>CM054117.1:95120855-95435855 GCA_028673005.1 Tanypteryx hageni
AGTAGAAATTTGCACAGTGAGTTTGATGTCATTTTTATAATGTCGTTACACGAAATGGTTACTAACATATTCATTGTGGCACTTATATAATAACCAGCGCAGAAAAAACACATTTGCATTATATGGACGGCAAGAACCGCTGCCATATTCAGTAAATCATACAGAGCTAACATTTACAAATTAAATATTTATGCGATAAAAATGAATTTCCTCCCGATAATAAGTATATCTCCTTTATACTGCCTTTTCCCCCGTTCGATATATGACGTCAAATGTCAGATTTAATCGCTTTAATGGACGCACTAACTGATCGATTAGTTTGGAGACCAATCGATTACTAAACGGGCCAAAAAATCTCAAGGACTTTCCACTTCTTAAATTCCTGAATAAGGCAGATATCTCATTTAATTTTAATATCAGCCAAGTGTTTAAATATCCAGTTGACCTACTGTTATAGGTCAAGTGGTAACTTATATAAACGAATTATTTTAATTAATTAAGAAATAGTTAAGTTAATAGAAATAAGAAAGTAAAAGTTATTCGACCGAGTTGAAGAGCGCCTAATTGAATACGAATTGCTGCATTTTAGATTAATGAATTTGGAAACACTTGACTTATTAAAAGGCCCCTCAACAGAATTTAAATAAGAGGAAAAGCGGAGAATTTATTATCTATAGGCATAAATATAGGAGTTGCCAAAATATGAATTGAAAATTGCTGCCTAAATCTAGACACCACGGCAATACGAACGTGATTTTCAAGTCATCTAACTTCACGGCGCAAAGAGCCACTGGTCATGTCTGGGGAGAATACCTCGGTATCTAAGTAAAAATCTGTCTAAAAAACATTAAAATTTGGGTCTTGAACAGCATATTACCTTAAGCCGAATCACGCCATATTTAAATTACACATTCTTAGTGTTCATGAAATGGAATTTATTATTAAGTAATCACAACTGTTGAAATATTAGCAGTAAGGCTTGTAACGGCATGGATATATCAGTCTTCACAATAAATAAATATTCGATCAATGTCCGATCTTCAAAGATCAATGATCAAATATTAGTTCATTTACTAACCTGGACCACCTAATAATATGCATATGGCGGTTAAAAGAAAGCACACGAATTTCTAGAAAACATGGGGAGAGGAATGGAAGAGTGGAGGTAGAAGATGGAAGGGGAGGAATACTGATGGAGATCAGGGGAAAGTAGGGAGGATAAAGAAAGGGTGAGATGGAAGTGCGAGAAGGGAGAGAATGAAGGGAGATAAGGAAGGGATAGAAGGAAGGGAAAGAATGAAAGGAGATAAGGAAGGTAGAGAAGGAAGGGAGAGAAGGAAGGTAGAGAAGGAAGGGAGAGAAGGAAGGAAGAGGAAGGGAGAAAAGGAAGGAAGAGGAAGGGAGAAAAGGAAGAGGAAGGGAGAAAAGGAAGGGAGATAAGGAAGGGAGAGAGGAAAGGAAGAAAGGGGGCAAGGAAGGATGAATGGGGAGATAAGGAGGATGGATGAGTGAACGGGATGAGAAGTGGAGACGCTTCTTCGAACGAAGGGATGGATTCCACGACTCCACCCGCCAACCACCTACTTCAACTCCCACTCTCTTAATTTTAATAATTTACTATGCGGATCATTTAAATTAAGCAATATTCCGGATTAAGGCGTTCAATTTTCCTCCCTTCACCCTTTCCTCTTCCAGCTGCACACTCCGTTCCCCTTACTCTTCCGCCCCCTCCCCCACTCCACTCTACCCCTCATCTTCACGTGTGCGTGCCACGCACTTTGGAAGCACTTCTGCCACCTCCTTCCGCGGGACATCCCACCTTAATCGTCGGCTGGAGGAAAGCCTAGTGCTGCCACATTCCTAATCCATTGAGCCAATGGGAAGCATGCTAGAAGAAGTTTGGAACTCTACGGTTTTATAAGGAGGAGGCATAAGCAATGTCTACTAATTTCCATCGCCGATAAAGCTAAAATATCCTGCACGGATAGCCCATTTCTTTCCATATATTTTTAAAACGGGTCGGCGTATCCAATAAACCCATTAAGATGCCAAGAGGGTAACTTAACTACTTAAGCTTCCGGAGGAAGAGATCCTCATAACATTCTTATTAGTAACGGATTAAAAGCGGAAGTTTGGACGGTTTAAGGGAAGAGGATTAATGAATGATTCGTGGTCGATACTTTGCGAATTCGACCGAACCTTCGTTGCTCCGGCTTACCTCTTTCCGTCGGAGGCACCTTTCATTTCCTAACGCCTTTCTCATCCCCCACCTGCCCTACTGCTAGCACCCTTATCCGTTCCCCAAACTCCGCACCGATGCTCCTCGCTTAATTTAAAAAATGATAGCCATTTTTTACGTTAAATGAAACGATATAATGAGAATGGAGAAGGTCGGCTGGTCACGGAGTCCTCGGCTGAGAGCTAGAGCGGGGGTGGGGGGGGGGGTGGAGCAAAAGGGGAGCAAAGGGGCGGAAAATGCGCCGGAGAGAAGAAGAACGGGCTACACAGGGATGTCGGTGGAAATTATTAAACATTTATTTGCAGAGATGGAAAAAAGGTAATACCACAATTTGCATGTAGCTTCGCAATGAAAAATATTTTCGGTCGACACAAAAACCTAAGGAACACTTGCAACAATAGTTACGACAAATTTAATCATGATAAGTATATTTTGAAAGACATATTTTTGTACTTTATCTTTAAATGCATGCAATTTTTAACAAAATGACAACGGGAGAAAATTATTACTAGAAAATTTTAGTAAGCAACATTATATGGAGTTTTTCCTTGGGCTGCAAAAATTACAGGATTCAAATTAACTCGGAAATTTTGAAAGAAGACTATAATTATAAGAACAAAAAAGCCTGGAGATAATATGATTGGGGTGTTGTTAACCATAGAACTATCCAGTATTTTGGAAATTCTCAGAGATTTATCAAAATAAGAAATTGAGAGAACTGAAATGACGGAAGTATCGATCAGGAAAATGAGCACACCCCTGAAATGACAATGTAACAACACAATGAGCTGCTTGATTAATAATTTGAATAATTTTACAATTACATATTCCAGCCTAATGCAAATTTTTAAATAACTTCTCACTTTCATATATGTTCGATTTTGTAACATCTGAAAGTAATGTACATTTCTACAAAGAATGAATAATCTACCGTAAAATTATTTGTAATGATCAAAGTTAACAAGAATTTTTAAAATTACCTCTTTTTCTGCATAATTCATTTTACCAACGGCTTTAATGCAAGTTTAAAAATGCAGGTATGGATTAATTGCCAATCGGTCAATAAGTTCGATACACACAAGAGGAAAATTCCTACATCGCTTTTCCGTTTGTTTATATACGTTTTAATAGAAATTTGAAACAGACTATGAGTAGAGAGAGGTAAAAATTACGGCAGGTAATTTTGGATCAACAAAATGAAAGGTAAGAAATTGCATTAATACACAGATAAAAAAGAAATAAAATATTTAGCTGTGAAAAGATAAAATTTTATGAGTAAAAATATTATGAGGTATATAAATATTATCAGTAGTTTGAATTCGAAAAAGAAATTAGTAAACAGTACGAACCCAAATTCCGTTAAATGGTAAAAACGCATACATTTTTATGACCGCGCAGACATCAGCATAAAATCTAATTAACAAATAAATAACCCTGGATTAAAAAGCCTAAAATATCATGAAAAATGCTACATTGTTCTTAAATCAAATTTTACTCAATTTTAATTAATTGACGCAATTATGGGAGAAGGCTATTTGGATAAAAACAGGCCTTTCCGGGTAATATAAAAGTTAAGGATATAAATCCTTAAGGTTCCTTCTCTCTCTCTATATTATCTCTCAAGACCTTTCCCCCAACCACTTTTTCGATATCCTATCTCCTTTTTTCCTTATTTGATCCTTCTCCCTTAAAAAAACGCCATCTTTCGCGAACAAATTGGGCGGAAAAAAGAAAAAGTGCCTATAGGCAAGGAAAAATATATCTAATGGCCGCGGGGAGCGAGCATTATTATTACGGGAAAGGAGATAATGGATGCAAACGCCATTAAAGGTATTTAAAAAAACGAGGTATGGAGGGGAGATAAAGGGAGAGGCGGTCGGGGGAGGGGGAAAATACCAGGGGAGGAGGAGGAGAGCGACGGAATGAGGAGACATTTATACCGAGTGGAAACAATGAATGATATTGTAAGAAAACGACAAAGTTATTATTATTGAAAGAGGAAAAATACGTAGAATTACAGGCTTTTGTGATTTTAAGTAAAAAAGGCTGAAGAGTAATAGACAGAAAAAAATCTTAAAAAATAATTTCTAAAATAATGTTATAATATTATGAACATTACGATAGACAATGCTAATTCAGCTGTGAAAATCGAAAAAATACTAACATTCGGAAGAAGGAATTTGCAGTTGTGAATTATGCCTTTCCAAAATCCAACTGAGATCCAGGATTATAATGAAATAATACTAATGCGACAAAACAAACATTCCACCGATAACTACAACAAAGTTTCTTGTGATCCACACATAGGAAAAGGAATTTTGTTCCTTTATATCGATTGTGCATATTATTTATCAGACCATGTATATTTTTATTTTTTAAATGTATTTTTATGCTCCTATAAAGACGAACAAATTCTGGCTGATGAATTCAACAGATATGCATTATGGGTTGAACTGTTTAGTAAAACCATGAAGGCCATGAAATATTTATACAATTATCCACGAGATCAGTGATTTGGTTTAAAAACTACATATTAGATTTAAATATTACGGATCAAATGCAATGTAATTTATAATGAATAAAAATGCAAAAATGATCACTGAAATTAAGACGAATGCATGACAAAATGCACGAGATCCATCGAAGACCGAAAAATAACTGCATTTAAACATCGTAATAAATATCACCAGCCCGTCATTATGCGCCGTCATTTAGGATACAGCCGTCACGACAAAAAAGAGCATAATCTCCTTTGATCGCGAGTGCATGGAAAACACGTCACATCTTCCACGGGAGAACGGCGCCGAAAAGATCGAGTCTTCCATCGTTTGCGTTCCGGTGAAGCGACTCGCCAACGTAAGACACAAGACAAACCAACCCCTTCATGCGACTTCTGAATTAAATACAGTACTCACTCTTCTCATGGCTTTTCGATGGAGAGGGAGAGAGAAAGATACAAATGAAAGAGTTAATAATGACGACTGGGCCGGAAAAAACAACCGAGCGCGGAAAATGTCGAAAGGGAGGGAGATAAAACATTTGCAACTCGAAAAAGGAGATCGGATGAGGTGGCACCTATCCATCCGCCAAAAATCCCATTGAGGTCCCAAAGAGAGAGGAAGAAAGAGGAGGAGGGAGAGGGGAAGAGTGTGAAAGTCAAAGAAGCTCCTCCTCCAGACTCCTGCAGTCACAACATCCCTAAAGACGATTAAAGAAAGCCCCAGGGAGAGAGAAATTTGCATATATTTATAAATTATATGTATACATACATACACGCAGGAGTAGACGGAGATTTAAGTAATCCAAAACCGAAAGTGTTTGGATATGGGAGTGGATAACGTGTGGTATATGAGATAGTGTGCGTGCTAGAGAGAGCGAGAGAGAGAGATAGAGTAGGTAAAGAATTAATGCGAATAAGCAGAAGATAATAGAATGTAAAAGATAAGAAAATGAATCAGACTTCGGATGAATATAAGGAGGACATTTAAGTAATCTTTTTTTGTTTGTCTTGTACTATTTCCATTTTATATTCTCTTTAAAATACCGTTGAGAAATAAAACACAATGCGAATTTTAGCGAATCAGAACTATTATTATTCTAAAGCTATACTTCAACTATTTTCTTACTAGTTTATATGCACCGATAATAATGAGAGGCTGAAATCCTTTAATGGCGATTATAAGCAAAGGAATCTGACGAAAGGTGATTAACATTTAACACTCGTGAATAGATGTAGACACACACATACGTTTGCATATTGTAAATTTAAAAAACACAATTAAATCAGAGATGTTTTGTACAGAACCTTAAACATTAATATAGTAATGACGAAATTCTGGAGACGATGTACGTAATGAGATATGCATAAAGAAAAGAATGAGTATACATTTGTAAAAATTATCACCATGTTAAAAATATTTCAACTGCAAGTAAATCTTTATCAAAAAAGAGAAAAATCAATCAATCAATCATTTATTTAACACAAACAGATTTCTCAAAATTACATGTGTCATAATAGATATACAATAAGTACATACGATCATGCCCTCGGCGGAATTCGAACCCGCGACCCTGGCATTGGGAGCTAGACACGCTAAGCACCCCTTTGCCAAGGCCGTCAACGTGGAGTACATAGTTCATCACCGTTAGAAAATTTCATATCAGCCATTGGATTTGAAAATCTTAGGGGAAAATCTCGAAAGAATCAAGAATACACTAATGAAGCGGGAATAAAAACAAAAAACGGGTAATGCGCGACAAGAAAAGGAATTGGAGGACGTCAATCTACACGAATCATGGGATTCGTAGAAGAAGAAGAAGAAGAAGAGAGAGAGAGAGAGAGAGGGGGAGGAAAATGGCCCCTCGTCATCAACTTCACGCCACCCAATATAAAGCCATCCCTCTCTTTCCTATCTGCCACTCCCCCACCTCCAAAAATTCTCCGAAACAGAAAAAAAGAGAATGACGGTATACATAAAGGAAGTCAAATCAAGACGAGTACGCAAGGTGGAGGGGAAGAAGGATCGGAGGGAGGCGGGGGCGGTATGTGGAAGGGGGAGACAGCTCAGGATGAAACATTCACGTCAGGGCGACACTAATAAGAGGAATTAAAATAAAGAAGAGGGGCGTAAAAAACGCGGAGATGGAAGTAATGAGGAAAAAAGAAATAGCAATTATTATTAATACCGCTCTCCTACTTCACTCTGCCCCTCCCCGCTCTCCCCCACATCCATTCCCCTACCCTGCGTGCCAACGTCTCACGGTTCACCCGTGAGATATTTGCCGTCTTTAATATTTCTTTTTCCGCGACTTCCTCCGTTCCCCTCCCTCATAACCTCCCTCCTCCTCACTCCCTCCCTACACCCAACGCTGCCGGAAACATCCCTCCCTCCACACCACCTCCCGCTCCCGTTGATTTGACACTCGGCAGGTGATAAATGCGCGATTTTACATTTATATGCGCGCCTACGCGAGCGTTTCCACGTTTTTCCATCCCTTTTTTTTGGTACATTTAAAATGAAAGACGAAAACGGCGTGCAGGAGAGAGAGGGAAAGAGAGAGAGCTCAAACGGCGATGGTTCGGAGGGAGGTGGAGGAACACACCTGTCGTGGCGGAGCTCACGTTATATGAAAATGTCGAGAAAAGAATTAATTTGAGAAAAATACCCAGAATGAGATGTAAGAAGAGCAGGAGTGGGGGGAGGAGGTCGCTGTTTTTAGGAAAGGAAGCGTAGAGGGAGTGAGGGCGCGGAGGAGAGCGGGGGTGGGGAGGGAGAAAGGGGGAAGGAAGGGGATCGGAATGTTAAAAGGCGACTACAATTGCCTGTTGAGGAATTCGGTATTTCCGGGGAGAAAGAAAACGGGTGTCCTCGTTCTTAATAATGATAATAATAATGCGTCGAGATCCGAGGAGAGAAAAAACGATGCGCGATAAATTAACTCATGAGGCCGACTGCCTTCTCATGCATTCCAATTAAGAGAAAGATCAGAAAGGAACGGCTCATTTTTTCCCGGAATTACCTGAAGAGGGCAACGAAAAATTGATAGGGAGACTACTAGGAGGGGAAAAACTGAGTAAAATGCAAAAACTATATTTTCATATTCAAAAGAAAGACGCACTTATCAAGGTGCCATTAATGACGTTTATTATCTGCTATCAAAATGTAAAATGGCACTTTATCTAAGTGACTATTACGAAGATAAACTCACACAATATTCTTTGTAAAATTTAGATCTTAGGTTATGCGAGAGCAAACATTTGTTGTCGACGAGGATGCAAGGATTAAATCTGAAATGAATGATAATTGCGTAGGACTATTAGAGATATAAAAATTTGTAGTTGTAAGGACTTAAACTTCAAAAAAATTAAAACTGATCTTTATCGGGAAATTCGTATATTTAACGGCCAGACGGCAGAAATTCTGGAAAGCCGGAGAAAAACTGCCTTGACTGGGAATCGAACCAGCGTCTTCCTCTTGTCTGGCTGATACTTTGCTACTGAACTATCGAGGCATACTAATACTCCTGTTTCAGAATCGTATATTTCTCTAAGGAGGATGCTTCCGTGGAAGTGGAAGATTTGGATTTCCGGTAGTCAGCATTTTTCTCCTTCTTTCCAGAATTTCTTCTAATCAAGCATGTGCATGCAATCATACAATTTAAAACCTGCACTTTCCTATGCAAACAACAGGAAAGCGATTGGATTTTAAGTGGTCTTAATAATTAGCTGATAATAAAATGAAATAATTCATAAATTCAGATAAATACGTAAAGATAATGTATGATAGGGTGGGAAAACGTAAACAGTGACAATGCATATGCAATAAGAATGAATGAATCGATACCTATTTAAACTTTGATAATAATTCATACACATTCGACTTTTAGCGCAGATGAAATTGATCCCTCCTTATGTAGTGATTTTCAATTAAAATATTAGAAATGGATATATCGAGGATATTCCAATGAATTGATTTTTCTTTAAATATTCTTTATAAATGAGCAAACGTGATATGAAACAAAGGCCTAAATCTAAACACCAAATTGCACGGTATTTGGTAAAATAGGAGCCGAGAAAAAATCAAATAAACAGACATAAATGAATCTGATTTGTTCAGCTCGTGACGCTCTCCATAAAGAGTAATGAACATGATTGCACTGATACTTACAAGTTGTTCTCGATTTCAGCGCTCTCAAGAGTAATTATGGGCAACTAAACTCGTGAATAATTTTTATACACTTCGAATAAATTTCACGGTGGAAAATACTTTTAAACCCTTTTCAAATTGAAAAAACAAAATTGTTATCTCTTGCAATGGATAACAAAATACCGATGCGCGATTAAAATTACCGTCGGAGGCGTTGAGATCGCTGACAATATTTACAAGAAAATGTTTACAAAATATGAAGCTAGATAGTAATTTTGATCGCTATTGACAGCTTAGGCATCGCTATCAACAATTAGAAAATGTTACCATAGCAACGGAAGCAAACGCATCACTTAGCGACGTACTTAACAAACTCAGACAAATAATCAAAATCTTTCTTAAACAAACCGATCTATGAAAAATATATCAAACAAAACTTGCAGAAAATTATATTGTCATCAACTTGGATAATGTCAAATATTTACATAAGTGAAGTACTAAAGGAGATAGTTGGATAAAATGGAAAGATGACACGAGTAAACCTCCATTCCGGTTAACTAATTTTAGCCAAAATCTAATCAGTTCTCGATTTTCTAACAAAAATCTTAAATATAAAATGTTATATTGATTACATGAGTAGTTTTTGGGTTTCTATCACAGCACACAGACACACACACATACGTACATCATCGAGAAAATAGTGAAAACGTACTCAGGAAACAAACGTATTTACCTTGAAATCTCGAATTCGATTTTTTCACGAAAACAACTTTCTTTTATACCGTGTAGGGAGAAAGTAAAAATACATGGTGCATTGACATTTAGCTTCCTATGATCTTTAAAGCGTCCCGGATAACAAAAAGGAACGAGAAAATAAAGCAGGATATTTTTGTTACAATAGATATAATCACCTCACTGGAGGCGGTAGAACTTAAACAAGGAAATTCTCCGGCTGGGTCGGAATCGCGCGTCCGAGTATTCCACGCCGCAGGGAACGGTAAAAAATAAGAACATCATCCTATTTCCCTTCCGAGCCATATTAACACTTTCACATCGCCCGCATATTCTCCTCCCAGTAAAAAAAGAGTATATTTTTTATTATTTCAGAGACTCGCAGACACAGGGCTGCGAGCCTTCACCCCGAGCGGAAAGAGAGAGAGAGGCGATTATAAATCAGCGCGTCGCGAGGCGGCAAGCGAAGATTAATAAAGGTGGGATCGGAATTAAATTCAGAGGGAAATTAAATGCGAGGGAGAGAGAGGCGCCAATTACTGCTCCACGCCGCCGCCTCCCGCCTTACGTGGACGTGCACCGGAGCCGCTGATTAACGCGGGATGCACCCCGCCCCCATTCCCGCCTCGCCCTCCCTACCGGCGCCGTTGCAATTTCATTCGTCGCGGGCCGAAATTCAGGTGAGAGCTAGTTGCGAGGAGCACAGGTCGCGGCGAGCGGAGGTTAAGCGAGCCGGTTTCGCCGGAATTCGCGACGAAAGACGGATACCGCGAACTACGATTGGAGAAAACGTAGGGCAATTCGTTCATCGAAAGCTCGACTGTATAGTTTTAATTTTTTCTAGCTATAAAATGGTTGGCCTCATAAAGAAAATTTTGACTGCAATACCGACTATGCAGCAAAATAAAAATCGATGCATAATTACGAGTATATCCTTTGTTTTTAAAGCATTTTCGTACTTATAAAGTTTATGCAACCACAAAGAAACATGTAAACAACAAGATGGAACATCGAAATCGAGCTTTCTCTAATGTTCATTAGGTTCGAGTCATCGGATTGTAAATGAATTGTGACGTCTTGAAAACGATTGAGGGACTTAATCGAGAGGTGGGACACTTTTTCATAAAGTGGCTTCTTGATATTTGCCAAAATCGATTGAAATTGTATTTGGATCATAAAGAAAACAATTTCTTCAAAATAACGCTAATATGGCAAACTGACAAAGAAAGTAAAAGCGATGTAGACATCGTCGATAGAGAATCCATCCACGAAAACGAAGAAAAAAAACAACAAAATTACTTGCGTAATCAATATTTACGTTGCTCAAGATTAATTCATAAAATAATCCACATTTTTACTCATCTAGTGATCACCATCGATATGCCAAGCCAATGCTGCTGTGCTAAATTTCAGAGAAAGAGAGAGGCGGGTTTACGTAATATCGGAATTTCGCAGCGAATTCTTCTGCAGTGCAACAGTGGAGGAGGGAGGGAGGGACCATCCCCCACCCAAAGGCGATCCCTTCCCTCTCTCCTCCCCCAACGTCCCCCTTACCATTCAACTCCTCCTTAAGAACGAGCTCCTACCAACACTCCCTTCTCCGTCATCATTTATTCACTCGGACTTTCATCCCTCCACCTTTTACCGCGGACAGTGGGAACGTCTTCGTGATGCAGGCCGAGGCGGAGAGAGGAGTGGCGGAGGAGGAATGGGGGCTTAAGGGCGTGGAGATGGAGTGAGTGAGGAGGAAGGAAGACGCTGGGAGGACGGCGTTAGGGAGTCGCGGAGCGAAGAGAGAGATAGAGGTGAGAGAGAGAAAGAGGGAAGAAGAGGCTTAAGCTAAGCCGTAATTATTTTTCATACCCTAGGGTACTGTGGAGGAAGGAATTATACGCCTGAATTAATGTGTGTGGATTTGTCTATCCCGAAAACTCCCCACCTCCACCAGCAGCTCTTTCTGCTTCCATTACCCCTCCCTCCCTCTCCTCCCTCCCTCCTCGCCCTCTCCGATACTCCTCTCCTTCCCCATTAACCAACCTCTTCCGATTTTCGTTCTTCAATTCTTTCTCATTTCTCCGCTGCTCGAAATAAGAATTGGTGAACTCTCCGTGGTCGTATCTTCGCTCCTCGGAGCCGTTCCCATTGTTCGTTTCGATTAAGAGAAAAGAAAACGCACCGCGCGACATTCAGCCCGACGTTAAGAAGCGGAAAAAGGCACAATATGGTTCACCTCTTATTTCACGACTTTCTCCAACCAACCGATCGACGTGTAAAATTTAAGAACCAAATTTCGGGAGCAAAACAGTGTCTCCTTAACCTAAAATTGATATTATTGCGTCGAAATGTAAATGAAATGAGAGATCCGAGTGAACGTGAAGGGAGAGGGGGGAGGAGGGAGGGGGGGGGGCGGGGGCTATTAAAAGAGACAAAGGCAAGGAGGTACACTCTCCCCTCTTTCCATCTCAATTTCTTTCCCCGCTCCGCTCTCTCCATTTGCTCTTCCTTCCAATCCCTCTCTCCATCTCAACTTCATCCCCTCGATCCTTATTCTTCCCCGGTGCCATCACGTTCTCATTCCAGCTATAAAATAAAAAACAAGAGAACGAAAAGCGTAAAAAAAGAATTAGAATTTTCTCGTCGGATAAGTCGAGAGTTGAGGAGTTATCGTAGAAGTGGGTTTTTACGAATGGTCTAAAGGTAAAAGGTAATAAGAGGGTGATTGATGAAAGCAATTTTGATCAGGATTATCAAAGAGAGGACAATTACTCGTGCTCGTTAAAAAAACGTCAAGATACGTTGGAAAAAGAATTACATTATTTTTTAATCACGTGTTCAAGTTAATGCGATGGAAACAAGGGGCATGTCAAAATGGTATAAATGACAGAGACAATGAGTAAAGAAATGACCTTAGATGTCCCATGAGCAAATGTATAGCACGAAATTATATACACGCATTAATTTTCATCATGCAGTGAGTTAAATAAATATAACAGTACTCGAAAATTTGATAAGGCCAGATTTTCTATGAGTAAGAGCAATATAAACCATTTCAGACGAATAAAACTAAACGAACGACTAATATACAATCAGCTAGCGATAAAAATAGTCGATTTAAGAGCTAATGTAGGAAAACTCGGTGGTATTCGGGAAAATAAGCCAAACAAAAAGAATAAGAGTTATTTTAATAAACAGGCAGCAGAGGGAGAGAACAGCGAGAGGAAGAATTATAAATTAGGATGTAACGTCAAAAAGATTCGTTCGGAGAAAACTACTGAAACGGGATTAACAAAGGAAAATTTACCCGTTGATGGCCATCCATCACTTCTTATTTTTTTAACGCGGCGTAAAATGGCAAGATGTCTCTTTCTCGAACAACCACATCTATCCCCCGACGAGAGAGGGAGGAAAAAAATCCCTTCTCGTCGACGGGTGGAATTGGGAGGGAGAGGGGGAGGAGGGGGATTGAACGAAGCGGATCGGAGATAGGAGGGGAGAAGAGGATGGTCGGACGGATCCGGAGAAAAGTAATATCGCCTGCGAAAAGCGAGTGAAAAATGGCGGAAGGAGGGATAAAAATAAAAGATCTTAATGTAAAAAAACGAAAGGGAACAAAAAATCTTTTTTATGAAAAAATAAGGAACAAATAACGTCAATGTCTCTCAGTTTCCGCAGATCCTCGTCCTTTCGTCCTGGGGAGGCGAAAATTACTTCTTATTCCCTCATCCCCATCCTTTCCTCTCCCTCCCGCCCATTCCCCGCTCCTCATTTCCCGATTCCCCCTCCATCTTCTCCTATCTCTCTCCCGCCTCATCTTACATCGAGGATAAAAAAAGCGGAATGGAATAAGTTTTTAAAACCCTTCGCACAAACGCGTACCAAGAAACTCTCCGAGGGCTCCATTCCGCGGACACCCATTCCCATCGCACCGAATCATCCGGTTCACGCCCCCTCGAACGAACGGTGAAGGAAGAGGGGAAGGAAGAGAATTAAAACAACCTCGCTCGTCATGAAAGTTAAGACGAGAGGGAAGTCCTCCTCGGGCGAGCAGAAGCACAACCCAACTAGCAGAAACGCTCCGTAGATATCCCTTGGAAGCAATCATTACGATAAAAAAACAATCCAGAGAGCGGGAAAAATTTGTTTCGCTGTTCCTCTAGGAAAGATGGGAATGAAGTTTACTATCATAGCGAGAATTAATTACGCGAACATAAAAAGCAGTTATTTTCATTACATTTTTAAATAAAAACAAATACTGATTTGTTATTGTTTGTAAACATTTGGAATTTGGAAAGCCTTATTAGGATGGGAGCAAATAAAACGTACTGTTCTGATGAGAAGTTTTTCAAAAAGTTCTTTTAAAAACGCCCACAGAGAATAACGGGGAGAGATGGAAGCATTCATTTTTCTCGAGGCTTTTCGCGGAACATTAGACGAAAGCAGATTGAGTGGGCCGTAAAAAACAATTACAAAAAATAATACAGTTAAAGATATCCGAAATTTCGTTAATAATAATAATTTACCAAACACAAACAGGTTTTCCCAATTGCACGTGATATAATAGTTTTAATGAAAAGCACACACGACCATGGCCTCGACAGGATTTGAAACCGCGACCCTTGCATCGGAAGTCAGACACTGTAATCACACCTCAATCAAGGCTAGTAGACCTCCAGCAATAAGTCAATGCCCTTGACTGAGGAAAACCCGTTACTTGAGGGTTAGGCGCAGCAATGCACCGAGAACATTAGGGCTGTAATTCATATTTACAAAAGAGCAACTTTCAATTTCGAAATTTCAGCGGAAAGAAAAGGACGGTCAAAGTAATTCGATATTCTTTGAAAAGCAAACAATCAATTCTAAATTATCACAGTTACGTAGCACTGAAATTTCGATTCCTCCATTCGCTATTTCCCCTAGTCAAATCCTCAAGTCATTAATTTTCGCGAAGCCACAACAATTTTATCAATGCGGATTCAGCAATGCAAACGATCGCCACCGACATCCGAGATTAATGGAAGGTCGACGGAAATTAAAATAAAGCATTAGGCGTGCGCAACAAAACATCACGATTGATTAATTCGGTTAATATATTTTAATACATCGATTGCGTTCGCGGTCGGAATCGAACTAGTTGACTTTTATAGCCGCCGATAGTAATTCGAATCGAGCCTCATCAATTATAACAGGCGAAAATAGACCGTACGAATCGCAATTATCTCGGAAATAAAAACGTCGTTGATGTTTTTTTTTAAACCGTCAAGGGGATTGGTGTCTTTTGGCGGCGGTTCCACCCGCCGACGAAATCCGACCTTTTTTATTTCCGCAGACGACACGGGCGGCAAAATTCTCAACACAACGAGCGTCGAGGACTAAGCTACACTCAAGCCAATCCTCATTCACTAACCGCCGTTCGCGTCCCACGACTCGACCCATTCCCTTTCCTCATTCCTTTCATTCCTTCCCCTCCCTCTTCCGCCCAACCCTCTCCTTTCCACCTCTCTCTCCGGCTTTCTCTTTCCTCCTCTCCCATCCACCCCCATTCCTCACCCCCACCCCCTTGGAAACCTACCCGCACCCGCCACCCCTCTTCAACACGCACGACCCAAAATTATTTCGGGTCGCGGGGACCAACGGGCAGGGCAGAGCGGCTGTAACTCACCCGCCCGGGGATAATGTGTTATTAATGAAGACCAAGAATTTCATTAAAGATTGTTTGTATATCAAAATGTCCACTAAATTATGTCTCCCTCTCGCCGTTTCCCTCCCCCTCTCTCTCTTCCTCGGTATTCTCCCTCGACGCTCTCTCTCCCTCTCGACGTCCCCTCGAAACCGACCAGCCTCCCCCTCTTCCCTCCCTTCGGAGGAAGCTCGTTACGTGGCACCCTCTCCCACACCCAACCCCCTCACGGCGGCCCTCGACCGCCAACGAAGACTCCCTGGATACCGTGGGGGGCAACACGAGAGTCGTTGACATGCTAAAGTTTGACTGCCGAATAAATATCCGTGATGGCGAAACTATGGCACGCGTGCCGCGCAAAGTGGGTGACGGAAATATCCCCCCCCCTCTCTCTCTGGCGTCCGTTTCGTGACAGCGGCGACAAAGGATACGTGGCGCTTGGCACAGCGGCGAGTCCTCACTCCTCCGTGGTAACATGCTCGATTACCGACTCGCGTAATTCTCCATCTCGAGCACGTAAAAAAACTCCCAATTAGCGTCACCGGGGACAAACTTAATATATTTATTTGCTTTCCTGGGGATGAGGGCGAAAAAAAACGTTCAAAAGCTAGAAGTACTATATGAATTGGACTATATATACAGAAAAAGTAATAACCGATATATATTTACAATCATTGTCTCTCGTTTCAACTGAAAGATAAATTCCATCAAGTTTCTGTAAAGAGCGGCTCAACTATATAAACGGGCACTTGAGTACTTTTACCCATCTATAAGGACAAGTTCATCTCGGAAAATGTTTCGCTAGTAATCCGAAAACATTCGGAGTCAACTTGTAAATAATAGCTTCACCCTCTAGAAATTCGCATATTCCGCCCTCCAGAAGATTGGTTTATTTTTTGAGGAATTTTTCTCTCGCCTCGAGTAATTGCCGCCTCCGCTTGCCCACGGTAGCGGAGTCCTCTCAACCGTGAGGACATTAAGACCGCCTTCCCCGTCCTTTGAAAGAAACACCTTCCCAACCCTGAAACCCGCAGGAACTCCCTCCCCCAGCCTTCTCCGCACGCAACCTATTTTAATGATAAGCCATTTTAAATGAGGCGCCCGGTTTTCCTGCTTCCAAACACTTCACCACACACTCCTCTCTCAGTTCCATGCGTGTGGGGACCATGCGTCGTGCGCATACCGGGGAAGGGGAGGTGGGGGAGGGATTTATGTGTGCGGCTCGCTCGCACGCAGGCCGCGTACAAGCGGGGTCCACTTCTGTGCCACTCTTACCCTCAATCTCTCTCTCTCTTTACGGCGAAGTGGTATCTTCTGTCGTCACGACTAGTAATATTCCGCGGACTCCTACCTTACTTCTCGGCGTGTCTCGTACCTGACTGGCGACTTTTATTATTCGCCTTTTCTTCTAGCTTTGATGGATTTTGGGCGGATGTGGGGGATAAGACAAACAATAAAATCGGAGAACATGGTAGAGGCAAGTGAAGTGAAGGAGAATAAGAGAAAACGGGAACGATAGAGAGAGAGAGTCTGGAATGGATTTAGGGAGATTCTTTTATCGCAGGAGCAGTCCAAGTTGAGTTACAACGATAGAAAACGGAAATGACACTGGAACCCGTGCGGATGCCTTACATCACGAAGGATAAGAATTAGTGAGATCAGAAAACTGATGCATTCCGTAAATTCCTTCGTCGTAATTCTGAATAATGAACACGTGAAAACCCAACCGAAATTGAAAACCAAATGGTTGTTAAAGTGACAGGTTCGTATATTTGGCGATTAATTTGGAGAAATCGTAAAAAGTAAAAATTTATCAGATATTAGAAATTGGGAAAAGGTTTTTTTTTGCTAAAGGAGAATTTCAGTGATAGACCCTGAAGTTTCTCTAATACTGCGTTAACTTTCTATAACCATTTAGTTGGTCGAGATAATGAAAGTCGACGGAGGATATTATCTTTCAACAAATTTTTCATTACATCACAACTTCTCTCACCGAATAGCTTTCTAAATTCCACGAGTACGTCGAAATCCTACTGTTGAAAATTTAACATTCAACTCGAAAAAATAAAGAATTCAATATCTACGGAGTTCATAAGATCTCTGATACATTCCATACCACCCATACCCTCCAAAACACGTATGTTCCATGGGATATTGGCAATAAAAATGGGCGGAAAGCTGAAACCATAAAACTAGTGCGAGATCACAGCGCGGTCTCCCTAGCATGATATGACCCCTTCCTCAGGTATGCTGAGGTTTACGGCTAGAAGAAAGGCGAGGAGAATGTCGAAATGGCAGGAAAATGGCCCCGTGCGACCTAAAGTGCCAAAGGGCGGAATATCTAGATTCACGTCAGCAACAGCAGCAGATCCAAAGGGGATGAGTCGATCGGTCCCAATTGGATCCTTAAACCTCTTGAAAGGGCAAAAGAATCGACCTCCGCAAAGAGAGTTACTCGATCTGCCCTCAGTCAACCGTCTGAAGTGAGATGCAGCTTTGATAATTACGTTAATGAGACGAATTTTAAAGATAAAGAATATCAACTGAGTATAATTATCTTGGATTTGGAAAGGGAAAATTCTTAACAAATGTCTCCCTAAACAAAATTTGAGAGTTAGAAGCCTGGCGTCGATATTTTAAAATATGTGAATTAAATCAGCCCATGAATAATGGAAATATAGCATGTAATGCGTCGCGGCCAACTTTCTTGCATAGTGGAAGTCATACTGAACCAAAACCGCTTTCATTTACTATGACAAGAAGAACAAATTTTATTTTCTTCTAATCTTGCCGTACGTACGATTTAACATCACTCGTGGCACTCCTCTTACCTAAACTACCCATCGTCACACCTCAGGCAAATTTTTGATGATTCTTGCATCTCTTACGGAATTTATCACTCTCCAACTTGCCTCCGCTAGCTAACAGTTAGTCTTTCTTCAAATCGCACATTATTTCAATGTATTATCAATCCCATTTCGTAATTTTCACACACATAGTCATGCATAAATACACCTTCGAAACCTGTTCCACATAATAAATCAAACAAATATTCTCTTTGTTTCTCTAAAGCACCTATGCGCAATTTTCGTAATTTTGAGCATCTTCCTCGGAATATTAGTTTACAAATTTCGTAACTTTTCTCGCTCTTTTCCACTAATCATTTTAACAGCTCAATGAATTTATTCAAGTAATTTAAAAAAATAAATTATGGCAGGATTGATTCCACAGAATCCAATACTGCAGTAATTAAAAAGCTCAAATACTTATTCTGTGCCATACGGTACATTGGAAAATGTTGCCAGAAACAAAACACGACGAAAAAAAACTCATCATACAAGATGCGGCAATACTCGCATTCGAAGACGACCAAATATTTCAGACGTCAATCTGTACCAGAAATGCGTAAGATGATAGCGGTACAGTTTCACAGTGCTGCAACATCGAGAGCCTCAAAGTAGAAAGCAATGTGTGCAACATTACAGAAATGAAATCCACGTTTGAGGTAAACGGAAGAGATGCGACATCAGAGAAATCCTAGGAGCATATTTATTGAGAAATGTTTTAGTATTTTTCGCGAGATTCGCTCAGGTGACTGGAACGTTTCGTCGCAGCGATAATATATTTCCGCGATTTCAATTTATAACAGATTAAACCGGACTCGACGCGAATTACCACCCTCGAAGACGGGTATTTTGATGACATTTTCCCGAGAGCAGATTTATCTGAAACGCGAGATTCTGTCACACGCTTCTCGCGCTAAGTGCGCAAGGAAACTAATCCTCGGGGATATTCTAGTGCGCGAATTATTCATAAGTGCAAGAACGGCGGAATGAATAACGGCCATCTGAAATCTGGTTTCCACAATAAGTAATCGTCAGGAGCACGAGCCAAAAGTCACTAGCGCCGCGATCGCGAGAATTACGACTAGTGCGAATTCCACGTGAGGAGGGAAAGAAACTCTCCTAATCCCATCTAACGGCGGCGCCTCATTAGAAGATGAAACGGCGACACGTCACGGATCACGCGGCGTGGGGTGGATCGGGAGAAAGAGGGGGCGTGCTTACATCGAAAAGCCTCCTACAAATCAGAGGAGGCGGTGAAAGGGTACACGCCGAGGTATCCGGGAACGGAGGGATGTGCGGGTCGGAGGCAGACGAGGATCACGCCGTGCCAAGAGACCGGGGTCGAGCCACCCCCGGCTCCACCGAGGGTGGGGGGCCAGCCAAAGGGATTGGAGGGAGGGAGAGAGAGAGAGGATTCCACCGCACCCCCTCGATCTCTCCCCCTCCCCTATTCTGCACCCCTCCTATCCTCCTCCTACACGGGGGTGATTTACGGGCGCCCACACATGCATTAACTAACGTACGCGAGTGTGAGATTTTGGGGATGCGACGGGAGGAGCAAAGAAAGGGGTAGTAATGGCGACGGCGGTGGCAGTGAAGAATG
The DNA here is from genome assembly GCA_028673005.1 of Tanypteryx hageni. Taxonomy (NCBI): domain Eukaryota; kingdom Metazoa; phylum Arthropoda; class Insecta; order Odonata; family Petaluridae; genus Tanypteryx; species Tanypteryx hageni. The sequence goes on from CM054117.1 coordinate 95,140,600, forward strand.
CGGAGTCTGCGGGCGTTGAGTAATGAGGTAATGAGAAGGTAGGGAGGATCGGGGGAGGAATGAGGGAAGGTGAGGGTGGCGCGGGAGGCGTTATAGCACGGCTACGGTGAAAGACTGAGGGGAAGGAGGTAGAGGGAGGACAGGGAGAGATGCGTGGGAGAGAGTATAGGTTCGCGGTGCGGTGGACGATCGGAGGTGGCGAAACGCGGCAGAGGGGACCACTCATACAACAGAACAGTTTAGAAACTGCAGGGTTCCTCGCCCCCACCTCCCGAAGATATAAAGTAAGATGGAATTCCTCGCGTATTTGGCCACGTGTGCTGTTCTATAAATCAACAAATTAAGTATGAAGGCATTCGGATTCAGATCACGATAAACAAATACATAATAAAAAACTCAATTACCAAAAGCATAATTTTGAGAAATTACATTATAAAAAAGGAATAATTAATGTTTTGTAAAAGAGTTGTAAACAATTTCACACCACTGGTTAATTACTTGTTTAGTTTAAGTGCATTAACTTAAGCTTTGCAACATTTTGCGAAACGATACACTGGTTTTGCAGAAATATTCTCATCTTGATTTTTCTCGTAGATTGGAATCAGTTCAAGAATGCTTGAACCAAAAGAATATAGATTAAACACTCAGAACTCCTTCTAATTGCCAGGAAGCTTATTCCTAAAAAAGTCATTTTAAAAATGATTACATATATAATAGAGGGATGGAAATAAATTACAAAGTTAGACCTCACTGTATATAAAAGATTCAGAAGAGGCACTTAAGCACTAAAAGCTTTTGTGTTCGATACGAATTCGCTAAAAACGTTCGATCTATGCAGCTTTAGAACTCAGAAACTAAAACATCCAAAAGTTACTCCTGATTTATATTTACAGACAATATGCCACTAAAGTGTTGATCATGTTACAATACAATGAATTTATCATAATAAAATGTAAGGAGGGAATTTTCATTTTCCATCTGGCGTTCACGTTTGAAGCATTATTTCGCCGTGGAGAAAGTTTTATGAAATTCTCACATTCAATCTTCATTTTATACTTCAAAGTACCTAAACTTTTATTTCACAACGTTATTTAGTTTAAAATACCTGATAAATGGTAAATAAAATGGAAAATATTGCAAAAATGAAATACCAGGTTAAAAAGCGACAATTAATGAAGGGGTATGATAGCACGCCATGAAGTACATGGAGTAGTGTAGCAAAGAGGAAGAGAGAGAAAGAGGAAGAGAGAGAGGAAGAGATAGAGAGAGAGTAAGAGAGAGAAAGAGGAAGAGAGAGAGAGGAAGAGAGAGAAAGAGGAAGAGAGAGAGAGGAAGAGAGAGAAAGAGGAAGCGAGAGAGAGAGGAAGAGAGAGAAAGAGGAAGAGAGAGAAAGAGGAAGAGAGAGATAGAGAGAGAGGAAGAGAGAGAAAGAGGAAGAGAGAGAGAGAGGAAGAGAGAGAAAGGAGAAGAGAGAGAGGAAGAGAGAGAGAGAGAGAGAGGAAGAGAGAGAAAGAGGAAGAGAGAGAAAGAGGAAGAGAGAGAGAAAGAGGAAGAGAGAGAAAGAGGAAGAGAGAGAGAGAGGAAGAGAGAGAGAGGAAGAGAGAGAGAGAGGAAGAGAGAGAAAGAGGAAGAGAGACAGACAAGAGGACGGATGCGAAGATTGAAACTCAGTAATGGATGCCAACTGTGACAGGGGTCGGGGAATCGCATTGCCCCATTAAAACCAACGCTAGGCGCTAAAACGGGAGATGAGGCCCTTCGCCGGTGCCAAACTTTATTCCGGAGTTGAGAGAGAGAGGGGTATGGGAAAAAGGGTTTTGGAGGTGGGTCTCGCGCGTAGGGGAAGGGAGCGCGAAGTGGAGGATGACATTGAAGCGTCAGAGATGAAGAGAAGGAAAGGTGGTTACAGAAGATGCGAGAGGAGAGCGATAGCATTCCCCCTTCTATCTCTCGAAGGAAGGGAATCTTTTGGAGTATGAGAAAACTCGGAGATGGCGGCGTCATGGGAAAAGAGCGCGAGGGAGTAGGGGGGGAGGGTGTTAGGGGAAAGGGGAGGGGAGAAGGTGGATGGGTCGGAGGAGTTGGTTGATTAGGACGGAAGGCAAAGACTTAAGTCGACCGCATATCAAGAATGATGGAGAAAGGGGGGAGAGATGGGGGGGAGGGGTTGGATTTGGGTTGGACGGATGCTTCCTGGGCAGCGGTGAGGCAAGGGAGTGAGAGAATTTTTACCTCCCTTTGGGACGTTGTTGCTAAAGGAGATCGTTTTTTTAAACAAAATATGGGGAACCCGACCCATAAGCACCTGATTTATAAAAAAACTGCCTTTATCACGACTTGCGCAACTCTAGGTTCCACTGGCTCAATAAATATTAAAAAATTGTTCTCGAGACTTGGATCATCGTAAATTTATCCACTGACTGAGTAATGACCACAGCTTACTATTGGAAAATTTTCAATATATACAATGTTGGGACATAAAAAGATTTCACGCAAATACCTTGCCGTAAACGGGGTTAGACTCCACGAACCCTAGGAAAATTACTCGGTTGATGACACTAGAAAGGTAAAATGCATTTCTCAACTGTAAGATTTCGTAAAAGGTGTGAAATCATGATTAGCATTGATGTTTCTGATGGAATACATTTTTGAATATGCCTATCTTGACTGTATAGCAAATGGCACCTACCTGATAATTTCTCGGTGTAGGAGACATCAAAGACACGAAATTCACCACCACCAACCGGTTCTATAATCTCGTAAATTTCAAACTCGAGCATGGCTTCAACGAAAAGGTGCCCTAGATCAGCGACGTTCTCAATTTCGTCGACGATAGTGAAAATTAGATTTCCAGAATTGCTTCCGAAGAAAAAAATTCGAGACCATCGAAATCCTTAACGCACTCCCAAAGGATAAAACTTTCAGGACGAAGACACGTGAGAAGGGCTGAATTCCTGAACTAAATATTACTATTCTGTTAATAGTTTCCTGACTATACGATAAAGCAGCGAAGCCACGGGTATTGAAATAGATGGAAAATAAGTTGAGATGGAGAGGAAGTTTAGGAGAGGGAGAGCATTCGATTCACAAATAGCAGGGTGCGTTTTCCCTCATCGAGGGAACGTGACCCTCCGGAACATTCCGAAGATTCTTCTTCTCGCGGGTTTACGGGGTGAGAGGAAGGAAGCAATTGGAACGAGGAAAAGGGGTGGGTGGGATGCGGTGAAGGGGTGGGACACGTCGTGATAGCAATGGTTTCAAACCTTAAAAGGAGGGGAGGAAGGAGAGAGTGATTTAAAAGGGGCGGAAGAAGGGGGCGGATGGAAGGGGAGAAGGAAGAAATGAAGAGTCGTATAAGTGCAGCGACAGAAGCAGCGCCGGTCTTAAAAGAGGGAAAGAGAGATCGAGAAAGGAGTTCTGAGAAAGACGATAATAGGGTTTAGAGAGAAGAGGGAAGGGGAGATATCATCGGATGGAGAGAGAGAGGGGGGGGGAGATAAGGAGGGGGGTTTAACGTGAGGTGTAGAAGTGTGGGAGAGATCTTTCGGAGGACAGGTGAGATGGGAGGGTGGCGACAGGGAGAGGGGGGAATCGAAATTGAGGCGCGGAGTGAGAGAGGGGGAGGGAAGGAGGAAGAGGCGTTAACGGCGGAAACGGAAAGGAACTCCGATGGGCGCGATGTTCACTTTGTCGCTGGCGGTTAATAGTTCAATAAGTCTCCGGCCTCGTTTGGGCGCTAATGAGTTTGATGAGAAGAGCGTATGTCGCCCTGGGTGACGCGATGGCTGGGATGGAGGGGGCGGAGTGGACTGAGACGAGGGACTTCGAAAGGATTCGGAGAAGTGGAAATTTCTAGTCGAAGGAATGCAGAAGGGTTTTAACTCCTGGGAAAAGGTCGTCAAGTTTTGTTACCTATCTTTAGTCCGAGGAGCTAAGTGATTACTTCAAGCCAGTTCCTTCCAAAAAGGTTCCTCATTTAGATTTTATGGCGTAATTTTAAATAGGAAATACACGAAGCAACTGCTATAATTAATTTATGAACATCTTGGGAGGAAATAGATAAAGGAGTTTCAAATTTTCAAACCTGAGCAATACTTATTACAACTATATGTTAAATCTAACCTGCAGTATTAGTTTAAATTGTGATTAAAAAGATAAAACCACTTCTCATTATCGAAGGATGCTTTTTTAAACATAATATAAACCAAAGTTACAACACTAAACAAAATTTTAAAAATTTTCGACTGCCATTTTAAAGGATTTTGAATACTAATATTAAAAAGAAAAAAATGAAAATGATCAAGCCAAAAATCTTAATCTGAATTTTTTCAATGACAATTATATATAGTACAAAAAGGATACGTGACAGATTATTTTGCGTTGCAGATCAATTTGAAATATTTTTATATATTTCAACTCAAAGAAAATATTTATATTTCAAAATAAATCACGATATGGGTGGCAGTGGTGGAGTGGTTAGAGCGTTGGCCTTTCACGCAGCGGTCCCAAGTTCGAATCCGGTGGAGGTCGGATTTTTCAACCTGGGATCGTTCCGTCCCATACTTGTGTAACTTGAGGAGACCGCGCAAGTCAGCGCCCCGTCCTTCGGAAGGGACGTTAATCAGTTGGCCCCATGGTGCTCTTCGTAAAGAGTAGGCTAATGCCAGCATCGGGTTTCCCTCCTCCCTTGTGTGTGTGTTCGGTGTGGAAGGAGTTATAGCTATAATAATCCAAGAGGTTGATTAGCCAGAACTTCCATACAAACAGACAATCACGATATCAAAAGTTTGACATTTGAGAAGGAGAAAATATCCTGTAATTACCCGGGAATAGAACCAGGGTCTCCCCACTTGCCGAATAGGAGAAGACCCGGGTTCGATTCCCGGACAAGTACAGGATTTTTTCTCCTTCTCAAGTGTCAAACTTTTGTTTCAGCTTTATGCAAACCTGCATAACACGTAATTTCAACACCTTTGTTTCTTGATCACGATATCTTTTACTCTGTCGTCCCTAAGAGTGAAGAAAAGAGCTAATATTGCAGAAGCGTAATCTGTACCTGTCAATCACGAGAAATGCGCCCCCATCGAAAGAATTCATACATATTCCGCGTGCACTCTTAATATCATACGCGAAAAGGAAATTGAGACACTTTCGGTGCCCATTAGGGTCGGCGCTTCACGTACTTGGTCCGGAACGCCCCTTGGATACACTGCCTGTGTCATTCTAAACCTCAGACGTCACGCCCCTTCCCTGAAGGAACATACATTCTCAGCTGTCAGCCGATGGGAGGAGGAGTTGGAACGGAAGAAGAAATACAAGTATAGGAGAAAAGGAGGATGTGGCACGAGGGGTGATATGCATTGGTTGGGAATGCATGAGAGAGGAGGAGGGACGAGAGGGAGGGACGAGAGAGGGGTAGGGACGAAAGAGGGGGGCGGATGGTGGTAAAAGCGGGATGGTGACCGTGGATACGACAATAAGAGGCTGCGGCACGCTATCCCCAAGAGACGGGGAGGGTGCCGATGATAGCGGAGGGGAACGAGAGATGGGGAATGAGAGTGGACAGGCAGTTGGAGTGGATGGAAAGGGAAAACCTGTCTGCATGGAAAATATTCCCACACCTGGGGCAGGAAAGATGGGCAAGAGCAAAAATCAATCAAAACTTTGCGAAAAATTAAGGATTCTTTCTGAGGATACTAATATTGGTGGGTGTAACTATTGGACTACCAGAATTTTGCCAAAAAATTCTCGCGACGAAATTTTTTAACATCAAGTAGAAGAGAAATATAAGGATCTGTGTTTTCTTGGTGGTAAATTTTACGAAACTTTTACCAAAGGGTAGGTTGTAATGAAGTATAGCAATAAACAAAACAGGAGAGGACTCATTCTGTGGCAGGGCACCATTGAACGTTTAATTATACGGCCATTACTACGTGAAAAAAATCGAAAGGTAGAGGCTGAACCTAAGGTTAAATATTTCTGAGGAAGTGGAATATTTTAAGAAGAATACATGAAATAGTTTAACCTGATTTAACTATTAATCTTAACTAACCATACGCATGTATTTAATTCTTAGATAGCTAGAATCAACACCGAAATTTGGTGATAAAATAATGGGAATTGCTTTACTTGAGGTTTTTTCACTAATATAACTAGCACACGCATTGCGGTCATTCAGACGTATAGATTTCCGAGTAATTTACGACAGATGACACACTAAAAATTTTCAATTTCGAAAAGTATTGTAGAATGTAAAACGCCGACATCTTCTCCTATTCGTCGCTAAGATCACGCGAGGCGGGGTGCGATCGGGCGAACATCGCGACAGCAGATAAAACAGGGAGAAATATGTCCGGAGTTTTCGGGACATGGAAATGGAGCCGTGGCGTGCGACGATAAAAAAAAGTAAAAAAAGGAAGGACTGCATAACCACGAGCACAGTTCCCTCCCTCTTCCACCCCTCGTCCCATAATTCCGTGGCTCCGAATGCAAAAAAGGCCGTAAATTAGAGGTGAAGCGCGGAGGAAAACGGATCACAAATCGTGACAAATATGCACGCAAAACATCGCGTTCGCCGGAGGGCGAGGGAGAGGGGGCGGGGCGAGAAAGGGTAAGCGCGCACGAGTGGGTGGGGTGGGGCGGAAGAGACGAGCGTGACGGAAGGGAGGGGAACCGTAAAAAGTCACCGATGTGCAACGAGGAGGGTCACATCGAGAGCATATTCGCCATCGAGAAGAGTCACGGCCTCCTCTCACTCTCTCATTACTGCGGGGATAAAAATACGCCGCGGAGAACGGGCGAGAGAAGAGAGATATATACATATATAAATAGAGAGAGAGCAGATTTCAGAGAGGACATCCCTTTAGTCAATGGTAGCGTGTAACACAATAGGAAAGAGGCATCGGGAGATGTTTGACTGCGCCCCCCCCTCTCTCGCACGCATTTACGCCTCCCCTTACTCCCTCTCTCTCTCTCTCTCTCTATTATTCACATTATAAGCGGAGACGAGGGACGGGAGACATCACGGAATTAATGAAAACAACGCCCGAATAACACGGCCCTCCATCTGGATCACCGAAGGCGCAGCGAAGCGGAGGGAGAGTAGTAGTAGTAGAGGGAAAGAGAGAAAAGAGGCAACCTTGGTTTTTTTACGTCTCTCCCTCGCATACCTCCCTTCCACTCCGCCGTCCCCCTCTCTTCTTCCTCAAATGGGAGTCCCACTCCTACCGAATCCATTCCCCTTCCATCATTTCTTATTAACGCGGCCATTTGTCCCCTTCGCCAGTAAAAAAATATTTATACACACACACACACTACTGAGCGCGCGGAAGGGGAAAACAAAAGACATACGTAACACGCACGCCTCCCTTCCGGACTCTCTCTCTCTCTTCACCTTTTTTTCCTTTCCCTTATGCTCTTCGCAGCGGTGTGTCCCATCACGAAGAGAGGGTTTGGATGCGTGGGAAATGGAGAGAGTGGGAGGGAAAGAGCGCCTGAGCCATCTGAAAGGGTCAAAGGGATGACCCGAGCGAAATTTGAGCTCTCCTCTTATTCCATAGAAGGTGGACATGCGACGGGAACACTTTTAGAGCGAGAGGCCATATTGGTCGGGAAATATATTACTTAGGCAATTTTGCTTGGATAGGTAATTGAAAGACGAATGCCAAGAGATTCTAAGAGGAGGGAAGAGAGGATTATTCACTGGTAGCAAGTGTAATAATAGCCAAGAAGTCTCTAAAGAAGTTAAGGAAAGTAGCAAAGATATGAATGATTGGTACAGAAAGGTAATGCACATTCTCGACATTTCGATTACATCAGGACTTGGTGGGTCAGCATAATTGGATGGCATATATTTTCAAATTAATTTGTCAGGAAATTTTCAATTCTTGGATCTTAAGAAATTAAAAAACTTAACGAGTCTATAAACGTGACATTGGTCACAAATAATAGAAATTATACACGCGAAAGATGCTCAAATAAAATCCTGAAACAGTTTCTCTTAAAGAAACCAGTTTTTAGAGGAAATAAATTAATGACAGCTTTCTTACATGTTTCCTGCGATAAAATATGAGTACATTATCTACAAGATAGATTTTTTGGCATTGTCGAGTACTGAAGAAACAATCAAACGACAGTAGAACTGTGTCGTAAAACAACCAAGGATCTCGGAGGAATAGTCCGAACGAGCGGTACCTGGGAAGAAATGACTATGGTCCTACCTGATATTCATGATATGCATTTATATCCACCCTGTGATGCCTGCCTGCAGCCCCAAATCCCTCTCCGCGTCCCCGATTTTAATCCCTCCTCTCCCTTTCTTTTCCCCTCTACTCATTCGTAAGATGAACGGCTTCGAGAGTCCCGAACAGTTGGTGGACAGTGGTCCAGGCGGACCTTACAAAGGGGCTTGTGGGTCGAGAACAACGAGGTATCCGAGGATCAAAATGGAGGACGAAAGATGGGAAAGGTAAGGAATCTGCGGGACGAAAGGAAGATATAGATCGACGGAGCGAAAAAAATTAAATAGAGTAAAAGAAAACGGAAAGTAAGGAGTAAACCTAGATTCCTCATCATCGGCGTAGCAACATGGCGGCGTGGGTGGCCAAATGTCTCGGGTCCCTGGAGGTCCTCGATTTTCTCCGAATACATAAAAAAGATTTTTTTAGCGATTTCTCTTTTTTACCCTAATTTCTGAAAGACTTTCCAGTCAATCATTATTTTCAGACAGAGTAATTTAAAAAGCCTAAACTTTTCGGCATGTTCCTGCTAAAATAAGCGCAACCTGTTAGTTAGTAAGTTTTAATTGAGTGTATTTGACGGGCGAGGGAGGAGGTAGAGAGTGACCATCGATAATATTTTGCCGCGGGCCCTTCCGCTCCTAGTTACGCCACAGTCCCTCATCCACTAGGGGTGAAAAAGTAAAAAAAAATAATCTCAGTGATAATTATTATTCATTAGTACTAACTTAAGAAAAATGTCACACATTTGTTAAATTTGATGGTAGACCGCTATAAGAAGGCATCATAAAAATATATCTCACCAATTCATTCTAAAACAGATGAATTAAATTGAATTATTGGGTCCAAAACTCAAACAAAACGAGAGAGTTAAATGGAAGCGAGAGGAAGAGACGGCGCATCGGGAAGAAAAAAATAGGATAGACGCACGAACGAACGTCACTACGAACGCAAGAGATGTGTTGGCGAGGTGAAACACAAGGGCGATAGGAATCGGGGAAGAAACAAGATGGGACGCACTCGAAGTGAATGGAGGGAAAAGGAGGAAAGGGGATAGAGGGGCTTAGGATCGGGAAGCGATGGGAGGGGCACACGCTACGCCCTCTCTTTCGCAGCCGCGCCTCTCCCGACACAAACTGAGAGGAATGCAGGCCGCGATGGCGTGATCTGTCAAGGCGACCGTCTCGGGGGACACAATGGGTCGAGCTGCCGAGAGGGCGGGGGTGGGGAGAAGGAAGAAGCGCGAGAGAAAGAGTGGGACAATGGCCGTGAGAGGGGATTGCCATCGCCATATCGGGAGGGTGAGAGGAAGATGAAGAGAGGGAGGTGGGCAGAAAGGGGGAGGAGGAAGAATGACGGGACACGTCGTCGCTCTACTGTTTGCGGTTCGCCGTATAATCGGAGACAAATGAGCCGAGAAAGGCTGGCGAGAGATGAGAGGCGAGGGTCGAACGGCCGGGGGAATTGTGTAACGGAGAGGGATTACTATTAATAAAAAAAGAGCTGCGACCACGCGAGTAAAAAAGGAAGAGGAGAGAATATTGGGCGGAAGCACGAAACTCGCATTTGAAAACTGAGGGGACGCAATAACTTTGAAAAAATAAATAAAAAGGGATTTATCGAAATACGTATTTATATACAATGGAGAGCAGAGGTCGTTGATGTATTATAGCGTCCGCGCGTATTTTGGAACAAAAAGGGCAAACCTCGAGAGAAGAGGATATTAAGTGGCGCGAAAAAGTGCCACGAGGGGCAGGTACATCGCCTGTATCATTCGATGGAGCTGAAAGGGATGATTTAAATCACGAAAGCTATAAAGTGGTTGTAGGAGTAACAATTAAAGGCGAAATATATTATTGTGGAAATGTTCGCCAAAGAAATATATATCCGGAGATTCAAGAGTCTGTCATAGTTTCATTCCATATTAGGAAAAACTCCCCACAAAACCATCGAAAGCTTGAGGTAAAGATGACGACTGATGATAACTACCTATAGTGATACAGCATGTGGAGCTGTACAATAATTTTACAAATAACTTAACAATTCACCTACGTATTCCTCGACGCGCAACAATTTTCGCAGAAAATTATCCCTTATTTTGCCCACTGTTCGAACAATGAAAATAAACCAACTTTGCGTCATTCATTACACGAACCCAATCAACAAGTCCAAATATTAAAAGCCAAAGATATACGCCACTTGTTGGCAATTTTCGATTATCCTCCTACATGGCCAATTTAAAAAATAAATGACAATCTCATTTTCAACGTATATCGTAATGGGAAAATAAAGAAAATGTTCCATTCTTGAGGATGTCCAAAAAAACCCGGTGGGATTTGTGATACGCACCCATCAGAACGAAACGTAACAAAAACGTACGCCATTTGGGAGGGGAATACAAACTTCCCTTCGCTAAAAAAAGAAGAGAATCGACTGCCGCGGGTCTCGAGAAGTGGAAATAATAAAAAAAAAACATCAACCGCCATCTTCGAACAAGAAAAGGAAGGCAATGATGAAAAAAAACAAAACGAGACGAGAAAAAGTCCGCACGAGGTTATTCGTTGGGCTAATAAAAACGAGGGAAAAAAACGGCAATAAGAGGACGGGATGACGCGGAAAGAAAGGGTGAGAAATTTATAAGCGAGGGTAAAAAAACGCGCGGGCGATGACGTAAAAAATAATAGCGCGAGGAAAAAAGAGAACTAAAGGCGGAGTTATCACGGAGTGCGGGAGGAAGTAGAATGTATGGGCGGCGATGGGATCCGGAGAGAGGAGAGAGAGGGAGTGAAAGAGGGAGGGAGTGAAAGAGGGAGAGTTCGGACAAAAGGAGATGGGTCGGAGGCGTTTAAGTCCTCCTGGGACGGAGGGAAGGAGAAACGCCTTGGAAAATTCCGGCGAACAATGGACACGCGACAAATTGCGGGTGTTATCGCGTGTGCGAGAGAAAGAGAGAGAATATGCGAGACATTCAGGAAGATAGGAGGAGGGAGAAGGCGGAGAGGATAAAGGAGGTGAAAAGAGGGAAGGTGAGAAAGAGAGAAAGGCGTGAATGAGGAAACTTACGCAGTCCTACGGCCTCTCCCCTTCCCCTTTACTTCGTCCTAACGCCCCCGCAGACACGCACCACCCCCAACGCGAAAACTGCTGTCATCGTAAGTGGCCATTTGGAAGGTGATGCGACGATGTGTGTGTGTGTGCGAGTCTGGGGACGCGCAGTCGCTTCAACAGTGGTCCAGGTTTTCCATCCGGCTTCCTAACAAGATGTCTGATTACTAATGATTTAATTTTAGGCTCGCGTGAGTCATCGTTTTAAGCAAGGTATGCAAACGCCTCGGCTTATACGAGGCCGGCCGCGTATTTGTCCCGGGTGTCGTTAATATCGCGGGATCTCAGGAATACCTAATGCTCGGCATGACAAACGGCACGCATGATTATCGTTGGCTCATGTCTAGCAGAACCGCATTTCAGCGGAATACGGGACTACAAATGACAGCGAGGCTAACGAGTTGTAATTCCATCGGCGACAAATGTTGAGGTATTTCACAATACATAAATGCCCGTTTATACCCGAGTACATGGCATCAGGCTATGCATACTCGCTATGCAAACAAGTAAAAATTAATTACAAAATTAAGGCAGGAACCACGGATTTTTACCCGGATCTTGTAACAACCGATTTTAAATTACCAATAACAGCAGTTAAACATTTAACGTAAAGTCAATAATGAAATTATATTGCTACAAATGGGGTCTATCAAAGTTCTCTCAAACTTGCACTTCAATGCTACGAAACATTCATATTGCTATCCACTAAAATGAAATTCTATAACGCGAAATCTCTTTCTATCTTACGCAGAGTTGTAATTTATGTTCAACTGCATAATTATATTCATAAAAGCAATTTTCCATTCCTTAGCTCAAGTTGCGAGAGATAGTAGCGAAACAAACAGGAAATCATATAGACTAGAGAAATACCGATCTCGTACCGCGTATTAGTGCTAAGTTTACTAATTAGTAGCGAAGCTCGTTATGAGACCTAATATTAAGAAATAGTTTCGAATAGGAAGAGGGATCATCAAATGTGCTCGGAGGAAAGGGAAAAAAAATCAGGACGCGCTCCTCTAAACGCGCACACGAGAAACGTCTTAGAATAAATAAGAGCCGTAGGCGAAAATAAAGAGGATAATACAAAAACGCCAATTGTGTATCTCTCTCGTGTATCTGCAACGGAGAGCCCCGGAGAACTTAAAGACGGTCCCCGAGTGCTCGAGGCCGTCGACGTACTAATGATTCTGAAAGAGAATCCCAATGAACGCGCAATTACGTGAAGGCGACGAGAGATAGAGGGGGAGAGAAGTGACGACGCTATTTACTCTATCGTCCTCGGACAAGCGCGAGTAGCCAGGAGCGCGCGAGCGCCCCCGCGATCGGGGAAGGGGATTGGTAAGGAGGAGGAGGGGGTGGGTGGGAGGAGGGAGGGAGAAATAGCATCGCGGAGGGGACTCGGGAGCGTTCTGCGGAGGGCGAGGCGGAGGAGTGAAAGGGGAAGATGGAAGCAATCGTGGAACTCGTCCGGAGACACTCGACTCACCGACGGGCAATGAGACTGCTTCCCCATCCCTCTCGGCCCTTTTCTTCCCCTTCCATCTGCCCTCCCCCTCTGGGGGGAGGAGGGGGGGGGTGACCCTCGACCCTCGGGGGGAGGGGGCGGAACGAGAACGTGAGGGAAAGGGGGTGGGGGAGAAAAACAAACGACGGAGCGAACAACAAAACATCGAAAGGAAATTCCAAGGAGCTGGGAAACGAGGCATTAATAAAGCAGGCACAAACACTCCCACCAACGCAGAAAAGTCGTAAAAAAGACGAAAAGAAAAAAATGAGGATTGAATCTAAAAAGAAACGGGGCACGAGTATTCTTCCCGTTAATTGCTTATATATCCCCGACTCCCTCTCATTTCCTCTCGGTTACCCCTCCTTCAAACTCCTTCATTTCTTCTTTTTTAAAATAAATCTGAAGGTACCATCGTCACGAAGGCCAGCGGCGTTGGAGTGGGGATGAAATATAGAATGCGGCCGGAAGCGGTGCGATTCTGCATTGACGTTTAGCCTTCCAATTCCAAACTTAGTTAAATACGAATTATTCAGCGAATTTTTAGTGAGTGGGCTATTTGCGATTATCTGGAATGAATACAGAAAATTAATGGGAAATTAGGGATGAATGTTAACTGCTACACTGCAGTGCACGGATTTCAATATAATACGTAACGATAATAAATACGACAAAGTGGTGAAGAATGTATGATGATTATCGCACACACAAAATTACATGACTCGCTAGGCTAGTTAATGAAAATAGTAAATGGCAAAATAAAACAAAAGCAGCACGAAAGGACACGCTGTGCAACTCTTCTTTGCTTTCTAACCGGCATTAGCAAAAAAAGACATTTGCATGTCTATGTCAGCCAGTTAGTCCCCTTTTTAGAGATCGTGAAATATTTTCCTAAAACTTTCAGTCTGGATTATTACTAACATCCGATCCGTGAACTTCCAAGATCCTAGTTTAGGATTGCGATGGCGACCCTTCGGTCATACCCAATCTAAATGGTTTAAATATAGCGAGATACTTCGTCTACAGTCCTACTATAGCTTGATGCCTTGCGCTAAACATTTTTTGCGGATGCAAGACGCCTGTCTAAAGTAGGTACCTCATTTACACGGCTCGAATACAACAAAAAATATAACTTCTCTATCATTTTGTCAGAACCATTACCATACAATTTTCTTATTAACCATAAAACTTCATGAAGAAAATCGACGATGTAAGGCATCGCATATGAACTCCAAGTGACGGAAACAGCTCCGGATGTCTCTAAACAACCACAATAAATAATTACAACTGAATACAATGTAACGTGCGATTTTTCGGGGAAATCATATACACTAGCGTTCAAAAACGCCACCCGAGTAAGAAAATGACACGATGGATGAGATGGCGCAAAGAAACAGTTTTTCCGAAGTTCCACGCGCAGCTCCTGAAGAGTGGCCCAGGTAGGCGTTAAGGACAGTGGGAAAGCGGAAAAAGGAAAGGGAGTGGGTTGGGACGAGGAGAGAGGGACGATGAGAGCGGCTATTGTCCACGCGAGGGGTACGTGAGGGAGAGGCGAGAAAGGAGAGATCCCCTTCTACCTCCACCCTCACTGCCCCCTACAATCCCTTCTCTCTCGAGTGCCATCGTCCAGCGTCCGACTCCTCTCTTGCCCAATGACAAAGCGATACGGAGGGGGGGGGGTGTATGAGGGGAGGGAGGAAAAGACACCCTCCTCGCTCTACGACATCCGGGGATGCTGGGCAATAATTACGAATGTCTCTATCTCTCTTCCTCTTTCTTCTACCCTCCTTCCATCGTTTGTCTGTCTGTCTGTCTCCCCCCCCCACGCTCCCTTTCTTTCTCGAGTCTCTAATCCTTCGGTTACTGAAAAGAGGACTTCGCCCGTCCAACTATCCGATGAGCTTTAATGCAGTCTATGGGAATTTTGGATTGGTATTGGAGTCGGCATTATGGAATGCAACGGGACTCATCATCTAAAAAGATAATTTTCAGTTATTTTCTTTTTCAGGCGAAAATAAATCGATTTTTGTCGGAGAAAAAACTGGGTGAAATTTTATTTTTGAAACAAAAAAGTTTGATTTGTTTCTAGTCAGAGTGACATCATTTAAACTGTATGAAATAATAGACACGAAATTATTTTCACAATTATTGTGTTTGCCTCTTTTTTCCTTCTGCCATATTTCCGGTTTATATATTAGACCAATTTAGAGAGTTTGGGAGTTAAGTTCAAGTTTAACTTTTAGCCAAATTCCGAAACAATTACATCATGAGAAGTTCCAGGTCTTTACACTTACATATATAGTTTTAAAAATCTATTATTATAGCAAGAAAGATAACTGGTTAACAATAATTGAATTTACGCCAAGGTGAATTTATAGAACCTCTCTAAAGAAGCTCAAATTTCAGTGAAGCAAAGAAACAGTCGAAAAAGTATTCAAAGTCAATCACGAATGATAGGATCAAGTATGGTGAACTTGCAGAAATTTGTCTTTTGCATAAAAAAATAGCAACAGTAAACAATATTATACAACGTGTAAATTGGAGCTAGGCGTGGAAATCCTCCATCGATTACGAAAACTCCAATTCTGACGAATTCTTCCTAAAATCTCTCGCTGATGCAGTGAAAACATTCATTCTGCGACGCCTTTTAACCCTCACGCCACGTCGCTCCGCGTACCCTGACGTACAAGGTTTCAATTTGAAGCAAGAAGTTTGGAATTTGGATGTTGAAGGAAGAAAAACGCGAATTGCAGAAAGAGAGGAGGGGGCGAGAGGGGGAATATACGAGTATTCTGCGGTCGGAATCGGGGGAAGGGAGGGATGGAGTGGAAAGGAGCGGGCGAGGTACTGGGAAGGAGAAGAAGGGTGGGTGGTTTTATTTAACGCTCCCTGCATTTGTGCGGCGTGAGTCGGCGGAATGGGTGAGCGAGAATCGCAGAAGACGTTTGAGGGAGGAGGGAGGTTCGGAGACCAAAGGAAGTAAGATGGGGAGACGGAACAAACTGAAGCTTGTGGGTGGTGCGCGCCTGAGAATGAGCTGGATAGGAAGACAGCTGCGAAGAGGACACCGGGGAGCTCCTTGGGAAACTTGGCCGCAACATCAACAGGAGACTCTTCTCCTCACTTCAAACCATTCCGCTACCTCAGACCCTCCTCCTCCCTCCCTCTTAAAACTCCCCTCCTCCCTTTACGGTCTTCCCGGAAACTCCATTGCCACCGACGCCTCCCCTGTACTCCCCTCCCTCTCGCATTCGCCTCTCATCCTCCTCCTCTCCCTTCGACCACACGCGTGTATATCAGCCTCTCTCCCAACTCCGCAGACTTAACTTCATTTAACCGAACCCTCCTGCTCCACATGCACTCCTCACCGTATCCGGCCTCACTCTATTGCTACGAATATTGCGCGAGCAAACATTATCCATTGTTCACAATAACAACTCACGGTGTCGTTTATCGGAATATTTCTCTAAGAGGACTATAACATCAACTCCAATCGGTATTTTTTACACATTTACACAGGTTTACGAGTATTCAAAACCAATGTGACAGAAAATGGTGGCTGAAAAAACATTTTGCTTACTGCAGGATTTCAATGCACGATTAGTTGCTAAATGTCATCGGGGGCAGCCGCTATTATATATTAGTTGTATTGAAGTTGATCGTAGCGCCTGTGTCTTTTCTTGAGATTTGTATGTATTATTCCGGAATCAATAGCGGAAAGAGACAAAGAGGTAGGAAAAGCAAAGGTACCTATATTAGATGCATTAAAGAAGGCTAAGGGTATGAGAAGGTGAAGAGAGAGGCCTTTAGTGACAAAGACTGAGTTGGGCGAGCCAGAAAAACACCGAAAGGTAGAACAACTATGTTGATTCAAGAACAAGCACTTGTAAAAATACTTATCTCAGGTAGCCACAGCAAGCCTATGATGCGTATTTCGGTTCATTCAAAAAGAATTTACATTAAAAAAGAATTTAGAGTATAGTTTCGGTGAATTACCACTGAAGACGACAGCTTTGTGACCGAAAAGCGTATCTGATTTTTCATAACCTTGTCTTGACTATTGGGGATACTTGAGATGTTATTTTAAGTCTTTGTTGAATTTACTTATATACATTTCAAGGCGCCGTTTTTTAGGATAAGGCCCCAAAGATTGAACAAGCGAAAAATTATCAAATTTAAAGATGCGAAAACGATACGTGTGCACGCCCACGAAAAAAACACCCACACGGACGAAAAATGACTCAGTCTGATGTGCAAAAACGGTCAATGTTATCGTGCTGCGTGGAAACAAAATTATTTCTCTTTCAACATAGAGACAAGGGGTAAATTCTTCAGTCAGGAGTCTCATAACGGATGTTCATAAAGTTCAAGTTGGCAACGCTTTCCATAACCAAGAAGGATACGACGCACGGGAGTATTTAGCATCCAAAACGATGCCATATTGCAAAATTGTTTTCGCTCATTTTGTCCGGACGGTCATAGTGGCGAAAGCTAACATCGTAAAACGCTTGAGAAAATGTTTGGCAATGGTTCTTCACCGTGTCGCTGCGGCACTATCTTGAGATGATTAATAGCCTGGTTGGCGGAGGCTCAAACGAAGCAGGATGACGAAGAATGAGAGTATCAACTCGGATATTTGTGTTTTTCTTCGCGTAACGACTTCTAAAAATCGGTAAATATGAAGATCGGCAGATTGAAGTCGTGACATTTTTACCAAAGATAAAAGCATTAAAATATTGCTTGCGAAACTGTGGGTGATCGATAATTTTAGAGATTGAAACGTTTTTCACATGTAAAATATATGAATGAACTCATCATCAGCCTTATGATTACTTGGTAATTTTTAAATAATATCACAACTAATCGGCAGCATTTGCATGCCAGATGATTTAGCTCAACTAGTTTAAGTCAGAATTTTACAGATAAAAAATGGTTCACAAATAGTTTCTAGATCGGATTGCTGTTGGAAATAATTTGAAATCCGAAGAAAAATTCTGCGATGACCGGAAATCGAACCCGGGTCCTCCAATTGTCGGGCGGTTATTCTACCACTGAGCTATCGCAGCAGACTAAATCTCCGGTTCCAGGATGCGAATGTTTTATCGATTGTGACCGGGCTATTGCTTTTCTCTCAGAAAATAGTTTGTACGTTTTTAACGTATTAAAATAGGTGTTTCCTCAAGGACAAGCCAAACTTTGAAAAGTGGCCAGGGAAGTTTTATTTTTATCAACATAACTTAAATTTTCATTTACTTAACGTGTAATTTTACTATATGTAACTGCAACATATTTTCCTCAAGAGATTATATCTTGTTATGTTTACTGGTTCTTAATAGAATCAGTGCTCTGGATACGACTACGTTTCAGTCGAAAAGCGCGGCAGGTTTTATCAACCCTTTCATGGATAAAGGACTGCCTAGATCATCCTTAGGATTCAAACCATAATTTGAGCTCTACAATTCATTTTTGAATGCATTCGGGAAGGAAAAATAACTTGAGCATTAAAATTTCAGTCGAAAACCAAAGCTTACGACTAGACTGCCAGCCGTCCATCTATTCTCTGCAACTCCTCCTCTGATCTCACTCTCTCTCTCTCCTCCCGCCCCTCCGAAACCTCCCTCCCCTTTTACAGCGCTCCTTAATTAAAGACGCCCCCGCACTTGCACGACTCTCCCGTGTAATTATCATGCCGACGGCGGATGTGCGACTTGAAATGGCGGATCTTAGACGTAAGGATACTGGGTGTTATGGAAGGGGTAGGAGGAGGTGGGGTGATTCGGAAGAACGAATGGAAGAGAGGGGTGGGGGAGACCTCGAAGGGGAAGGGGTGGGAAGAGGTGGACGCTCGGCAGATGACGTGAAGGGTGGTTGACGGATCCGCGTGCACCCGTGGGAGGTTTCGAGGTACTTGGTAACATGCAAAACTCGGTCAGAGATACTTACACTGCTGAAAAGTTTTAGTGCGGCCGATGCACCTTAATCATTATGCAGTTTGAAATATGCACGAGCTAAAATGCCTGTCCAAATAAAATCTCATTCCCATTTATTTAGGAAAAAAATCACTTTTCTGTTTCTAACTGAAACCATACTCAATTACCAGTAAAACAGAGATCAAACAAGAATTCATTCGAGACAATGCAAAGACATATTTACAAAATAAAATGACAAAAATAAAAATTCGAGAATTTAGATTTAACGTAATATAAGAAAATATAAATAAAGCCGATTCACAGAGAGTGGCGATGCTAGGATTCGTGGGCGCCCGGCCTACATTGTTTCAGTATCTTAAAATTCGATCTCTGGGGCGCCCCTCTAAAGCGCGTGTCCCGGGCTTCGTCCCGGCTGCCCGGGCGATACCTAGGGCGCTGCTCAGATTATTTTACGCATCATTAGGCGACGAAAACGAAAATAATAAAATACGCTCAACGATGCTAGCACAGCGAGTATTATTTCGAAGTTGGGAGAGCGTAAAAATAGGTACTCACAAGAAGGAATAGAAAACAAGATGATCCGAACGGAACTTATGATGCCTACTTTCAATTTAATCATTTATTTAATACTAATATAGCCTTTGATAGTTTTAAAATCATCGCCGATATGTAGCTCTTTGTGTTCCAAAATTTCACAATTAAGCGTTATAAAATATTACAGCACATTTGAACGGAAAACTAAATTGATCACGCGTATTTGTGTGGCAAAAATAACGCGTGTACATACTAGACTACGTGACCTATATTTAGTTTTTTGAATTCCCACCATTTGGCAATTGTGCACGATTCAATAGTATAAATTTTTCATAATCAATTATAATTTATTATTGTTATTTTTGTACTGCAGCTCCTTTTAATCCTATACAAAATGCTACGTCCTATTCCTCTTTCAGTTTCTGCTCATTCCCATTCTCTTTTCCTTCCTCTCTCTAATTACTTAATAGATTCAGTAAATAAGTTATACCCATGTATAAAAGTCTGACCCGTGTTAAAGCACTAAATTGGTGCATTTATTATGAGGCCAAGAATAGAATTCAACAATTGGGACAACAGAATGCGTGAAAAATCGTATTAAAACGTAATTTTTGGAGATTTACGAATGAGATGTAAATTCTTCTCTTCGCATAACTAATGTAAATTAAACACCTCATCTTTGAAATATTTTAAAATGTAAACGAAAAATGTTAAGGAATGGCTGTTTTCGTGATTCATATATGCGATGCGAATTTATAACTCCGGTTAATAATAAGATGCACTGCAAAAAAACTATGAAAATAACTATAATAATAGTTAATTACCAAAACTTCAATAGGAAGTTAACTTAAAAGAAATTAATGAAAATCACGATTTTAATTATAAATAATTCGGGCGCCTTCTCTCTCTCTCTCGTACTAAAGCATTCCAAATACACTTTCCTTACGCATATAGTATAAGGACGACAATACAATCTCGAGGTTTAACAATGATACGGTCAGCAAGACAACATATCTTTAAAAAGCTTAAAATTTTCCAATAAATGTGATTTAAACGCATGACTTGAGCGATTTCGAACCGAAAACAAAAGTTGACGATAAGAATAAGAATTTGTTTATTTTTCTTTAAAATGGTCCAGGTCCAAAGATCGAGGTCAATTACTTCTAATTTAATTTTGCTAAAGAAAAAATGCCTGCAAGTGAAAAAAGGTATTTTTAAGTGTTCTCTTATGGGGATTTCTATAGAGCGTTCCGGCGGACCAACGGACGGACGTACAGAATAAGGATATTATGTATATAATTTCCATTCTGAAAAGTAGGGCAAAAATGCCACATTAACAAAATTGTACCTTCAACAAGAGCTTCTTTAGTCTTACGTTAAAAAGATGCAAAAATATTGTCACATTTACAGAAGATTTTAATGCCACAGTTTGTATAATAAATAAGTTTATCGCATGGTTCCAAAAAGCGTTAAAAAAATCCGCTACCTTACAACCAATTCAACACATTATAGAAAATAAATACCAAACCGAGATAACGCAATAAGACAAATTAAAATTGAGCTTTTTAATCAGGTAAACAGATTCTGAATCTAACGATTAAATCAGGATCCATGGGAAATCCAGAGCGGAAGGAAATGAGTGAAAAAACACCGGCATCGAGATGAGGATTTATATATTTAAAAAAATAGAGGCAGAAATTTTTATCGGGGAATGACTCGTCGGCTGAAAAAAATTGCCTCCTTCCTCTTCCCTTTGTGTAAAGCGGTCGGATGCTTGGTGCTGCGTGTAACGACGCGTTCTTTGATCTGATGGGAATTTCGAGGCACGAAGGGTTGAACGGAGGAAACCCTTATCGAATGAACATTTCCAGGCTCCTCTCGGCTGGAAAAATAGAGATGTCAAGGGATGAAAGAACGGAAGAGGAGGGGAGGGGGGCAGGGAGATTAAGCGGTTGAAAGCGAAGTAAACTCGAACGAATAATAATAATAAAAAGAAAGAAAAAGAAGGGAAAACGTTCACAACTCAACCCTTTTTCTAAGGCAGATTCAAAAAAGGAGAGGGGGAGGGAGAGGTGAGGTTCGGAGGGAAGGGTTGGCGATTTGGTCGGGAGGGACGACTAAAGATCTCACTCTTTCTCTCTTTCGGAAGCAATGGGAAGAGGCAGGAAGTCATTAATTTGGAAAGGAACGAGAGGGAGAGATAAGGATGGGTGAAACACAGCGATAAAAAGGAATGAATAAACACCGAAGGAGGAAGAGAGGGAGGGAAAGAAGAATGCGTGTGAGTGAAGGGGAGGGAGAACCAGGGTGGGGGAGGGTGAGGAATAGGGGTAGAATGGGCGATAAGGGTATTTTTTGGGAGGGGAATAGGAGGGAGGTAGTCGGAACTAGAAGAAAAGGGGAGAATTCCAATTTAATTTTATTTTTACCCTTTTCTCTCTCTCTCTCCCCATCGAGTCTTCCGTCTTGCTCCGAAAAGAGGAAGGGGAAAAAGGGTTCGGAATAATACGAAGATAAATAAAACAAAGGAGGAAGGAGGAGGAGAAGACGGGTTCTTCTTCGGAGGTTGTTATTCTTTTTTTTCCTCTCGCGAGAGGGAGAGAGCGGCTCTTCTCTGCGGGTCGAGGGATAAACAAATGCCGGCGCAGTAATGACACCGATTTCCATTCTCCATTGGTCCCCGCAGCGGGATGCTTCGATTCGAGCGGGGATTTTGTAAATCCTCCGGGACGACACTCGATCGCTAAATGAAGCTGTAGCTCCCGCGCTTACCCTTGAGCGACGCACTCGAGAGAGATACGGGGTGGAAAGACCCTTCAGCATACCCTCGAACGCTGAAGGTGGTGGAGAAGAACACCTTTCGAGGACTTTCGAAAAAAGAATTCTTCGGCTCGTTTTCCATCCTCTTCAAACAGATCTCACGAGCGCTTTTCTTTTATGCTTGGGCGCCCCAAGGAACCGGGATCGACTACCTCGATCTGGATTGCGAAATTCCGCTCTCCCCCTCATGTCCACCTTTGAAATCGAAAGGAGCTAAAAGAACGCGCGAAAGTGAGCCAATTACCAGCGAGCTACTGAAAAAGTAAAATGGTACAAAGGAAATACAGATTTCAAATTTGTTACGAATATGACACTTTTAAAGATACGAAGAAGTACGATGTAAATTGTGGTCCCTATTACGAAAAAATGTAACTCTAAAGCTGCGAAATCCCACTGAATGGCCGCGCACGTAAAAAGATTAAACAAATGCACGTTAAATAATATTAATAACTGCAATGGACAGCTAGAGGAAAAGGATTTGGAGTGGAAATAATATTTAACCGAGTCTTAATCAAACACTGGCTAAACATTGTACCACAAGATATTATTTTCGTCGTGCATCATTTATAGTTATTTATACGAAAAATGAAAATACTTTTAAACATATACATATTTCAAAATCATTCCGGAAAAAATCAAGGATCAATGTGATGGAATGACAAGAGGAAATCATGAAAGATTACCGAAGAGACCAATGATATTTGAACTTCTCAAGATTAAGTTTAAGTTTAATCGGCAAACAACTATGGACTAAATTCAAAGGCATATAGGAGCGTTCAAAGGAGCTATGCATAGCAAATAGAACAACAGGCAACTTCAATTATTCTAAATAAAATTCGGAGTAAAGTCGAGGTTTAGGGGCTCAGGTAACAGCATTTCAAGGAACAATCGCTGAAGAGAAAGAGACCTACTTCCGAAATCCCCTTTCAGAAAAACCAAATAAAGGAAAACCAACCTAACCCTTTCTAACAAAAACCCAACCTCTCAATTCTTTCTGCCGTAAAATCCTCTCTCCCTAACCCTCACTTCCGGTGTCCATTACCTTCGTCCTCCGACACCCCGATCCCTCCCGCTCCCTCGATACAGAATAAACTCCCCCTTCCATCTTTTCTCCCCCTCAACCCTTTCCTAACTCGATTCGCATGCAAAACACTTTGATTATAGATACAAGGAGAGAGAAGGAGGGAGAATTAACGAAGGTGTGGGAGGGAATGGGGACAAGGATAGAAGAGAGATGGCAAGAAAGACGACCGGGAGCGGAGGAGGAAGGCGATTACGCAGAAGGATGGGTCGGAAACGAATAGGAGGAGGGAAGAGAGGATGGGTAGGTTGTCGATACAAGGCGAGGGAGATGGGCGTGAGAGTGAGTGAGGGAGGGAGGAGGGCGGAGGGTAGGGGAGGAGGGGAACGGTGCGATAGCAGCATTCTGAAGGAGGCTGTTTGTGTTGAGATATTACTGGGGTGGAATGCGAGACGGGCGTTTGTTTTAGGGATGCAAAGAGAGACCGAGGAGAAGGCATATTGTGATTGCGTAGGTTGGAATAATTCCCACGAATAATTGAATGGGCGGGATCGAGCGTAGTAGGCGGGTTAATTACTGAAAATAACGAAAATGGTGTATCCAAAAACTTTATATTTATCAAATTTCCATCAAAATTAAAAAATAAAACGAGAGGAATATTACTGAAGTTTTAAATCAATAAATTTGAATTAATTTATGTTAAAGCTATTCATAAACAACCAAGAGAAGGATACTGATTTAATTACATTGTCAATATATCCTATGTCATTTTTATCATGAGAATACGAGAACGATAATCCTACAAAAGAAAAAGATCCAGCCGAGTTCGTCAAACGAGAGGAAAATCCAAGGCCGGATTAAGATAATCACGAGCTCTGGCGCACAATTTTTCGTGCAACTGCACCCCGGTTAATCTGGCATTGGGAAAATCATGTTTACAAGATGCCCATTCCTAAAAAGAAAACGCGTTCCCCCGATCAGACAAAAATCCACTGCATGCGTGGAACAGTCACGGAGCTATTCACGAGTGCTTTAAGTGTGTTCGAGCGACCGCTCCTGAAAGAGGAGAGGGTTTTGGGAGGGCGAGGAGAGGTACCCGTGGTGCGGCAGAGGGAGTGCCGGAGGCGAGGCGGAACGAAAGAAGAGTGGAAGGGTAGGGGATGCAGGGAGAGAGGATTACGGAGACAAAGGCGCCACCATCCCACAGAGAGAGAATTAATAAACACGGCGCCCTCTCCCAATAATCAAAAACCTGGGGGACCTCTCTCTCTCCTCTCCTACCCTTCTCCCTTCACCTCCGACCCCCGGGGTCCGAATGCTGCCTACCAAAGATGGGGCGGGGTCAGGAGGCGGCCACCGTTGAAGGCGCCATCGACATCAAAATTCCGCAGTGTCCCGCCAAGCCGCGTGGGGAGGAGGAGAGCCACATCATAGGTTTGAATGGGAAATGGTCAGGCGCAGGGATTAAGTGCCAAAAGAGTTCCCCTGCATGAGTCGAGGAATTACGATATTTAAAATCGTTCCGGATTTAAACTGGGCAGGCACTTAATTCACATCCCCGCTGAATATTGTTGCGAGTACAAAATTTTCATTGCAAGAATATCAATGGTTTGCCAAAAAAATTAAAAACTGTGACGAAAAATCATTGTGCAAGAGGTGTGAACAGCGAGAATGAAACGGCCAAAAACGATAAAATTTGTAATAGAATAAAGGCGGAACTGTATAAAACAAAGAAATGTCCGTATAAAACGGAAGGAGGGACGTGGAAGAGATGGCAGGAAGTAGCGTATATCGGATTATCACATATAAAATAGTGAGCGGCTAGTGGTATGCTAAAGCCTAGAATCAGGACAACAAGAATTGTTAATAGAACCGCATACGAATAAAGTTGGAAAAATTCGGATAGGAGAAAGGTAAATGGGGAGTAGAAATAATGGTGAAGGGTGAGAGAGCGGACGGCGGGCAGAAGGCGAGGAAGGGTTAGACGGTCCAGCGTATTAATCTGCAACCCTTGGCAGTCTCCCTCCCTTCATCGGTCGCACAATGGACGGAGGGATTTCGAAGGCGGACGGGGAAATATTAGTCCAAGCCGGACGCCTCCCTTTCACCACGGAAGCTTAAGAAGAAGAGTGAATGACGCTCTACCCACGAAAACCTATTGTGCTTCAACCGCAACATCGAGCCTGTTATTTTTTTTAAGACGAGATGACGGCTACCAGGTTAGAACGATGCTCAGCTTCCGAATTATGCTAAGCCGAAATGGCTGACCAAATTCTCGATCCATTTCTGACCTATGGAACTATAAATGATACATACAGTGATGTATTATCTTATTAACAACTGGAATAAACCGGGAAATATATAATTGTTTCTAAAGAAATAGTCGCATGGAGTCTTACTGATATCAATAAGGAAGAAATTTATACGATAGTAAAAAAAGAAGCTATGAGAATCTTAAGAAGCTCACAAAGGAAAATTGATAATTCACACTTCAAACCATCAGAAACTCTTCTGATGTTTCATTAACCGCATCCATTGCCTAATTCGATTACATGATATCCCATCATCAAAGCCGATAGTTAACAGCATCATAAAACACGCAGATATCGAAAAGTGCTCGCATTTGGGCATTACATGCAAACTATTTTATCGGCTAATTGAAGCAGGCCGAAGGCAAATGACATTCAAATGTCCCTTCACGCCTTGTAGAGAATAATGGGAGGTGATGTATTGGAGGGGAGTGGTGGAAAGAGAGGTAAACGGCGAAAGAAGGGGGAGAGGGCTTTGCAGAGCGACGGACGGAGAGGGGGAGGGAGAGAGGTATGGGATAAGTTGCGGTCCGACGGCTCGCCACCTGGTGAGCAAGTAAGCGGCCACGGAGAATGATCTTCTCTGATGAGTCAAGACAGCGTTATTGCCAGGCACCTGCCCGCCAGCTCCGTGCCGTTCCTCTCAGACGCAAGAATCTTTGATACCATCATCCATAAAGGCCTTTCTGATTGCAATTCGACGCTAGAAAAATCCCTTGGGGAGAACAAAGAAACTTGGCAGACAAATTAAAGAACGTGGAGTGTTGATACAATATCGAAGCAATGGTGGAATAAACACTCATTTCAAGCGGATAGTACGACAACGTAATAGCTGCTAACTTGCAGTGATTCCAGATCAATTTCCTCAACTATTCCGAGTTTTGTTTTTTTTTTCGATTAGAAGTATCAATTCCAACTTCTGATAACTGGAAAGGAATATTTTTCAGGATGTATTTTTATGCAGGTTAAAATGAAGTGTAACTATATTAATTGTTTTCTTCTAATGTTCGAATTATAGACATTCGATTGATTCTACATGAAACACACGCATACCTACACCTTTTGCATATTAATTTTGAATGGCTTGTTTTAATTTCGCATGGTTACTAAGCACCTCGTGAATATGAAAATAATTTTTCTTTGTATAATACAAAAATTACAATTGCATACATAAAGAAATTAACTACATTTCTTGATTCAAGCTGTTTTTCTACAACTTACCGAATATACGTCTTAATTATTCTTTTGAATTAAAAAACGTTCAAGGCTGGCATAATTTTCTGAAATATAAAAAAAAAACTTCGGATAACACAACAGCCAATACGAAAGTGCAACAGCACCACACGCTCATATGTTGTTTCCTATAAATTTTCAACGCAAGAAAGAGATCAAGCGATAAAATCATTTTTTTCGAAAATATCTGCAAGATATTACTTGTCAAGATGGAATCGCTCCGAGGAAAAAAGTTAATTTCCCAAAGGCTCATAAGAGCTAATGAGCACCAAGATAAAAAATATGTAAATAAAAGATCTATACCAGATAACCGAACACGAACCGAAAAAATACGGAACCTGGAGCACGCTTCTGCCTTAAGAGCACGACACATCGCTCTCCGACGCCGCTCTTCCTCCCCTCCACGCCCACGTCACCGCTAATAAACCCTTTTTTTATTTATCCCCATACCCTGTCCCCTTTACCCATCGCAACCGAAAGCCACTCTGGAAGGGAGGGATCGTTCGGTCGGATGATGGGGCGAGACTTTTTAACCCCGGGGAGAGAGGGACAGCTTTGGGCGTGGTTAGCAGCGAGCCTTAATATGTATTTGTTCCGTGAATGAGTAAGTCTGCCCCCCCCCCTTCCCCTCCCCATAGACCCATCACTCGCCTCATCGGGCCCTCACGACCGCGGCAGACACCTCCGAATGATAAAAAACGAGTCGAGGAGAGTGGGATGGGAATAAAAAAAGACAAAAAGCATAGATAAATATAATATAAAATGAGAGCGACAAATCCCTCAGCCGAGGAAAGCGGGAGGGGAAGGATCGGCGGAGGTAAAAGGAAGACCCCAAAAATCCTTCCCTCCACCTCCCGACCTCTCTATTTATTTTTTCCTCCGAAATTTCCGCCACACCCTGTTTGCACGAGGGCATAAATTGCGTGACACCGTTTCTGATGCCTCTCTGCCTCTTTTTTTATATATATCTCCCTATCCCAATTCGCTTTTTTCTCAAAAAAAAAAGAGTTTTATTACTAACCTCTAAACTACTTCTCTTTTCCTCTTTTTTTTTTAATTCACCTTTTTCGCACCCGAGAGTAATAAGTCCCCTTCTTCCTCTCGGCGTCCACCTCACTACCACCCTCTCCATATCCTCTTACGCTCTTCTGCTCCCCTCCCTCCCATTCTCTCACTCTCTTTTACCTCTATGCTCGCGGATCCACACATATATACCGTGCGGCACACCTGCGCAAATGGAAGCGATGGGAGATAGGATGGGTGGATGTGGGGAGAGGGAGGGGGGAGGTGGTTGCTTCGAAAAGGCTGAGTGGTGGTCTGGACGATGTTACTCGTCCCATTCTATTCCCTCTCTCGTTATTCGCACCTCTCTTTACCCTCCCCCGCACACACACACGCTCCAAATAAAAAAACCGTCCACTC
This sequence comes from Tanypteryx hageni, assembly GCA_028673005.1. Taxonomy (NCBI): domain Eukaryota; kingdom Metazoa; phylum Arthropoda; class Insecta; order Odonata; family Petaluridae; genus Tanypteryx; species Tanypteryx hageni. The sequence goes on from CM054117.1 coordinate 95,168,715, forward strand.
TCTCTCTTCGGGAGCTTTTGGGGAGGGATACAAAAATACAACCAACACAGCGCTAACCGACGAGCGCGCGCGCACACACACACACACACAAAGCTGCGAAACCACAACAACGTCCATTCGGCCGCGAACCTCACTTCTTCCACTCCCCCCCCTCTTTCGGACCGAAACCTCTTTACCCCTCCCCGGGCTCCCTTCTCCACTCCCAACTCCCCGATTCTCATTCCCCCGCTCTTCGATCGACCGTTTGACTCGCACCGTCCGACGCCTCCCCAAAACCGCTAAGCTTCCGAAAAGGGGATTTCCAGAGCGATTTTTTTTTTACTTTCAACAGGGCTCAATGTCCACTTTATGGCGTCCGAGATCTGATTGGGGAGATGATGCGGCGATCAACGGGAGAGGTGATATATAGCGACTCCGCCGAAAAGCGTTTTGGCGAAATTTAACAGAAAATAAAACCGGAGGGCGTTTAAAAACTCTCGGGCCGACGACGAAAAAATTGGATATTTAGCGGCCATCGTTTGGAAAATTGGAATTTAATGGATTCCTGAAACGCTGCGAGATTTATTCTGATGCTTCCTGAAGTATCTTTTTACGACTGATACGATGAACAAAGCGAATGTATTCCTGCAAATCGGTGCGGGTTACGCATCAACGGGCAAGAATCGTGAAGCGATAAAATGTTTTGCGCATTTATTTCTGAGTTAATTGGAATGTATCCAAAAGATTAACGATATTTATGTACAAAAATAAACCATGGCCTACATTTAAATATCGAGTCAAAATGTATCCCAAATTTTTAAAATAAAGTTTTTGGAATTTGGGAAAGATCGATATTTTGACCCATATATAATTGTATCAAATGGCTGATAAATGAATTAATTTTCTACTACGGTAGTTTAAACAGGAATGCCAAGCAATTTGAATAACAGGAAAAAATATGTCTTTATATACTTTTCGCTCCGATGCAATCAATTAACCTTTCCAGATGGGATCGTGATGAGCCATTTGTAGATTTCCACGTCCTATACAAAAATACAATTTCGAAATCCAACCTCATCCGTCAAACCATTTCAGAGTTTTATGAAGGCTACGAAACGAAAAATACAGCTATTAAAACAATTCCCAAATCAAGATGAAGAGAAATTTAGCTCACGAGTTTTATATCCACTTTCCGCGTGAAATAATACCGATAATCATTCATAACGTTGTAACCCTTCCTTCCTTTCGAAGGACGATCGCCAGGATCGCTTCCCTCGGGGAAAGGATTAAAAACAGGACGCGTCCGGCCGCATCTCTCCCCCAAACCCATATTCCCCTCCCACTCTCCGTCCCACCTGCTATTACCGATGACCTCCTCTCCCTTCCCGAACACCTCGCTTCCGTAATGGATCACCAGAACCTCTTTCTCTTTTTTCTCTCCTTCTCGGCACGACTGCGAATGACTCCCTTACTTCCGCACCCCCTCTCCCTTATTCCCCCCTCTCCCCCTCCCTTATTTCTACACTCCCTCCCCTCAACCCCCTCTCCATCACGCCCCATCGGTACACACCCAACCGCCGCCCATTTTCCACCGGCTTCCATAGACGCCACATCCATACTTCCCACCACCCTTCCCTCCAATTCTTTTAATTAATTTCGAAAAGGATGAGGCCGTGGATGTTTATCAACGACGCCTCCCTTGCGTTTTCCTTTCTTCTTTTTTTATTCGGGAAACCGACATTCTCTTATTTTTTCACCATACTCTCTCTCTCTCCCTCCCTCCCCCTCGCATCTCCTCCTCCTCTATCTCCCTCTCTGTTGATTCAGTGTAAAGGTGGAAATGAGCGCCCGGAGACATTATTAACTCCCTCCGCGCGGCGTCGCTTGATGGACGAGCGAATTTGTCTGGCGGTGGACGCACGTCGAGTCTCGTTTGTTTTTTATTTATCATTTATTCATTCATTTTCTTTCTCCCTTCGTTTTTTCTTCTCTCTTCCACTCCCTACCGAACCCATCCCGTCGCCCGAAACCGGGGGAAATAATATAAAAGGGCGCATATCTCGCCGCCTCCGCCTTACTCCCCCCTCCTCTCGACACACACATACGTAATGGCTCCGCTAATGGGCTTAATGGCTCCCCTCAATTACCAACAGAAGGCTCCAAAACTTCGATTTGCGGGTTATATTCCGAACCATTGATGACGTTTGGCTCTCATTAGATCCACTCTCTCGAATCATTTTCCTCGGACAGAGAAATATGACGGCGGGAAATTGACGCCGATGGAGTCCGAATTGAGAATCTATGAAGGGACGATATAATGGCGAGGGAAAGAGGGAATTGTCTTGATTCTCTGGGACGGAAGAAGAACAACATCGCCAATAAAGTAAACTAAGTGTCTTCCAATGAAAAAGAATAATACGAAAAAAAGATATGGGCAAATTGCATATACATTAGCGCACTTGAAAAGAGTTTTCAGTCGAGACTGTCGTATTAGCAGGAAAGAATTTCCTAAAAAAATCAACGCATTAAATAAGAGTATATTAAACAAGTTCGGATGCATTATTAAATGTATTTTTCCAATTAATGTAAAAAATTTCACACCCTACTTAGTCCATGCGTTATTTTCGGAATGAATACGAGCTTCCATCAACACTGCAGAAAAAAATATTTCAAAGAGTTAAGTAATCATGCTTTCATCAGACAACTTCGGGCTTCATAGTGCCCATTATTTGATGAAGATTTGATGGACTCTTAATTAAAATGAGAGCTTGTACGAAATATCAGTCAATATGAGGAACATAACCAGGATGAAAATAATAAATAAACAAAAAAATCGGAAAAAACAGAACGCGATTCGAGCACAAGGTCGATTAACGCAAGTGTGAGTCCGGCAAAGAACGTGAATATTTAGGGCAAAAGAACGTGTCGGTCCAGTTCTTCATGAAAAGCCCTTTTGCTCGTATGTTCGCCGAAGTTTCCAAAGGCGCATCGCGTTGAAACGGATAGCGTGAAATCTTTAGTGAAGGGGCGCGGGAGAACGTGAGCGCGCGCCTCCTGATTTCCTCTTTAGCCGTTCTGCGGCGCTCCGAACGCATTTCACACGCGCGAATGCATCACGCGTTGAAAGCAGCCAACGCGTGCGCCGATGGTATGCATCTTGCACGAATCACGTGCACTGGCGTTTCGTAAAAAAAGAGCGATAGTGACGCTCATACAAATTCGTCGAGAGAACGGCAGATGAAACATTCAATGGTCCGAATGGATGGATGTGCTACGGAAATGAATGCTAACTTAAAAGTACAGCCAAATATGCGCTTCTGATATTGCTGCAAATGAATCCCTTTGTTTTTCGGGCACACGGTTGGCGATAAAAGCGACGTTTTCCGCGTCGTAGAACGATCTGACAAAGCGTAGTCCTAAAAATTGCTAATTAAAAAGTTGGAGCATATAACAACGATACGCCGTCACGAATCCGCTGAAAGTCATAAAAGTCCATCTAACGAACCACTTCGATTTAATTATAAAGATACATTCATTACACATCTAATTGAGAATGAATTCGGTTCAGTAAATCAACTGAGTACGAAGATGAAACATGAATACTTATTGTTTTATCTCACGAAGATAAAAGGGAAGCGGACGACAAAAGAAATGAGAAAAACTAGAGAGAAGCGAGATTTTTTCCAATGAGTACGGAGGAGGGAAAGAACGCGAGAAAGATGCAGCGATTTATGAGAAAGGGAATGACATGAATCCGAGAGATGGATGGAGACAGAGAGAAAGTAAGAGAGAGAAGGGGTGAAGAGATGGAAAGCGAGAGCGTGGGAGGGAACATGTGGAAGATACGAATGAAAAGCATTCGCTCGAACGAGTAGTAGTCACATTTGTGTAAGTTTCTCTCATTCTATTTCCTCCCACAATCGCCCTCACCCTCCCTCTCTTTCTGTCAAAAAGAAACCTTTGAAAAATCCCCATTCTCCTCCCCCGAGGGGCGGAGCGGGGGGGCGCGCCCCATTCCGACTCTCTCCATCCCTCGCCCTCTCCGTTTCCATTGCTCCAAAAGCCTCTCCCCCACCCCTCCATCAATCACCGCTCAGAGTAATATGTATAGAGGTCTAATTTTAATGCGTCCGCGTTATCTCAGATTGCCTTTCCTTGGCTTTCGGTGTTGTCACGGCGGAGGGAGGGAGGTCGTAAGGGGACCGAGGAGCGTGTGAGGGAGTAAGGAAAGTGGGGGAAAGGGGAGGGGGCGAGTCAATGGAGCGGGGTAGGGGTAGAGAGAGAAAGGGGGGTGCAGGAAGAGCAACGGAATACACGAGGTTGAAATTTTTTTCAATACCATTTATTAAGAATAAATATGTGCAAGTGGATAAACAGGAATTGAAAAAAAAGAATATCGTAATCATAACTGAAAGATAGTAAATGTGAGGATTACAACCATGCTGAAAACAGTAATTCGGAAGAAATAAACGTTAATAAATAGAGATCCCGGCAATATGGGGAATTCTCATATCTCGTTGATACCTCATAAAATTTTGAAGATGATGAAATTTTAGATCACAGGAAAGTCAGCGGATGGAAATCACAACAACTAATTTTAAACTGTTACAAAATTTAGATCTAAAAAGGCGAGGGCATCAAAATTGCTAATTATGCGAGGGAGAATAAAATTAAAAATAAGAAAAGGAAACGCAACTGAAAATACTCGTCGATTTAATTCTACCAAAGTCGCACGTGATTCACGCATGACAACCAATAGATACAAAACGCGCAGCGAAATAACGGCGGTGAAATACAACATTCGTGTAACCATCGGCAAATGAGGTAAAGACGAATGAATACAGTCAGTGACAGATGAAGAAAAATTCGTTAGGGCGGCGGATGCAGGAGAAATAGAAGATCGTAAGACTCTCGGAAAAGAGTGAATAACGGAAAGGGGGAAAGAGGAGGGGGAGAGGAGCGATTCGCGTCGGGAGAAAAAGTTTCCTTGTCAAACTTAAGTCCTATCTCCGAGCGCAGGAATCCCGAATCGGAAGGCAGTGGGAGAGGAGGAGGGATGGAGAGGAGGGATGGAGGAGAGGAGGGATGGAGGAGAGGAGGGATGGAGGAGAGGAGGGATGGAGGAGAGGAGGGATGGAGGAGAGGAGGGATGGAGGAGAGGGGGAATGAGAACACCAGGGAGGGAGGCGGAAAAATTAAAATGGGCGCCGTGGGGATACGTCAGATCAAGGGACGAGCAATAAGACGGATACGATTAAAGGGGAGAAGGAGGGGAAATAATAAATAACTGCGAAGGGAGGAGGGTGAGGAAGGCGACGGAGGTCACCCACCCACGAGAACAGCGACAACGCAGCCAGCGAGCGTTCCAAGAGGTTTTTTCTCCTCCCCAGCGGAGGATGAGGAAGGCATGGGGGAAGTGGAAGATGGAAGGACGCAAATGGTGTTTCATAAACCTGAAGCAAAACCACAGGAATCAATCCAAAGCCTCAATCTCTCCGTCTCGTTCCCCTGCATCCAGGAGAAGTCGTTTCCCATCTCTCCCAGTCTAGCAGCGGCAGACCAGAATATTAATAGCGACGAATTTGGGCGATGCGGGAGTGGTTGCTGGTGCGGGGAAAGATGGTCGGGTGGAGTGAGCGCATAGGGGGAGGGGGGAAAGAATCTGTAGAAAGAGGGGGTGGGGAAGAGAAAGGGAGACGGATAGCGGAGGGGAAAACACCGCTGAAGGGAGGATATCGCACAATGACACCGAGTACGTCTCAATCCAGAGCAGTTGTGTATTGTGTGGCGAAAGATAAAATGAAATAGCGCAACTTTAATAAAAAGGAGAAGGTTTTTATCATTTGGCAACGGATGGCTGTTTTTTCATTTTCGCGAAATGCACTTTAAAAGCGGGAAACGTATAAAAAAACTGAATTCTGCAAGAACGGCGCATTCTCGAGAGCACGGGAGAATCATTACTTCGACACTATGTCGTTTCTGTATAAGCCGGCGTAAACGAGAATCTTTGAACGGTATACAAATATTTGACGATGGAAAAGAGACGTTAGGCAGGTAAAACTCAAACGATAGACAGTAAGACTTGGCAATATAAACGCAAATATGCAATTACTAAAATTCTATTAAAATGATTTAGAGTAGGGCTCCAGAAACACGCGAATTAAAGGAGAGTGGCGAGGAGATTTTTAACCTAACACACCACGAAATGAATTATGGACGAGTGGATTTTGTTAAGTGCCGAGTAGATTTTAGTTGAATTTTGCGAAATCAACAATATTTTAGAGGGTCCAACATGCATTAAATGATTCGATTATCACAAAAGCTAATATGTCAGACATATTGAGTAAAAATACATCGTGATTCTGCTTAAGAACCTATGATACAAATATTTCATTTCCTATTATCTGCTTAACTCGGGAAACATTGGGGTTTCTTGCGCGCAGAAATCCTATAAATAAGGCTAATTTTCTCGGTCAAAAGTAAGCACCTAAGAGTGAGTGCTCTCTTGATTAATATATATACGATTTTTTGGTCGCATTCCGCAAAAAAGGGTAAACGATTAGAGAGAGAGACGCCGGTAAAAAATGATTCCCACCTCCAGAAGCGCACACGGGGAACCCAATACCGTAATAACAGTAAAAAATATTCGAAAGAATATGCCGATTTATCAAGAGCACCCACACAACCAAAAAGAGCGAGAATTTTTCTCGTTCGTCCGAAAACTCCGCATCAGTTGGCCCAGAGTGTGCATCGAAATTCGTTCTCTTCTCCCTCCCTCCTTCCCCACCTCTCCTTCCTTCCTTCCTCCTATCCTCCCTCCTCCCCCTCCTTTCCCTACTCCCCTTCCTTCCTCCTCTCCCTCCCTTCTCTCCCCTCTTCCTCCCTTCCCTCCCATCTCCCCTTCCTTACTCCCCTTCCTCCCTCCTTCCCCAGCTCTCCCTCCCTTCCCTCTCATTCCTTCCTCCTCTCCCTCCTCCTTCCTCCCAAACCCTTCTACCTTCCGCCACCCGTCGCTTCTCCCCAAAAAGAGGAGCGATGAAAGGACATCCCTCACCGACCTTATCATCGCCCGAGAGCCGAGTGCCACTTGCGCACGCCGTCCTAAGCGGAGAGTAGGCCATTGAAAAATCACGATATGCCAGCGGTGAGGAGGAAGAGGGTTGGAGGAGGAAAAGTAGACGAAAGGGGGATGCACCGAGGGGTAAGAAAGATAGACATTTCGGAATATACCACTGAAAAGGATTTGGAAATGTCCATATCCTTCGATTAGGAGAGAAAAGCAACGCGCGTGTCAGAGACGTTAATAAAATACAAGATTGGAAATATTTTATTTAGTTATTATTTGGAGAGAAAATATGTGGTCCATAAAATTACGCTTCACAACTCATCCAACTCAATTTTTAAAAGCAATAAACGGAATGACATTTTCATATTAGAAATGTTTTATGATAACAACAATAGCGGAATAACATTGAAATACTTTTAAATTTGATAAAATTAATATAAACGACGAAAACTCCAAATTTGAAGAAAACGTTTAGTAAAAACGGTAAATTGATACATAATTACCGGTATTGAAAGTTTTTGTAAAAATATAATAAATTTCAATCAATACTGGTTTAGAAAATATTAAATACATCAGAACTATATTGAAAAAATCTTAATTTGCAAATAAACCATACGAAGAAATTCCAAGTCCGAAACTGTAAAACAAACAAAACTGGCACACACAAGTTATTCCGTACTAACAATTAAAAAGAATAAAACAAAACTATTCTGCACCATCTATCGCGAGTTAGCCGAGCCATAACAACACAAAACATGAAAAAGGAACGTGCTGCAACGATCACGTCACGCAATCCCATTTTTTTTAATTCTCGTCCATCTTGTGGAGAGAGAGAATGCGGTACTCGCTCGATCCAAAAAGGAAGAGGGAAAGAATAAAGCGAAAAGGAGTGAAAAAAGAATTCCAAGGGATGAGAATAAGGACTTATTTCTGTTATCGACTCGAAGGAAAAATTTTCACGGTTGATTAATGAAAGTCCATGATTGATCGTTTCGGCTGCGACGTCCTCATACAGAATATTTTGAATAATGGCGTTGTAAAGGGAGGGAGTAGGAGAGGAGGATGGGGGATAGTAGGGATTGTGGTCGGAAGAGGATGAAAGGGGGATGGAGTGACAAGGGTTTCGGGAGGGGAGGAAGGCGGCGGAAAGGAGAGTTAAGATATTCTATTTCCTGGTTCCGTATTCGGGGAAATAAAGAGTGGTGAGGGAGGAAGAATGGAGGGAGGGAGTGAAGATAAGGAGTGGGAGGAGAGAGGGGATGGGATGTGAGAGAGACGGAAGTGACAACGCCTTCTATTCTTCTCCCTTTTGAACCATAAAACAGAAGCGGGGAAATAGAGTCGCGGTTTGGATTATACAATCTTATAGCATTCAACACCCGAGCTAATTCTGGATATAGTAAGGAGATCATGGGTCAGATTCTAACGCATATAGACATGTAATTAGTACAGGAATCATAAGTTGATACGCATTAAGAATTTACGCTGAGTTTTTCTCCTCCCGTGGTTAATAAATAACTTTCTATATATTATAAAGAAATATACGATTCAAACTGAAAATAATCATGCATCTATAATTAATTACAACACATGAAAAACAGCACTGAAATCTGAACTAAGGTTTTATTAAAAAAAAGGAATTGGGGCACACTTAGAGGAAATATACTTGGATACATATTTTAAAATGTAATTCGACCCATTTATGATTATTACTAGGCACACAAAGGTGGTTTAACCAAATTGAAGTTCAGTCAAACCCCAATTTAGTGTCACCGTTAGTCCAGCACAGACACTGCCGCTAAATCGGGGGTGGCGGTAAAACGAGGTATATGTTTGTTCTATGCAATCATTAGGTGGAAGTTCTGTTCACAACGGTTCATGAGCGGTATGCGGGGGTGGCACTATGTAGGAGTGCGTAAATCGAGGTCTGACTGTAATTACAAAAATGCGCAATGACCATACGTTTGATCTGACAATGAGTTAAACACGCTGCTTCAATAAAGAATTTCATACCGAGAAAGATTATCGATTCCGGACCATTAAAACATAAACTAGAAATATCAACTAAGAAAAATTTCGGGCCAACAACTAGATATCATGTTGCCTTGGCAAGACAATACATATAAAATAAAATATAAACATCACGAAGATATTTCTTTGGCTCTTAAAATAAGAAATATTAACGGATATGCACACATACTTACAGAGCTGTAAATTTCATTGAGACGCCTTACCTGCAAAAGAAAAAAAATCAATTATATGAATTATACTTTTAAAATGAGTATAATTAAATAATGGCAAATAATGCAATTATAAAATTCAGGTGAAATTACATTACGTGTAGGGCGCAGCGAATCACAACATGTTTTTCGAATCAAGTCACGAATCGAATCATCCCTAAATATTCTAATCAAATCGAATCGACTGTGCAGATATAGATTACGGGGTATATAGACTGGATTACATTTTGAACAGAAAATGGTTTATTTAGAAATGTAGAACGCTTCTACACACAATAAGTAATGAGTATAAATGCAAATATTTCTGGGAACAAAGCAAAACACGATTCTCTCTAAGAAATGAAGAAAAAATGTTCTTGAACATCAGGAAGAAGAATGGTACAATAAAATAGGTGTCAACTTTATAATGTTCTAACCTAGCTACCTAAACAAGTCTCTTATAATTACACTATATTAATAACACCAAATATAACAAAGCATAGTGACACAACCATTCATTTACACCTAAAAATGCTACCACTCTAAATAGAAATCCTATTAAAACAAAAAATTTAAACAACAATGGCAAACTTTACTGCCAAATATACAATATCCTTTCATTAATTACGCCAAGGAACAAAATAACCCTTATTCTTATATCTATTACTGGACAGCGTTAACTATATAACACATACAAACTATACATGAAGTTCAAAATTAAACTAAACTGGCCTACATAATCATTAAACAAGCCTTACAGCAAAACGAAGTCAGACAATACTACCAAATTCAAATGACCATAATGCATTTCAACGAAATGACACCCTTGGCCCTCACTTTATTGCCTTCACAAGAATGCTTGTTGCAAAGCATATATGCCGTGACATTGCCCTTAAAAAATGGATCATTTCAGGCAATTAGCGATGTGCCCACATATTTATTTCAAATGGACAATATCCAACGTCAATTTCATTATGCATTGCTAATTTAGAAACAATGCCTCATGTGCAGAACTTATTTAAGGCTCGATCCATTTTTCTTTCTTATTTTCTTTCAGAATTTCCCAGCTTGAATTTCCTATAAATTTTTATTATTGCAATACAACTATTAAAAGGCCATAACTTTTATAGAAGCTAAATTAAAAAGTGAGAAAGTTTCCTTATTTGCTGAAACTAAATGGCGATAAAATATAGATAATACAGATTCTAAACCAGAATTATAGCGACCCTTGAGATTAGAAACCACCTAAACCGCTGGTTTGGACAATAGTAAATAATGCAATATTTAGCCAAGAGAGAATAAAAAAATCATAAATATTTTTACTTTCTCGGGTTACGTAGATGAATTTCTACGGATCAATACCAAGAGAGAAGTTTGCGCAAGCGGCGTGGGGTTGGAAGAAGAGAAAGACCCACTGAAGTCCCGAGTAAAAGATAAGGAATATTAACTTCCCTTCCGAGATTGTAGAAATAAAACTCGCCAGTGTACTAAAGACAGGTAGTGGAGACGTTTTCCTTGTCGTGACACTTTTGAAATCCACGAGGACTATGAGGGAGCGAGGCAGTGGAGTACCTCGGGTGGAGGTGGGAGGGACGGGGAGGATGAATAGGGGAGGAGAGATGAGGGGAGGGGACGAGAAGGGAGCAAAAATAAAAGTGGCGAAATAGGGAAGAGGGAAAATGAGACGGGAATAAATTATGCATCAGTTCGTTGAGAGAGATTTCACCAGTACTAAACTTGACAAGGTTAAATGCTAAGACTCCACTGTGACGTGTTTACTTCTTTGAATTCGGGTCGGGTGGGGAGCGCGGAGGAGGAGGGGGCAGGGGGATAGGTGGTCAGGAGTGGGAATTATGGAGAAAGGAAGAAGGAAGGGGAGGGGAGAGGCAGAGATAGGGAAAAAAGGCAATTATTAATTCCTTCTTTATGTCGGCCTTATAAAAAACCTTGCAGAACCGAGGATCTCACGGGAGGAAAAGAGGGAGGAGATGAGTGAGTGAGAGAGAGAGAGAGAGAGTGAGAGAAAGAGAGTGAGAGAAGAGAAAATACAAAAGCGGGGGAAATACGTAATATTTCTCCCGTTCTAATCAACGTCGGCTTTTTAAAAAAAATATATATTTTTCCTCTCGCAGACCTATATTATTTTTCTTTCGAGACTTTGTACCCTCCCGAAACTTGCAATACATTCCTCTCTCCCCTCTCCGCCTCATCGTTATCTCCTTCCCCCTTCCGCGCGCAAAGAGGGATCGGGGCGAACGTCGCCTCCTTAAGACACTCCCTTATTAGGCATACGTCTCCCATTTAATGGGTTTGGCGGGCGTGGATGGGTCGTCTGAATAATGAAATGGGCACTTGAACGTCTAGCGGGCAAACGTATTGCGAGAGATAAATCAAGGTGCCGAGCCGCTACAGCGTACCAGTAAACGTTAAGGACATGGTCTCGCTCTTGTTTATGCCATCGTTTGTCTTTTCGTCCAACTCATATAGTTTGCTCAACTATTCCCACTAATTTTCACCGCACCGTTAATTTCGAACTCTTCCACGCCCATTCCGACGACTCCACTGCATGACGATCACGCCGCAGTGCTTTCGCGGACCTGCAAAAACGCGCAAACCCAGAGCTATTTGCATGCAAACTGCCGATCAGAAAGTACTGAATCCGTCAGACGGACTCGTTAACTCTACTTCAATCTCGTAAGAATTTCAGCAGAAAACTATCATTACCCCTTAATTCCGAAGGGAAAATTAATTAATGAAAATTAAGATAAATAAAGTAGAAACAAAGATGTAAGAGAAGAATACTGTTCACACCGCTCTCAGGATTGGGATATGCTGGATGGTATGGAAGGCCACTGCGATATAACGCAGAGAATTCCAATTCTGAGAAAGGGAACAGTAAGACCACCACCACCCAAAAAACCAGGGTTCGATTCCGGGCATGACCAGTCTTTTGTCTAGTGAAACAACGAAACAACGAAAATCGTAAGCCGAGCCGAGCAGGCTGTACCTCCTTACTCAAGAAAAATATTATAGATGATTACCTGCAGTTAAATCTTTTCATTTGCTTTCGAGGGCCTCAATATAAAATAAATACCAATATAATTTAATACAGCATTTGTCTAACTTATTTCATCTGATTCAATCGTCTATAATGATTACGCAATTATATCGATTATTCCTAAGTGAAGAGCGAGCAAATTGAAAGGGTACGTCATACAATTTATAGCGGATTAAAAAGAAAGTAAAGGCGATATAAAACACGACGTACTTTTAAAATGAAGCACGGACCTCGCATTATAATAACATTACTAAAATTCTCGGAATATAGACTATCTTTTCAAAATTGCAACATGCCATAAACTTGTTTCTCCAATCTTCCCAGGCCTTCTTTCTCGTCACCTTGGTCGTTAAGGTCCTGTCACTGATATCAAACTGCCTCGACCACTTTCTTATGCACATCTCATCAAAACATTTCCAAGTTGCACGATATAAGGAGTTGGGTAAAAGAAGGGAAGAATAAAAACTCCAAGTGCCTTAGAGCATTAGCTATGGCTTCGAAGAAGTGGGCATGGACTTAACATGGTCGTAACCAAACTTCTGCTCCTCTCCCATCCTCCCTCGTTCCTTATGCTTTGCAGATGATGGTGATGGCCGTAATGATGGAAGTCCTCCTTAGGAATAGCTAAAGGTGGAGAAATTTTGGGATGGGAGAGAGGGCGCGAGAGGAAGGGCAGTAGAGAATTTACGGAGGCTTAAAGGAGTGGGAGGAAGAAAGGGAGAGAGAGTCTTTAAAATATAATCGAAATTCAATTAAGCCCATTAGGAAAGGGGGAAGCTGTGGAAGGAAGGGTAGCAGACTTTTGGAAGGAGTTTTAAATGTCTTACGAGGTTGAGGAAAAAGGGGAGGAATCAAAGAGCAAATTGGGGAGGATGGGGGGGGGGGGAGGAGAAAGGGAGAAAGAGGAGTTGAGGTGCATTTTGACAAGCAAGTGGTATGGAGGAAAAATGAAAAGGAGAAACAATTCTAAAGGAAAGAGACATAAGACCGATGCGAATACACCTCATGAGCCAAGGTTTATAAAGATTATTTGCCGAGTGTCAGGAATCAGAAACAACGGAAAACGCCCTCATTTCAATCACTTTTTATGAAGAAATAAAACTTTTATTAAAGCCCTTTAAAATAATGTGAATTTAATAATACTACCAAGCTGAAACCAAAATTAACTACAAAAATCTCTCTATAGGGATATATTCTACTAATAGAATATAGAGAAACTACACGTTTGAAACAGCAATCCAATTCTTATATACAATTTACATAAATTAGTCTTGGGGTTAAAGGTAAAATGTAATATTTAATTTAAAATACAATGTACATGGTTCAAGAGCTAGGAATCATCCATCGCTGTAAATATCTTGATAAAATACATTATCTTCAACCGAGTCTTGGAGTTCAAGTAAGAAATTTGTTTAATAGATTCGCATAAATTTGCCATTATTATCAAGCTGAAACAATATATGACAGCAAAAAAGACTATTTTCGAAGGAAACACCAATAAAGTGGAGCCGATGCCACGTATTGAAAAAAGCACGATAAAAACGTCCACATTATAATGCCATGGCTGAATTCCCTGCCGCAAAATGAAAAGCGGCGGAAGATAGCGGATAGGAAAGACAAATGATTGGAAAACTTGCCGTCCAAAATCGTCCCAGACTGGATGCAAATTGGAGAGGTGATAGATGGCGCGGAGCGGTAAATCGCATTAAGAAAGCAAAACAAATGAAAAAAATGGCTTCTGGAGGGAGAGAGGGGAAGGTTACAAAAGAGATATAAAAGGACTATAAAAATCAGGGAGGGAAAATGAGGACAAAGACGGATGGCGGCTATTACTCGGAATGCGGTTTCGAGAGAATCGGTGTAAGGCATTTTATGCGGGATAGAGAACAGGAAGAGAGTGGGATGCAGGAAGGCGGTGCAAGAAGGGTTGCAGCTCCAAGGATAGAGAGGGGGGAGGGGAGAAAAGGGCTAGGGAGAGAGGTAAGGAGGGAGGGAGGCGCGCGGAATTCCATCTTAGTTCTTAGTTATGATTTATGCGAGATTCTGTCAATGGCAAGCGCATTCGTAAAGGGGGGAAACGAGCGAGGTAGCGGATGGGGGGGAGTGTGGAGAACGGGATGGGGGGAAGTATGGCTGGCACCCTCCGATTTCCCTCCACGATCTCCATATCCAATACTTCGGGAACAGCGTTCGCGTGATTACCCAGAGAGAGAGAGAGAGAGAGGGGGGGACCAGTGGGTGGGTGGGGGGCATTATTTTAAGTGCTGAGTTTGCTTTCATTTTCACTCGCTGCCATTAATGTTCCATCGCATAAAACCGCGCAACGGCGAACGGTCCCGGATGCTTGAAAAATTGCATTCATTCGTCAAGAGGGCGCGGATGCCAAGGAATTTGTTTTCGGAGGCCGCGGCGGCTGCGCCCCCTCCCTCCTACACCCCGTCTCAGGGGAAGGGAACGAACGATTTCTGCGCCGCTATTAAATCATATCGGATACCTCTTCGGGATGAAAATCGTTTAATTCCGCGGCGTGTACAAGTTTTACTGGCGTTTTCATGGCTGGCCGTAATGGAGTGCTTATTTAATGGAAAGTGTATCTCTGAGCTGAGGGAGATAAAGGATTTTTAACAGCTTTCGGAACATTCGTCAGCCATTCGGTTGGCGCTTTGATTCCCGAATGAACTGATTTAAGGAATCAGCAGGAAAAATAGAGAGAGGCATTAAAAGATTCACCATTAAAACCGAAAAGAATGATATATTAGGGAATGATTAAATGCAATAACGACTTGGAGACACAGGAACAGACTAAACTATTGATTTAGATGGAAATAATTGCAAAACATTAAAACTAACATGTACATGAGTGAGGTTTCAGGAAGGAATACTAATGAAAGAATGAAATATTTGGTAATTCTGGCGACATGGGATAGTTTGTAGTAATTCAGACAGTAAATGGACTACCCTCAAGTTTTAACAAGAAAACATTTCCATGCATTGGACCTGTCCAAACATAACACAGGAGACTAGATCATGCGCACATTTTAATTAAAAAAGAGTGCTCTTGGGCGATAGTACCGAGATCATTGAGCCAAATAAAACTGTTATTCCAAGAAATCAATACAATGCACAATACATTTTATGCATATTTAAAACTACAATTGACATATAATAAATTAAAATTGTGATATTTGAATAAATTAAATACATGTAATCTATAACCGCAGTTAAAATATTGTGGACTACAGTAACGGAGATATTTATTCAAATTTATCAAAACGATTCTAATTCATTAAAAATCAGTTAAATAATTTCATATTAATGATTAGCTTTAAGTATGCTCAGACAAATACGGAATTTCCCCATTACCTATTTTTTCCAAGAGATGCCTACATCGAATTCCTCGAAGTCGTTGTTTTATCGCCGTATCGTTAAAGAATAATAATTTCTCTCTTTGCGAACAGAGCTTTCCTCCCAGGTGGAGCGAAGGTTGGCGTTCCCAAGGGATTCGGAAGAGGACGGCAGGGGATGCAGCGGAGAAATAAATTGGAAAAGGAGGGGAGTGGGAGGCTTAGAAATAAATATTAAAAAGGACGCCATATCCGACTAAGTCCTTTTTCGGGAGGAAAACTTAATTGCCGGCGCATCATAAACTGGAATAAATTGAAACCGGTCGGAAACAAAAGAAGCGCGTCGCGCGGGGACGTGCGTAAAACGGCAATAATGGCGACGAGGAATTTTTCCTCTTCGCTTCCGCCATTTTTTCCAAAACATTTTCACATGACGTAAGTTCTCATTTTGCAGAGTCGGATTCCATCTCGTACGGGGAGACTCATTTCTTTATACAGCGCAGCCTTCTTAATTTCATTCTTATATTTCAGAAGAATTTTAACGTAACAGGGACAAGGAGTATCGGGGCATGGAGTGTCACAGGGGTTGAGATACCTTGACTTCACCACTGACAACTAAGATACCTATTTAGGTTGGATTTTGCCATATTATTTAACACGTAAGCGGGAATAAAACAGTGAATTGGAGATATACATTATGGTTCAAACATAGGCATTGTTTTATCGTTCAGAGACACCAAGAAATAAAGCGAAGTGAGACAAAATTAGTATAATGCATTGAACAATTAAGAGATGCTATTATTGTCTCTGAATAGCTGCGTATTAATAATGGCAACAGCTACGAGTGAATAATTTGTAATATGCAAATGGTAATACTAATGAAACGTATAATTATTCCAGCTATACAAATGAAAAATTATTAATTTAGATGGAATATGTAATTTAAGTATACAGCTGTATGTACCACAGAGTTGGCAGAAAAAAATGTTCTTTTCCATTTGCCTAGTTACACTAAAATTAAGGAGAGATAGGTAACTTGACCACAAAAATCCCCGAGATACGCTCAAAGTGAGCGCCAAATCTCTCTGAACCTTTCCATCCGAGCTGAAATCTCGCAACTCTTCAAAATTAACTCGGCGAGAGGAAAGAATTCTGACGGAGCAATTATGTAGGCGCGACAGAGCGCTTCAAGGATTGCGCTCTCCAGGTGCCTCCCTCAGTAAGAGGACACGACTCCCCACCCCTTCCCACCCTCCTCCCCTCCCTCCTCACCTCCCCTCCCCCTCTTCATCCCTCCCCCACGAAAAGCCACGCGGAGTTTGTCCGCGAGAAAACACGCATCTGAGGTGACGGGAAAGAAGGGGAGGGCATGTGGGCCGGGTTTCTCTTCCGAGGAGAAAGCGTGAGAGGGAAAAGGGAGCGAAATAGGAGTGTGGGAGGCAGCTTGTGATAATACGACAAAACCGAAAATAAAATGGAGAAATCAGCCCTTCAGAGAAAATGAAACCATGCATACCTAATTGTAGCGCAAGACCGCATCACGCATTGAACCGAGAGATTCGTCGAATTAGAAACACAAGTAGAAAGAAAATGGAATTTTTTAAAAACCCTAATGGAATCTTAAATGTCTCCTCGAAGAGATAAACACAGTTACGAATTTAAAGAGTATTTTCCTTGAAATTGGCGAATGTAACCTTACACTTCCATTTTCGAAAAAACTCTTAGCTATGATTATACATGGTCACTTTTACGCGCCTTAATATTATGAAAAGGTTTTAATGGTATACACAGCACGTTCCAGCTTTCATTTCTGTTTATATTTTAGAATTAAAACTATGACAACAAGGTTAATAATAAACTAACACTGTCTCAATTTTAAACGCGTAGACGGTAATTTCAACAGTTGCACATTGCTAAAATAAACACAACTGGTACGGGGAAAAATATTAGGAATGAGAAAAATACAATCTAAATAAGCACCAATACATTAAAATAAGAATACGTCAGTGATTCACGTTTAAATTATAACATTCAAACTCGATATAAAAAGTTACACAAATATAGATATCAGTAAGTATTAAAAAATTTCAATTTAATCGATCGCAAACTTTCTCATATTCAACAGGTGAGAGAGACTTCAAAAATCGAGCGTGAAACTAATCTACATTAAGGAAAATGAATATCATGCAATAAAACAATATGGGATGATAAACGTCTTATCTTCTAAAGATGCGCCTTCGCGACAGGAAAAAAACGTTCTTTTCCCATTCAATCGAAAAATTTCCGCTATTAAAATATTTATTTATTTTAACTAGCTTATAAATAAACAACTTATAACATAAATCATAAAGGGCCTGAAAACCCAAGAGGACATTCGTAAAACTAGTGATGAATATACAAAATAGCCTAAGCAAAGTATGTAAATTAACGTGATTGGTTCATTGGAGATAGAGAAATCATACACTCAAAAGATAAAAAAAATTCTTTGAATAATAGCCACATACAGGAGAAAGCTTGCTATTGTAGTTATAAGCTTATGTGTACAGAGTATGATGCATTACAAATATATCATCATCACCATAGGTAGTCTGTCCGTTGACAGGTCCGTGATTGTTCATGGTTAAACCTGGTTCTCCATATACTCCTATTTTCCGCTGTCCTTTTCATATCTTGATAACTCTCTTTCCCTTTCAAATCGTCTATCAGCTGAAACCTCTTCCTACATATTTCCCTTTTCCCATCTAGTTTTCTAACACGTCTTTAATCATACTCTCTC
This sequence comes from Tanypteryx hageni, assembly GCA_028673005.1. Lineage (NCBI taxonomy): Eukaryota > Metazoa > Arthropoda > Insecta > Odonata > Petaluridae > Tanypteryx > Tanypteryx hageni. Next base: position 95,187,157 of record CM054117.1, read on the forward strand.
TTCGCAGGTAATGTCCAACCCAGTTTGCCTTCCTCTTTCTAATAGTCTGTATAATCATTCGCTTCTCTCCTACTCTTCGTAGCATTCCATAGTTCTTCATCCTATCTGTCCATTTTACCTTCATACAAAAATATATATTTATTAAATAAATCGGACTAGACGCCACCACTACTTATTAGACTAACTGTCATGGCTCTTATTTTCGACAAAACTAAAAACTTATCATGTCGACGATTGAGTTCTACAGGCGATAGAGCTCGCACAACAACGGCGAATAGTTACTTAATACATTCTACGGAGACAATATTAAACAATTAAAAAAAATATTAGCATAGCATATGTAATTAAAGTTTCAAAAATTTCATCTATGCATAGTGTTTCTGACGAAGATGGCTTCCCAAAAAGTCCCTTCCATCTTTATTCGTTAGAAGATGTTTAAGACTTGAATATGAGTTTTAAAAAGAAGAACTGATACACCGTCTGGGCGAAAATCCACGACAGAACCCACCAAACTAAAATAACTAGCGAGAGGAGAGAAAAAGAGAGAGAGAGCGGACAGATTTTCTCACACACACACACACACTCACTTCCGTTTCCACGAAACGTGTCGCATTACGATAACGACCAGAAGTGCATAAAAATTCACGAGGTTTTTGGAGCCCATTCTCGACACTTTACGACGGTTATTTCCATGCTATTTATGGGCGGAGACCGCCGAGGATGCGGGTAAAGGGAGAGAAAAAGAACGCCCATCAAACCCCTCGACGGAACAGCCGGCGGAGAGTCCACTTCGGGCGGCGCGAATAAGAGCCTCCAAACCAATAAACCGATCAGCCGATGAGAGGGGAAGGGCCCTTTCGCCGCGAAGGCCAACGACTGGAATCGATCGGACGGAAGAAAAGTCCTCCGGTGGTGTAAGGCGAAGGGAGAAGGGTTAAAAAAAGGGGTTGGAGTAAAACCGCGGGTGCATCTCTCGAAAAAATGTAATAAAACCAAGCGATCGCTGACATTTTGATGTGCCGGCGTATAATATCCTATCGAGCTTGATGCCCTTTTCGCCGTCCGAACGACGTCTATCCTTATCCTTCCTCTTATTCCTTCACCCCTCTCCCATTCCTCTCTCTCTCTCTCTCCACTCCCTGGGGAAGCATTAAAATGCCCTTTTCATTTTTACCCCATCCTCCTCCCAAAACTCACTCCTCTTTTTTACGCCCCCTTTTTATTTTTACGAACGGGCATCCGCTCCATTCCGAAGTCGTGGTTGGTTTGTTTCTCCGCTCAGACGTGGCGGAGATGGGTTTTATCGGAGCAGAAAAAGCGTCCAAAAAAGCAAGAGGCAGGGGATTTAAGCATCGAACGACGTATTTATCGTGACAAATACAGCGGCCAAGTTCAGATCTTCGCTGATGTATTTGGATAGATATGGACGAGATATTATAAAGGGTGTTTACGACACACGGGTGTTTTCCTCTTGCGAACGCTTAGGGATAAGCTCTTCAAAAATAATATCACACGACGGGTGGCCGATGCTTCGTTCAAGTTTTACTTAAAATCTTTTATATAAGAGCAAATTAAATTGTGTGAAGAATTGTTTAGTATAATAATTTGACATATCATTATAATACACAGAGTCGAAAATATTTAGATAAATGATAATTAACACCTGATAACAATTTCATCATATTACTAATAATGTTGCAAAAACCATGGTAGCTGCAATTCACCGTGTGACTATTTTTCTCTCTTGGGGTACATTATATATATATATATATATATATATATATATATATATATATATATATATGGGTGGGTGTGTCCTCACTTTTACGTTTCGAAGCCTCTTTTAACACGGGGATATATATCGTCCCCGACTTCCTACCAATACGTCCCGATGTTACGGAGGCAAACATTACACCCCATTAAGATCACAATAAAAGCGAAAACCTCGACGTCGGGAAATATCACGGCGTTGAGACGGATGTAATAGAGTTGGGTGGGGGCGGGGCCAAAAAGGGTATGAGGAGGGGTTTATGAGAGTTTCTGGGATGGGGTGGCGAACAGACGCAGACGGTGCTCTCCCCCAAAAAAACTTTTGCCGCGCGGCTAAGGGCGATAAACTCCGATTTGGGAAACTAAGACGTTTTTTGGTCTGACGAAAAAGGTTTGAATTTTATTGATTTTAAACTATTAATTACTAACGAAATGGAGAACGCTAAGATAAATTTGGCGTAAGTTCCATTTTCGAACATAATATTAAACTAAGTATATTTCTCGGTAAAATAAATTTAAATAAATGGATCTAAATACATAAGACAAGGAGGAGGGGGAGAATGGGGCAGCTCAGCTCGTCTTAATCGACAAATATTTTCTAGGCGCTACCTAAAACAACGACAATGTAACATATCGTGGAGTCAAATATAATACATAATATATAATACATCGCTAAGATTTAAATAAGCATAACCACAAAGGTTTACTCAGTGAGATACGCCTTTTTATCATATCTGTAGGCGATAATAAATAATGAAGGATTTCTAGGGCGAAGGTGCGTCCATCCCTGTTACGAAGAAGCATCTCTCGTAAGGAAGACCCGAATTCTTAAGGAGAAAATGAAAGGACCAAAAAGAATTCTCCAGTAATATTATTCAAAGGAAACAATAGCAAGCTGAAGAGAAAGGGTAAATTAAATGGATCCTCAGTTAAAATAATATATAAATTTCACTTTTGAATAAAATCTCAAATAATCTTCACCAGATGATAATTTAGTGCGAAGAAATTCGTTTTGCGTGACAAAAAAAACACGAAGAATAAATCAGAAGAGAGGATTACATGAAAAATTTTTTTCGTCACGGGGGCTACGCAGTTGTTACGGAAGAAGTAAATAATTTACTGTTAAAAGCGTCGGTTATAGAAAATTTCTCATTGCTCGCATAAACAGAACAGTTAGGCAAGAATGAATCAAGGACTTCCGTCGCACGCTCTCCCCCCTTCCTTCACCTTAAAGATTCCTTCCTTCCCCATTCACTTCTTTCTCCGCTCTTTGAGTGAACGATGACCGGCCTCGCCTTGTAATAGATTCTGCGGAGCTGAGGGCCTCTATCGGCGGTGGTCGGAGGCATGGGGGTGGTGCGAGAAAACGCCTTTTAAGTCCCGCGCGGAAGAGAGGGGAGGGGGCAGGGGTGCCCCCAACGGAGCTCCTTAATCCGTCGGAATTAAGGCGTCTCTCGGCTATTGATGGGAGGCCGTTCTTCTTCTTTCGCCTTCCACCCGCACGACGCAAGGAGACCTCCCTCTCCAGCCCCGCCATCCCCACAACCCCACCCTCCCCCCAGCCCCACCCTCCACCCCAACCCCACCCTCAACCTCCTCCCAACCCCAACCCAACCCCACCCTCAACACCAACCTCCATCCCAACCTCCCCATCCCTTCTTCTCACAGTCTCAATGGAAGATCGATATTAAGCAAAAACATCGTCGCTCTCCTCTTTTCCGAAAAAAAGGAAGACCATCCACGCGTCAAGAGAGGAAGCTTGAATAATCATCTGTCGCTGAGGAAATTGCGTGCGACCGAAAATTAAACGAGAGGCCGCGCGATTGCGAAATTAAATTAACGAAGGGAGGACGCGAAAGAGATAATATGAGAGATCGGCAATGGTAATAAGCGATCGCCACAAAAGGTTTCGCGCTTCTGACCGAGGTTTCGGGCGTAATTACGACGCTAACCGGGTGTCTTGGGTCTTTTGAAAATCGGATTAAAATGGACGGCCATTGGAATTATGAGATCATTACGTATTTTTTTCTTAATTTTAGACCCCACGGAGTTTCATTGGGCATTTTAATCATTATTGAAACTAACGTAATTAAACCACCAAATTTAAGGACCAGCTGTTAACAAAATTTCAAAATATTAAAAAGTAATATATTATGATAAAGTAAATTAATCAAAACTGTTAATGCTACTTTTCATATTTCAAAATACATATCTTACCCTAATAACGCAGTATGAGGAAGTAGGTACCAAGTACTACACCACAATTGGGACTGACAGAATTTTTCGAAATCAGTTACTAAAATATCAAATAACGGTGGAACACAGATAACATTGCCATTTCAGTCGAAATAGTAACATTCTTTCCAAAACTCTTATCTCAGAGCAATGCCATATTGGCTCATAATCGGTCGCGACTTTGAATTATAAAGAAATGTTGCGAAAATTTATCAACCACGTTAGTAGGCCCGTTTTTTCACCCATCCGTGCACCACGCCCATCCCGGCCAAATAATATTCGCATTCCTAATTCCCCTAAGAGAAAAATGAGAAATTACTTCAACATTTCAAAACCCGGGGACAGCCCGCAGGGTTAGATCAAAGGGAGAATTGGGGTTACTGGAGCATTGCAAATTAAGAACGTAAAAGATATAGCATGTGAACACAAAAAAAAATTCTAGCGAGGGAAACAATAGGAGGATTTTTTTGTTCGTTTCTCGTAATATGCGAGATAAAACAAAAATTCGGAAATTTGAATAAGGGGAAGCGACGGCGGGGGGATCAACCGCCATCCGGCACACGGGGTAAACAGGAGTGCCGCGAGAAAGATGAGAGACCAAGGAAGGAAGGGGGAGGCAGGGCTCGGTAGGTGACAGTGACAGGAGCTAGGGGGGAGAGAGAGAGGGACCCAAGGAGGGGAACTGGTGGGAGGGACACCAGAAGCGGAAAATTAAGCAAAGAGAGAGGGGAAGGGAGGGAGAGGAGGCAGGCTAGCAGATTCACAGATAACGCCCATCATACGAAATGTCGAGGTTATACGATTTAAACTTTAATTCCGCTGAGATAAGCGAGCATTGCGTGTTGGAAGAGAAAGAGCGAGCGTTTCCCTCGGATAGGTTAGGATGCCTCTCAAAAGAATCGTGTAAGTATCCTAGCGAAAAAACTCTGATTCTGAAAATGATGGGACAAAAAGCAGTCGAATATAAAAATACATACAATTTACACGCTCGTAAATGAAGTCACAAGCGCACAGATTCTTGCAGGAGTTTAAAAAAGACGTAGCGTATCAAGTTTGAATTACTCGGAGAGTACGACCTAGATTCAACAGAATTTCTTCGCGTGACGCAATGCACCGAAAAACGGTGACTTTCGGTTTGTTATAATTTATTCTAAAATGTATAACCCAGGCCAGAAACATGACTTGAGTCTAATATTGACGATAAAGATAATTCTGAATCCATAAAACATGAATTATTTTTTCCATCAGGGAACAGTGAACTACCGCAGAGGATGTCTACTTCGCAGGTGAAAAGCGCACTGCTATAGAAATCATTTCGATAATCGGTTAGCTGCTGCAGGCAGTGAATGAGACCTAAAATGACGGGCATGAGGGAAAAGTGCCTCAACGTTCGACGAAATTCCTTTAAGAATGGGAATAAAACGGTGATGGGAGGATAGAGAGGGAGGGAGAGAGAGAGGGAGGGAGAGAGGTAGGGAGAGAGAGGGAGGGAGAGAGGTAGGGAGAGAGAGGGAGGGAGAGAGAGGGAGGGAGAGAGAGGGAGGGAGAGAGAGAGGGAGAGAGAGGGAGGGAGAGAAAGGGAGGGAGAGAGAGGGAGGGAGGGAGAGAGAGAGAGGGAGAGAGAGAGACAAAGCGTCCACATCACAAACGGCGCAGGAGAACCCAAGGGAGAGGGAGAGGAGGAGGAAGACGATCGGCCGTGGTCCAGCAGGGGAAAGAGTGGCTGAGAGGGAGGGAAAAATAGGGGATAAATAAAACAAAAGAAGAACGTAGGGAAGGAAATTCCATGAGGGGAGGCGGCGAGGGAACAGGTATTTCCACCGGGGATTCTACTCTCCATCAGGCACGCAAGGACGCTATGGGAATGGAGTCGTCCTCTTCTACCTGTACACACACACACACTCTCTCTCTATCTCTCCATTCTGCGATTGCTCCTCCCGCCATCTCCTTCTCTCGCTCCTGATGCATCCCTTCGAAAGTCTCTCTTGGTGCAGGGAACGAAGGGTAATCCGCACAAATCTACTAGGCAACTATAATAGGATATTTCCTAATATTTACTCTAAAGATAAATATTCCAAAAGAATACAAAGGAAATTTGCTTACAAAATAAACTGATAGGCAAATAGAAGAAGTAAAAATTTAAACTAAAACTAAGACTAATTAATAGAAAAAATTGATACAAATAAAAGAAGAAATATTAATTGAAGACATTATGCACGTCGAGATAATGGCAGTGCAAAATTTTCAAGCCACAGCTAAATTTGAGATGCGAATAATATCATTGGAGAATAACTTGAAATCAATGGAAAATTTTACTGAAATACTGACAAACATTTTAATGATAACTCATTTAATAAAACTATTACTTAAAATTTTTGGGTGAAAAATTTGGAACTAAATACTATCCACCACGGGAAATTTGCAAGTAAAAATATAAAAATTAATATATCAAAGTTACGACCTGCAATGGAATTAACAATTTTTTTATTTAAAACCAGTATTCTGGCTCGTTCATATCCAATTTTGATTTAAAAAATCAATTTTTAACCCTCACGCACCTACAAAATGCCGAATACTGCAATTATAAACAATTAAATGGATTCTTGTGTATTTCGCATAAACAGTTACGACAGAGGAACAGATTTGGTCTCTTATGTTGGAATACTGCGGAAGAGCGAGAGAGGTGACAGAGAGAGAGAGAGAGAGAGAGAATGAGAGTAGAAGAAGAAAGAAAAAATCGGAGACGTATGAGAATATTGAGATGAATAGGATGAGAGGAATGAGAGAGGGTAAAAAGGACAACCGAAATATTGTACGCGCGAGAATCCGTCCTCGGGAGAAAGATGGCGCCAGAACCTTCAATTGAATCCCAAATCGCACTGCCAATCGAGGGAATCTCTCTGCCACTCGAAAGGAAAGAAATCGGAGTGCGCCCCGGGGAGGGAGAGGATCGACTTTAATCCCGCGCAGGACGACGATGGAGCAATCCATCCGAAAGATATCTGGATGAGAGTGGGAGAGGAGCAGAAGAAACGGCGAGAGAGAAGTGCAAAACTTCCGTCCCTCCCTCATGTCTTAACTCGATTCGAATGGAGTGCGGAGGCATTTTTTTCTCGCGGGGCAGACCTTACGTTCTTAAACCGACGATATCTCACCACTCCTCCCTCCGTTTTGCTACGCTCTGCCCTCTCTCGGGAGAAGCGCCCGAATCGCATTTCTCTCCACGCTCCGTCTCTCCCTCCTTCCCGTTCCGCTATCACTACTCACTCCCTCTCCTCCCACCTCGGTTATTCTTTCCGCTCCATCGCCCGATGCATCAACACCGCCGAAACTTCGATAACGCCGTCACGCTTACGCGATCTTAAAATAAGAAGAGGGATCCCCTCTCTTCCCTCACTTTCTCTATCAACCTCGCCAATAAAGACATTTTTCTTTCTTTCTTTCAGGGCCGTTCGAAAATCTCGCCGAACCCGTTCCAATCTCCTAGCGTGGCAGCAAAAAAGATATCCACAGGAGAAAATGCAATACAAGCTCTCTAACATACATAACCTTTTAACAAATTGAAGACGGGAAGTCTAGAAATAATTTGGAAGTCAACCAATGAAAATTATACACTAAATCATAAAATATATTGTAAAACACAAGGGAGAGAAGGGTAAATATTCTCAACAATATTGACAACTATTCCTAATTTTCGCAATTTATTACTAATAATTTGTTGAATTTATAAGAATATATGACGCAATAAGATATATGTATAACTCTATTATTAAGACGCCGAAAAAAAGGATGCTGAGTGTATAAAGAGCCAATCAAAAATAGAAAAACATCTATAATTTGCTAAATGAACGGACGAATCTTCGTAAACAATAGCATCTAAAATATGAACATTAAACGGAAGGTGGAGAATCAAAAGTTCGAGTTCGACTGACGAGGTTTAATTTTTAAACGCGAGAACATAAAAAATATGAGACGGAAAATTAACCAAATTAAAACAACATTTCTTGACCTAAACGTCCACTTCTATCCGCTAAGGTAAATTAAAAAATGTCGCACAAAGTTTTACGGTACATTATTTATTGTAGGCTGCCCCAACCGCTTTAATTGAAGTTCTTTTTCTGCTATTAAGAAAAAAAACTTTCTTCGGGAGGAAAGCGAGACAGACCTGTGGCCTCTCAAAGTGCCGAATTCATCACGTCGCTACGATCCCGAAAGCGGGGAGCGGTAATGCTCCGCACCCTTTTTCGCCCCTCGAGTGAAAAATAGGAGAAACTGAAACGAAGAAGTGGAAAAAAATAACTCCCTCCCCCCTCGAACTTCTCCCCTTCAAAGCTGCGTCTTATATCCCATCTTTCCCCTCCCTCCCTCTCCCCATTCACCCCCTCCCACTCTTCCCTCTATTCACCCCCTCCACCCGTCGGTCGGTCGCAGCTCATTCCTCAACCTTCATTACGCCGTACCGGCAATCCCTCTGCCAGCACTCCCTCCGCCTCTAAACGTACTTTGTTCCTATCCTACCCCCAACCCTCTCACCCCCTTCTCCTTTCCCAAGGGAAAGAGGTCGAGAAAAAAAGAGGAGAAACTCCCCTTCCTTCTCGCACTCCCTGAACCCTCTCTGCCCGCAAATCGGCGATTTTTCTCGTCTTCTCTTCATTTTCTTCAGAAACCTCCCTTCCATCCCCATCGTCCTTCCCCCCTCCCACCCTTCCGTCTCAGCCGAACTTATTCCCCCACCTTTCCCTCCTACTTCTCGACCGCCGCCCCATCCGAGCCAAGGAGAGAAAATTACATTATCAAAATGGCGGTGCGCGCTGATCAAGACAAATGCCGATACATTGTCTATATAGGGAACGCGGGTGCGAGAAGGCCCCGCTTGGGGACCGAGAATCCGGCGGAAAGGAAAGAGGGAGAAAAATCGGGGGAGGGAGTTGGGTAAGAGTGATGTCGAAGCCGGTGGAAGGAAGCTCCTCCGTGGAACCGAGGGAGACAGGATGGCATTTATATTGAGTGCCGACGGATCTTGGACTCGGATCCGCATGGCTGGAAGCTTAGCGGCTTCCTCCGGAGGACGGGAGGGGGGACGATCGACCCGGCGGGCCGCGAGCGGCACCCGGGTGGTCGTTGCGCCGCCTCCTCCGAACGGGTGTGCCGGAGTGAGAGGAACGGAGTGAGAGGAAAGGACTGAGCGGTAGCCGAGCGATGAGTGAGACGAGAAACAGTGCCAAAACATGTCATCGGGATTTTAAATAAAACGCCGAATAAATACTACAATTTGAGTAAGCTCTGAGAAATATGGTCAAAATTCTCCCTTGCATACGCTATATTTTATACGCACAATCCAGAATAAATTTCTTTGATAGAAAAATGACATTTTAATACTGCTAAAACTTCAAGAATGCCTAAATCTGAAGACGTTTTTTTTACGGTTTCCTCATTCTGCTATAGATATTTGTATAATTATATCATTTAAGGGACAATATTTACTGAACTCGAATAATAAACTTAAGATATATTTTAAGCTGAAATTCAATATTTAGTTACAACGTCCTGTAACATATATACATAACGTCATCCCATACATGAGTTAAACCTTAAGCACTGGAAAATTAATTGCTCTATTTACAATATTACAAATGTTAGTAGAGAGACCACTGAACTGCAACAATAAATAAGATATGATATTCATCCAATTTTGCATTCAAAATACTAAAAGACATCTTGTAAGCCTACCGGACGAAATTTTTTTTATCTGAATATATAGTACCGATTTCAATTAAACTTGGAGAGCAGCATGATTTTGAAGATAAATACCTCATAATTCTCAATCGACGTGACAATTTCACTATACCCTTCCTATAAAAGGGTGAGATCAACACAAGTACAACATTCTTCACACGTATAGACAACCAAATATCATCCAAGGGCCAGTGAGGTTTGAAGAGGTACAGCGGAACACAGCCATGCCCGAGGCATACAATATGTTTTAGGATTATTCAGCGTAATTCTTAAAAACAAATATTTAACCTAACCAACAATTTATATTACTCTAAAAATGAATGCCCATCATTCATAAATTAATTTCCATGGTTAGCAAGATACTGTATTTTAGTAATGTGCACATAACATAGGGATAGGTTTTATTTTTCAATGGTTTATTTTGATAAACCGATATTTAAAAGCTAACTTTACGACATTGAACGTCGAAACAAAACCGTAAGTTGTAGGAATAAAATGACCACTGTATTCTTGATTTTAGTTAGCGTAAAGATTAAAATTCATTGATAAATATGAAATTAATACACTAGCACTGTCCAATTGGTTACAGCTTCAGCTATCTAACTATGCGCAACATCAGCCACCAAAGATTTCGATATCAGATCTAAATTCAAAATTGATTTGTTTGTTTGTTTTTATGGAATTCCTGGCTAATCAACATCTTGGATTATTATAGCCATTACTCCTTCCACACCGAACACACACAAGGGAGGAGGGAAACCCGGTGCCGCCATTAGCCTACTCTTTACGAAGAGCACCAAGGGGGCCAACTGCTTAACGTTCCTTCCTCCCTCTGACTTGCGCGGTCTCCTCAAAACACACAAGTAGGGAACGGGACGATCCCAGGTTGAAAAATCCGACCTCCGCCGGATTCGAACCTAGGACCGCTGCGTGGAAGGCCAATGCTCTGACCACTCCGACGCCGCCACCCCTAAATTCAAAATTGAAATTAACATATTCGAGTACCATGAGATTTTTTTAAAATTCACGACGTACATACATAAAAGAGTCTAAAAATGATGAAGAGCAGGGAATCGTGGGATCGAAAGATAAGGAAATTTACATCAACCCTCCGAAGGCAAAAAATTGGGAAGAGGAGATCAAATGGCGTGATTTGAACTGCTAGTCGTGGAGAGGGTCATAACGAAGACAATGCGCATATTGTGGGCAATTGGAGAGCGAAAGAGGACGAGGCACTCTTCGAGGCTGGGAATTTGATGGAAGGGAGGAGGGGAAAGCGACGCAGAGGGCAGAGATGAAGGATGGGGCCCCAACTGGGGGCGATGAAATTACCTTATTACCTTCTCGTGGATTCGGAGGACACGGAAAGGCTCGAGGGCACTCCAAGGACAACGAAGAATGTGCCATTGGCAGACAAAAGATGCGGGCATCAATTGAGGGCGACTCATAAGCGATTAATACGACGAATGAAACAATGATGGGGTCTAAAATGTCCATCGCGTCCAAATCATGACCTTTATGTGGGCTGCACCCGAAAAATGACGACTGCGGAAACAAAAGCGAGCGCGCCCTTGTAAATGATAGGAAAAACGAGCCTCGCTCTCAAACCGAGTTAGATATTTGGCTGTCCACCGACGTAAATAATCATACGCCATTTCAATAAGCGGAGACAACATTCACGATGAAACGAAAAATTTTCTTGGAGTGGTACTCCAACAAATAATCGTATGAGACATGTGAGAAGATTTTCCATCGGCACTGGAGGTAATTTCGCCCAGTACGTAAATGTACGGTTCATGAAAGTTAATATGGAAGGCTAAAATAAACAATCATTTATTGCTGCGACTTTCGGAAAGATATAAGATAAGATATAAGAGAATAAGAGGGCAGACCTTACCAGGGAGAAAGTTGCGACTCGTAACGACTATTCCGAGAATTAAATCAGAATATCCTCTATTGTAAAAAAAGACGAAATAAGGAGAGGGATATACAATCTAGCAAGGTAAGAACAACGCTGGCCATTTCTAAGAGATGATAAATCGTGAAAAGGGAGGATTATGGTGAAGGTTAGGAACAATCCGTCGCTGGGGGAGAGGCCGAAGTGACCTTAGCCAGAGGTCTACGGGACTCCTTCTCCCTCAAAAAAATCTCCCCTCCTCGCAAAACGATAAACCGCAATTATCTCAATCGTGGCTCTGGGCGACCCACTCGAGTTCGACTGGAGCGAGGGGACTCGAGGCTGGAGGTAGAGGGGGAGGACGGGAGAGAGAGAGAGAAAAATTCTCCAGAAGAGGTGACAATTGAGCGAGAGAGAAGGGTGGAGGTGCGGCGAGGGGGCGAAAAAGTGGAGGAGAAAGGGTAAGAGGTGAAGGCGAATAGAAGAAGAGATGGGCATTCTGGGGGAAGACGGGCGACAGAGGGTAGTGGAAGGGGTGGGCGCTGGAGTACTCCCTTTCAAACGGTGGTCGATCCAGAGAGGGCTTCCACGAGGCGGGCGCACTGTTCTATCGGCCTCCCACTCCAGCCACGAGGGGCCCTCTTAAATGGGATGGTGGGGGTAGAAGGGGGAGCGGGAGGGTCGCCGATCCGAAGCCGGGGTCGCGCCACAATGGGTCCGGTCTCGATGCTCAACACAAAACGGTTGGTCATTTGGGCGGGGTGGGTGCCACGCGGTGGCGGGGAGGACGGGGAGGAAAAGCGATACTTCTGAAGACCGCTAAGTGAGCGTATAAACGTCATGGGAAGACGATGGCTTGTGGAAAACAATGGGCAGAAAATCCAATGCCCCGCATGTCTGAAGCTGTTGGGCGAGAATTAAGGCTGAAGGAGGTGGAGGAAAAAATTAGTTTCCATTTAAATCTCATTCGCGATGATTTTACTCGCATGGAACATGGCTTCTATATATTATATATGGAAGTTAAAGTGCAGTTTTGCTAAAAGAACGGTAGGATGAAACTTAGAGAATAGAACGAGATGCTATTTCGCTTGGTTTGCGTTCCGTAATCAAGTCTACGAGGACGATCAATACGAGTACAATACACTTCTGGTTACTGAATAAATACTAGTTAACCATACCTAATAACGGTATTTAAATAAAGTAATAAAGTAATATGATTAGCATTCTTTGAAAACCATTGATTTGCACTTTAGAAGAAGCAGCGGAAATATAGAATTTGTTAGTAATTTCAGACTATCCTTAAAACGTATGCAAATCATGGTGCACAGCTGTCATCTATTTTCATAACTGAAGGAAGCATTATCAATGTAGTAATCAAACATGAAAATACAAAATACAATAAATGACTATTACAAGTTTAATCAGTGCTATGACCTGCCTTGAAAGGCATAAAAGAAGAAGGCCTTACCATTAACCCAATGCAATACTTGCATACTACTTATTGTTAGTATTTTTTAAATTTTTTGTGGACTTGCTTACTACAAATAAAAAATATAGAAAAATACTCGAATCAAGTTTTAGTAAGGCAGCGGATTTTTCCCCATGGTCAATATGGAATGTCGAGGAAAGAATCCGAATCCACGATAGAAAGGAAGGCACTGTAGGTATTTCGCTCAGATAACATGCACACCCATACGTAGATGTACGAGTTTTCAGCTGTGAAATATTTCAATGCTAGATATAAACTCTAACAAAAAATTTTATATTCACTATCACATTATAGGATTACAGCTTACAATTAGTTTTGTGGAATTGCGGTAAACGGAATTCAGAATCACTTACGGACTAAATTACTGCTAGTCTCTTAGGCAAGTTGGTGCTCAATCTGGGAAAAAATAGAAGATGCCATTTCACCTCGGTAGAGGGAATAACGCATTGCCATCAAGGTTCAGACAACACTGGATTACGCGTTTATTTTTTTTAACCCTTCGTAACAAACACAAGAGCGAAGAGACGCGAGAAAGAAGGGAATATAGGAGGGAAATATTGCATGAACTCCGCGACTCGACCCATAGTCGCACGAGACCCTCTTGAGGATCTACCGGTCACTATAACGACCGGCGCGATTACGGGAGGCGGCGGGGGAAAGGGGGAGGGAGGGGGGCGGTATAAATTGGAACACTTTGGTGTTGTTCAATGGTGGTGTGGGCAAGGAGGAGGTCGAAGAAAGAGAAAGGAGGAGGTCGAAGAAAGAGAAAGGAGGCGGAATTTGAAGAGGACAGGGCGGAGGGCGAGCAGAGGGAACCTTCGAACCTCTTTCAACAGGCATGGTCGAGTGAATCAGAGCCCTTGAGTACAGCAGTGGACATTTATGGATTCGTAGGGTGGATAAAAAGTGGGAGGGGAGTGATACTGGAGGGGGAGACTTGAAGGAAAGGGTCACGGGTGACAATGGCTCGCGTGGCCAAGAGAAAGGGAAAAGATGGGAGGGAGAGGCAAAGAGTTGGGGTGGAAAATATTGAGGGGATGACGATAGGACGCAGGGGTCATTTTGGAAAGAGGATAGGGATGTGGTTAGATACGAAGCGATGGTGGGGGTTAGCGATGAAGAGCGGAATGTTGTGGAAACAATGCACCTTGGTTAAAAGATTATGGTAGAAGACTTAAAATAATATATCAAAGGTACTGAAACTTACATATGGAAAAACTAAACAGTAAACACCGTAAACTATTTATGCTTAGAAAATAGACATGAACGAATAGACAATTATATATAATGTCATATTTAAAAAAAACATAAAAGAAGCAATAATAATACGGACAAAATAGTACGAACATTTTGCGTTTGAAACAGGACCAAATAACACTTCCGGTGAACTCAAAATTTCTATCACGACAAAAGTCGATATCATTAATGGGAATTTCTAATCTGAAATCACGTGAAAATGGATACGAAGGAACAAAGTCGCTCTCTCCAAAGAAAAAATTTCCACTAATTTCAGAGGATGCACCGTATCGTATGGATGGGAAATCCAAAGGCGTAAGTAATCTCAGATGCCATGCAAGAAAGCAGATTGGTTACCTCTTCCAATGTCACATTCTGCACGCCACCAAATAATTGTTTGCATATTGAAACCACCGAGACAGAAGAGCGACTCATTTTCTCGAAAATAATAGTAAAAAAATATAACATCGGAGACATATCGCGGAAAACAAGAGACGAACAATGCCCGCATAGGACATACGCATTGGATAAAACCCTTAGCGAGAGGGGACCTTTTTCTCTCTCTCATTTTCAGAGTCATTGGCACGTAGAAAGAGTAGGGATAAGAGAGAAGGGAGGGAGGAGAGGAGAGAGAGAGAGGGAGGAGAGAGAGAATGGAGCGAGATGGCGACCAATTCTAAAACAGCGTCTCCGATCCCACCTCACAAACGTCCCATTATTATCCCGAACTCACCACCACAACCGCCAACACGGAGTTTTTCTCTCGAAATTATTTCTAAGGATCATTACGCGCACTTAAAATATTTTATTCTCAGATTTCCTCACGGGTATTCTCCCCCCCTCCCCCAAACGTCCCTCTCCCCCTCCCTCTCTCGCCTAGTTCTTTTCCTCCCCCCCTCCCCTTCCTCGTATCTCTCAAGCATTCTTAATCGCCACAATTCCTCCAGGGCGAGTCTCGCCTCCTCCTCGCGATTATTTTTCGCTCCGCACACGATCCTTCGTTCGCAATTCCTATTGCCGTGTTATTACTCCGACTTCCACCTCCCTCCCTCCTTCCTCCACTCCCGCCTCCCCCCCTTCCACGTCTCTACCATCCGACTCCTTACACGCCATTGTCTCAGGGCGCTCTGTTCGACGGGGAGACAGAGAGCGATGTGGTGGAGGGGGGCGGAGAGAGGTGGAGATAGGGGAGAGGTGGAGTGAGAGAGGGGAGGGGGAGACGCTCTCCGAATCTAACGAATCTCCTGTCATACGTCCTCATCTTCGCGACAAACACCTTTCTATATTTCCTCCACAAATTGATAATAATAATTTCGTGTTCAACGAACTTCGAGAGCGATTTAATTAATTACGTCTACAAAAGTTCTACTGACCATAAAAAATAGATATCTTCGAAATTAAGAAAAAATTCATTTAAATATTTTTTGAAAAATGAATATACGTTACTATATACGAATTCAGAGACAAACATACATGCATGATAACACAAATATATATACATAGATGCATATATTCTAACATACATATAAATAAAATAATCAAATTGCAACAATAACGTTTGATATGTATAACTTCAGTCCTTATTGACGAAATGCATCAGCACAAAAGTTATTTTATTTTTACATGGACTTCTTTCAAGCAACGGCAAGTCAATACGAATGCCAAAATTGAGGTTTTTCAACAATTCTGATTTCGTCAAATAATGAAACATTTACACTGGACAACGAAGAGTCAATAAATCCAATCATAATACACGTTAATTCCAAAATAAATCTTACAAAACACGATGTAATGAGTAAAACGTGTATATACAGTGCATATGCCACGGTATTTATGAACTTATACCGCAATTTAGCCATTCCGTTCAATCAGAGGATGGCAATTTTTGTTGCTAAAACTGCTCCGTAACCAGAACGGCTAGGATTTATTCCTCTATAACTCATAACGTAATATTTTCAGAGTCGCCCAAGACTTAGGAAAGGAAAACATTCATCTGCATATTATTTCAATCTCTTAAAAATATTCCCCGCATAGTTTCATGATTTATTCCTACATTATTTTCCGAGCTGCACGCACCTACCGGTTCGCCCGCCTCCCTCCGCTCCACCCTATTCCCTCCCTACCCCATCACCGCCATTGTTTTATCCGGAGTGGCGACCAAACGCTCCCAGCCCACATCCTTTCTCCAGAACGCCCCTCTCCCCTCATTTGTTCCCTCGCCTTTTCTTTCATTTTAATATCTGAAATGCGCGATGAGGGTTATCGAAGGGGCGACGATTATGGGGGTTGAAGGATGTGAGGGGAGGCGGAAGAGGAACCGGGTTGAGGGGAAGAGGAAGGGTGGGAGGTGACGGAAGGGAGGGAGATGGCGTTTTCAGGAGCGAGGAGGAGAAGACAGATGAATTACGCGCATGGGGTTTGCATAATGCCTTAGGAATAAAGCCAGAAGAGTCTATGCTTGTGCCAAACTATCCCTAAAGCAACGCTGTCCGTTAATTTATTCAGATGTGGTTGTTAAGGAATAATGATTCCCTTGATAAAGATGAAAGCATGACACACGAGAGCGATCTCTCAAACGCGATAATTAATAATGAACAATATCGTTGAAAATCCCATGCTGTTTAAGATTAGATAATCTGCATCCATGATATCACCGTATTGAATTATCATAAGCAAGTCGTTTAGCATGATTTTATAACGTTTTGACTATAATAGTTTATCAGAATTGCATGAGCACAATAAATATAAAATATTTTGATTTTGAAAAATGAGCCAAGGTAAACGGGATTTCTACAAAATCAACTTCTGTGAATTTCAGTGGCCCGTCATTTTCATTTATTATACCCATATTTCAGCGATTGCTATTGAAAGTGACAAGACTATTTCTTAATTGCAAATTTGAATATCAATAGAATAGATATGAAACATTTTCCTAATCGGCACAAAATACAAACCAATGAGAAAAATTCGAGTAATATATATATATTAATACATAATTTGCTAAATAACAGCTACCGTTGTGCCGCAATTGTATAATTTTTAAATTAATGATTAAGGGATACTTAGTCATTTATGCATGTATCAATTGAATACACATCATTTAATACCCCAAATTGTTTCGAAATTTCAATTTATTAATGAATGACAAACCTTAAAAGCCTTGTAAACACGTCTCTCAAACGGTATAAAATGTATTCCTGCCAGTATAACGTAGCATGCTATGTGGTGCGAGGACCAGGGAAACTAAATTTTCATTTTATATTAGATCAAGTCAATATTTTAATACTAAATAAATGATAATTTCGCAGGTAGTAGTCCTATGTTAACATAAAAGAATGGTCCTGTAAGAGCGTTATACTCTGAATATTGACAGATTTTCTTCGAGAAAAACGCCTATTTAGACAATGACTAAAAGATTTATCTCTTTAGTCGAGCTATGAATATGCCGTGAAGTTCTTTAACATCTAATGATATGTGAATCATAGATACCATTTCAACATTAGCAGAAAAACGTAATTAACGGTGTAAATCACGTCACAGCCTTATTTATCTCTCGATCACTTAGCAAAGTCTCCACTCGCTGGAAATGGCACTCTATTTATAATAAAAAAAATATTACACGAGACAGAGGTAAGAGGAGCAGGTACGTGTGGATCGATCCCGCAAGGGAGACTTCCCTCCCAGAATGAGTCCAGTGGCCCGAGGATTCCCAGACATAATTGACCTCTGCGCATAGTTCAGCGATCTCCCACGCACCCCTCCCACCTTCTCCTCCCTCTTCTCCCTTAGTCCTCCGGAACGGCACCACCACCGCACCGGTACTCGCGTAACGATCTTCCCCACCGGGACAGGAGAACGAATCCCGACAGGGCCCCACCGGGTCAAACCCCGCCCCCGTCGAGCGTGCGGGAGAGAGGGCAAAACGATTTCATCGGAAGGGGCGGAGGAGAGCTTACCTAACGCTCCCCCCCTCATCGCCCCGCGATCGCTTCCCCTCCCTCCTTCGCCACCCTCTCCGAATAGGTAAGGCAGCGGAGGATGAATCGAGGGAGGTTGAGAAGGAGACGGGGCCTCGGATAAAAAAGTGACCTTTGACCGCGGGGGAAGGAGATTTTTTTTCGACCTTCCACAGCGGGTGTCGAAAGGGGTCGGCCGTTAAAAAGACGCTCGGGGAAGGCGCGACTGTTAAAGCTTCCGCTTTCGAGAAGAGGGCGCGCAGGGTGCGGCGTCGGCGGCTTTAACCCCTTGGCACCCCTCCTCTCCACCCGGGGGGGGAGGGGGAGAAGAGGGAGGGCGCCCCCGCCGAAAGGCGGCGACCACGCCCACGGAGGGCCCTAAGTGGCCGGCGCTCTGCGCACACACGGTCCTCGCCGCGCACTCTCTCTCGTCTCTCCGCCCTCTCCCGGGCGGCGCCGGAGGTGCCTCTCCCTCCCTCCGGCCGAGGTGAAGGTGAGAGGGAGAGAGAGGGAGAGAGAGAGAGAGAGCGGAGGAGCGAGGTCGGAGGTGGCGGTGTTTGCAGCCTCCTCCGCCCGGGGACGTCCACCTAAGACCTCGTCGGTGCGGCGAGAAATAGAGATCGCTAATAAAATCTGTGGAGAAATGCATAAGAACCCTCCATAGAAGTTTGCTACAAATGCGTGACGAGTGAACCTGAGGATTAGTAAAAAAATCCTGAAATTTGATAGGAAACATGGTAGGTCTTGAAATGCCGCATCTAGAGTAATTAAGCCATAATCAGTCAAACGAAAGGATCGGAGGGTTAATTATTAATATTTAACGAAAACGACGCACCATTGCCTTTCTTTCTTTTATAGATGCTAAAAATGATATATAGAAAGTATTCATTAAGGAATGACGAGTTATTTATGACAATTCTGAGTGGTAAATAAGCGATCGGTTATTGTGAGAATAAAAAGTATTGCTTACTAAACTAGCGATTAGCCAAGACAATTTCCTCTATTGTGCACTAATCCGAATAAACGTTAACTGCGATGCAGTTAATACTACACAATTTTTTTGCTTTTTAAAATTGAAAAAAGTATTACAATATTATTTAAGATTGCCATTGAATCACTTACACCTTATAGATATAGCAAAGTTAAAAAATTAAAAGTTAAAATAATTAAAATACATTTGTCACATTATCACCATACTTAGCTTAGAATCTAAAATGTTTATTCCGTGAAAAGAGAGAACAAAATTGAACAATTTATGCGGAAATTCAATCCATTAAAGAATTTATTTCGCATTTAATATAAATCCCTCGAGGATTGACGCTTATACAGCGAATCTACTTCATATTCTACCAATTTACAGAAAATAATTATATTTCTCTTGATAAAATACAATACATTAGTCGATTGTTTTCTACAGTACGGGTCGCAACGCAGAGCTGACAACGAGTCGCAAGGCAGTCAAGGGAAATATAACAGCAATCAACGCATAACCAGCTCAAATTAACAACGGGCGAGGGAAGAATTGCTGACCAAATTACATTTCACCGATTGCTATCTTTTTATCGAGGTACAGAATCGCAGATGAGATGTTTAGTTGGTTGACTGCTGCATTTGTAGCAACATTTACTTTTCAGCGATTTTTTCCGATCACTCCTCAGTAGCTGATCCTAAATACACCTAATTTTTACCATGCCTAGACAAAAATTCTGGAGGTTTGCTTCTCCAGAATGGAGGATTCCAGAGATAGTGCCAGTAAAGACGGACGGACGGGCAGACATTAGCGATTTTAGTCAGAAAAAGCGCAAAAAATTACAGAAAAAGAACTGGTCCAATCATTTAAATGATTTTATTTTCGAATCAATTGCCTTTTACAACAACAATGAAAACTTTTTCTGAAGTTTTCGACTAGGTTTGAAAAACATTATAGTAGTATATCTAGGAACAAACCCTATATATCACACAATGCACACGATGATTATATTCGTGTGTATAAGCATGATAACATTTAACTGCGTTTCCTTAGTTGCACGACGAATTTTATCCTAAAATTTAACAATTGTGCATGCTTAACCAAAATGTGATTAAAAAAGTATAAAATAAAAAAAATTCAGATGGAAAATCCACCAATGATGAAAAGCAAATATTATTTCTTCTACAACTTAAACTTCTCAAAAGAAAATTCATTTTCGCTCAGAATTATTTTTCGAGCCATACACTTTTTCAGAGAGAATAAAAAACACGCGAATTTATGAGTAAATTCAGCGTAACATGACTGATTCCGAAGAACCACTCCTGTTCTACGATCCCCGGCATAAAAAATTAAACAATCAAAACGCTTTAAAATGATATAACACGGACATAGTTCAATTAAAACTGAGTATCTGGGTTGGGATTCATCGATGTTACACTCATACGTGGATCCTAATTACTCAGGTCTTTACGCACTGAAAAAGATACAGCACATAACATAAAAGTTCGCATTCCATAAAAACGTTCCTCTAGTTGCTGCTGCCCTCTCACGACCGGTGCAGTTATCACCGTCTCATCTTAACCACAACTGATCCTACCAGGGAAGCCATTTAGAAACAATAATTCCGCAAAATACAATATTATGAAGCGCTAGATTTTCTTTACACCGTTGGCGATACTTTAAATAACTGGAACAAAAATGTTAAAAATGTAAGATTTGATAATGGAGAATTAGAGAGATTATTTAAACACCTTTCGTAACATATTTTAATTCGTTTAAAAATGGAAAACACTTTACCTAATTCCACGAAAGTTACATTGAGCCATCTGAATAAATTTAATAACAGTATATGACGCCAAATAATGTTTTACCTATTATTAAGCTATTAGAAACAAAAATGATGGATCCATAAGGTTTTTATTTGTCAATGTCCTGACCTACACTTAAAATCTAAAATGATGGCTCAAAAGAGCATATATCAGTCAATACCTTAGGTTTCTGAGAAAAATCAAAGATTACGTAGAAAATTTTTAAAATACGCAGTTCTTATTATTTTAAACTGTAAATATTAATCTGATGGAGTGAGATTATTATGTATATTTAGATAGGATTTAAATGACTTTCTAATATCGTTTTCGACTATTTTAAGAATCCTAGTTTCTAGATGATGTCACGGATAAATGGATTGTTCTGCAAAATTTCTATGGACAGCGGTTGAATATACATCGGCTTTATTAATTGAACGAAAACATTCCCGCATTACAACAAAAATTTTCGATGGAAAAATAAAACATTATTTCTCCAAATATATGGAACAGAATGATTTGTCTCCTTGATCAAATCCCTATATAACTGATAATAGCGATAACAAAACATTTACCCGCTAAGATAATATGTTATTATTGAACCACATGTTGGTTAAGAACGCTACTAAATCCTGCCTAATGAGCACGCATTTTTCGGGGATAAAGTAGCAATTATTCGATTACTGCCTCTTGAAAAAGAATCTCGTTTTAAAGAAGTCCAAAAAAGAAACAAGTTCATTAAAATTTGGGATCTTTTCCGGCAATTTCATATAATATATACTACACTGCATTATATAGTCAATGATATATCATTATTTCATAATCACTTTGCATCTTAACTTGTCTTCCTTGGGCCTTTTGGAATTCTTCCATAAAGCAGGAATTCTGGTTTGATAATGGTAACACCTACATATAGATAAAATTGTGCGATTTCACAGGACGATCAAAAATGGATAATTTTGTTGAGAAATATACATACAGGATTTATTTATTTGCCAAAATTTTCTTGTAAAATTAATTAATTGATTAATAATTACAAAGCATCTCGGGTAAGGATAAAATAAAGAGATACAAGGTAGTGTAGTTGAATCCTTGCCTTGGATCAGAAGATTGCATGTGTCAAATATCGTGATTAAAAGTAGCATATTCTTTAATCTTTCGCTAGTTTTTGAGCCCTTAAAACGAAATATTTCTGATAGCTTAATATTAAACTACGGACACTCGAATTAATATTTTTTCATTATTTTGTTTATAATTGATGTAAAAGTGTAGTGTAAATATTAACTTTGAGTCACTGCCGAAGTTTTCCTTGAATTATAAGGTTCTAATTTTCTCTCTCCAAGCAAAATAAATTTCTCATACTAAGAAAGTATGAAAATTATAATCCTGCAGAAGACTAGCTAAGATGTTAAGTTTCCCTGTTTATGAATGATTGCAAAGAAAAGGCTCCAGTAATAATTAACTAACGTTTAAAAGATTACTATAACCTCACTAATATCAAGCTAAAATTACAACAAAAGTTTATATTTAACGAAAACGGACATAAGTAATTATAATGTAACTTCTAAATAACTTGTTACTTCCATACTAGATGCGACAAAAAGCTCTACGTCTAAATAAAATCGCACAAAGAATCATTCAAACTTACAAATTTCATATAAAACGAGTCGTTTATATTAAGAACTCAGCCAGCCTAGCGAATAGGGGGTTGCTAGGTAGGATGTGCTCCGGAGCCGCTTCGGTAGCCGAGAAGACCTTCCATGAACCCTGAATATCTGACACGGTATTTTTCTTGTTAATCCCTTTTTGCAAATTTATTTAGCGATAGTTTTATGTAATATTTTATGTAGAATAAGTGTAATTTTTAATAAACCGTAATTGTCTGATTAACGTTGTTACCAGGCCACCTGGTAAACTTGTCAGGTATTAAACTTAATAATAACAATAATAATGCGGTAATTTGCTATGTCTCCCGAATTAAACTAATATGCAAAGAAGTAGCATCCGTCCGTTCTATATTACGAAAGATTTTTGCCTAAAAACCCGCAAAGTGGCAACATTGCCGATAAAATATCATAGCTATAGATCATAAAAATTGATTATAAAAAGACGTTACGCATTAATATGCAATTCAAATTCACGTTTGCTTCCTGTATATTGAATTAACCAGATACGCATTTCAGCAGCAAAGTAGCCTTAGAAGATGGACGCAAAAATTCTCTTTTTTTAATACTGCACAGGTATGCATGGCTATTAAATCGGCCAATGCAAACAGGATAAAAGATAAAATATTTGGATCGAAAATCTGAAAAAAATAATTTATAATCTTGTTGGTTTTTGCGAGAAGAACTTTGTGGAGCTTATGTAGGAACTAAATGTAGCTTTAATCTACGTTTGTTGTGTAACGTAACAATAAAGATAGAATATCATTGGATGCCAGTGTGTATTGGTGTGTCGCCAAAAGGTACTATTAACACAGAATTTTCGAATTATACAAGTTTCGGTGATCTGTCATCGTAACACTGACAGCATCAATGCCACGTTTTAACGCGTTTTTAACAAACCTTCCGATTAGGCGGAAGGTTGAAATTTCGCAGGAATGTTTGATTCAGATATAAAAATTAAATTACGAAAAAAAATACGAAAAAAGACCCGGGTTCGACTCCATTTCCCGTAAAATAACATGTACAAAGCGACTTTTTAAAGTGCAGGCTTTTATTCTTTTGGAAATTAAAATTAGAAAGAATTGACATACGATCTTCGAATTTAAACTATGTTTTAGGAAAATTAATGAAGTTTCTCATTCTATCCATCTTTTCCCGCCTACCTCGCGAAAATCTCATATTAAACATTTAAATCATATATTTTGAGAAAATATCGGCTTTTAAACGGGATGTTGTCTTGCAGGCCACGTCAATGTTAAACTTCGAGAATCAATTGTTGTCTCAACCCGCATACGTGTAATATATTCGAGTGCATAGAGTGCCTTAAATTATCGTAGGATTTTTCGCGAAATTACGTAATTCTAATGAGACTGGGGTTTAGTTTGGATTCTTTTGCTTATCTAAAAGACTATATAGATGTAGAGTAAGAGAGAGGGGGATGTGGGGAGGGAGATAGGAAGGAAGGGATATAGAGTGGAAGGTACATAGAAAGTAAGGGTGGTATAGAATTAGTCTATTTTTCCAGAGAAGGAGAGAGAAAGGAGAGGGAGGGAGAATGGGAGGGAGGAAGGATGGGGGGAGGGAGGAAGGATGGGGGAGGGAGGATGGGAGGGAGGGAGGATGGGAGGGAGGGAGGATGGGAGGGAGGGAGGATGGGAGGGAGGGAGGATGGGAGGGAGGGAGGATGGGAGGGAGGGAGGATGGGAGGGAGGGAGGATGGGAGGGAGGGAGGATGGGAGGGAGGGAGGATGGGAGGGAGGGAGGATGGGAGGGAGGGAGGATGGGAGGTAGGGAGGATGGGAGGGAGGGAGGATGGGAGGGAGGGAGGATGAGAGGTAGGAAGGATGGGAGGTAGGGAGGATGGGAGGGAGGGAGGATGGGAGGGAGGGAGGATGGGAGGGAGGGAGGGAGGATGGGAGGGAGGGAGGATGGGAGGGAGGGAGGATGAGAGGGAGGGAGGATGAGAGGTAGGAAGGATGGGGGAGGGAGGATGGGCGGGAGGGAGGATGAGAGGGAGGGAGGATGGGAGGGAGGGAGGATGGGAGGGAGGGAGGATGGGAGGGAGGGAGGATGGGAGGGAGGGAGGATGGGAGGTAGGGAGGATGGGAGGGAGGGAGGATGGGAGGGAGGATGAGAGGTAGGAAGGATGGGAGGTAGGGAGGATGGGAGGGAGGGAGGATGGGAGGGAGGGAGGATGGGAGGGAGGGAGGGAGGATGGGAGGGAGGGAGGATGGGAGGGAGGGAGGATGAGAGGGAGGGAGGATGAGAGGTAGGAAGGATGGGGGAGGGAGGATGGGCGGGAGGGAGGATGAGAGGTAGGGAGGATGGGAGGGAGGGAGGATGGGAGGGAGGGAGGATGGGAGGGAGGGAGGATGAGAGGTAGGAAGGATGGGGGAGGGAGGATGGGCGGGAGGGAGGATGAGAGGTAGGGAGGATGGGAGGGAGGGAGGATGGGAGGGAGGGAGGATGGGAGGGAGGGAGGATGGGAGGGAGGGAGGATGGGAGGGAGGGAGGATGGGAGGGAGGGAGGATGGGAGGGAGGGAGGATGGGAGGGAGGGAGGATGAGAGGTAGGGAGGATGGGAGCGAGGGAGGATGGGAGGGAGGGAGGATGGGAGGTAGGGAGGATGGGAGAAAGGAAGAGAGAAAAGGAGGAAGAATGGGAAGTTCCTTAAATTTAATTCTTAATACCAGTCATATATGACGGGCAATTACGCTAGTAAAAAAATATCTTTTAAGTCAGCTATATTCACCGACTAATTTGACTTCTAAAAATACTTCACTGGAAAATATTCTTATAGTTCGATTTCAACAGCAAATGTGGAAAACAAAATACTATATATGCTCATTTGCTATGGTTACGGTGCCTATGCGACGGAGGAAAGGATAAAGCGCGTTGCGAGAGGGTTGAAGGAAAGATGAGAGGTAGAGCAAAAGTGATTGTAAAAGCAGCAGAATTGCAATGGAGGGAAAACAGTAGTGATGAGAGTTATATTAACTTGAATGAACATGATAGTGCATGACCGAGAGACAATTTAAACATAAATGTCATTGAAATGTGAACTTTCTCTAGAAAACTTGTATTCCATTAAATTTACTAAAATGCGTTAAAAGTTTAAATTTTAAGTTACAAAGCGAGGAAAATTTTGTTTCTTTAAAAATTCCAAGCCAAATTTACCTTATTTATATGAGCAGATAAATATCCCATAACACTCTTTTTAAGATCAATCAGAAAGTAGACTACTTGAAGGGAATTCATCCGTTTAGGAATACATTTACACTATTAACGTAAAACGTTTAAAAATTGGTGATATATAATGGAAAACATACGGAAAGTGGAAAATGAACAAATTGGAGGGAAATAACTCAGAAAAATACTATCCACTCAACTACAATTGCTATTGAGAGTAAATAACAAGAAATTAGATTAAGAAATTTAAATGCGACATTTTTGTGTTAATTGTCAACAATGTTTTTAAAATTTACTCTCAGTGTATCCTATCAACATATCCTAATAAATCAGACTTAAGGCACTATATTCTTCGAAAAATGAGGAAATAAGCATTAATTAAACTAAGCAATAGATAAATCAATAGTGCGCATCGCTCGTCATATACTACAAGGAGATATATTTTAAATTTTAAAACTGAAAATTATAGCAGAAGCGGCTGTAAGGAAGGGTCAGATAACGAAAATGTGTCATGTGACGCTATTACGAAATTACATTTAGTCATTAATAAAGTATCACTAATAGCAGCAGATAATAATAATTCTTTAAAAAGATAATCATATGTTTAATGTTGACAAGAATCATTGATGAACCTATCTACAAAGGAAGAAACGTGTAGGGACGGTATTTAAAAGCAGTGTACATATATCTAAAAACTGTTGAAACAATATTAACAAAAATGAAAAGGACTTTTGAAACAATTGAAAAACAATTTACAGCCAAAAATGTACAACCCTAATCATCAAACCTTAAAGAATAACATCTTGATATAATAACCAAAGAAGGAAATTGTAAATGAAGAAATTCACTAATGTCCCTTACAAGGGTCTATCTTTTGTCATAAATCCTTGACAGGTATCATCGTCCATAATAAATACATTGTCTTCTACTAGTGAAAGACCGTTCGAAATATTTCAAAGAAAAAAAGCCAAGTGAGTAGAAACAATTTCCGTCCCTACACCTTTTCACCATAAACATAATTTTGGAGAAATAACCAAAAACAAAGAAATTTAAATGAACAAGTCAGGAAATACACATTACAGGCATGATTTTAAAGAAAACAGCGCAAATAGAAAAATACAAATTTCTTACAAATTCGGAATCGATGAAGACCTGAAAAATATAACCATTGGGGGAACATGAAAGAGGAAGTAATAAGGTCCGACATGGAAGAGCCGTGTTTTTTTTAAAAAGCGGGACATTAATCGAAGATCTTGATCATTGCGTGATATTACTCATCGAGAATCACTCGGAACGCGTGCTTGCCCGACGCGAAGGCACGTTACCCAGCTGTCCTGCTCCTCTTCCTCCCTCCCAACCCCCCCAATCATATCGCGAGCGCTCCCTCTTCCTCCATTCTTTTCCTCCTCCCCACCCCCTGCGGAAGGGTTGGCGGGAGGAGTGTTCGGCGGAGGGAGAGGGGAGTGAGGTTTCGGATGTATTTTAGGGAGTGGGCATATGTCTAACGGCAATGGGAAAATGAGAATCCAATGTGAGTGCTTCGGGACGGAAGATTCTTTTCACGGAAGGGCGGGGTTATGGGGAGGAGAGGGAGGAAAGAGAGGGAAAAAAGAGAGGGGGAGGGAGGAGGGGACAGGAAATACGCTTAGAGAATTCTTTTTTTTAACGAAGACGTGATATTTTGAAACGAGCTTTAGAAGCGATTGATGCCACGCGTATGCGGGAGATGGATAATTATGAGTGGGTATAGGTTGCTAACCCGCTGATCAGCCGTAAATAAAGTCACAATGCAACGCAGAAAGATCAATGAGCGAAAGAGGAAAAAATGAAGACGATTTTTAAGCAGAAATACGACATGCACTTAAGTGACGAAAATATTCATCGCAACGATAAGGAAGAATTATTTCACTTTGTTTTTAGCGGGAAACGATTTGAGAAATAAATAGGACTTATTAAGTGGCGCGTAATACGAGAAATGAAGTCTCACAGAAAAAAGAGAAGCTACAACTGAAAAACCTTATAATCACTAATAATGTTTCTCAAAAAATTAGATAATAGATTGTTCCAACAAGACATCCATTTTTCCAAGAGATAGAATAATCATAACATCTACATCAGTTTCCCAAATTAAATGCCACGGAGAGCTGGGGTACTGTAACTGATTGTTAGGGGTGCCAATAACAACTATGTTGAGTAAATAAAATCAACGATTTGTAAATACTGATTTGCCATTAGGATAATGATTTTCCTTCTAATAAATTAATAATTATATATTACCAACAAATAAATACGACAAAGTTCTGTGAAACCCGTGTGTAAAAATATAGTCTTGGATCAAAGTGGGGGTATCACGAAATTCCGTTAAATCTTAGAAAGGGTGCCACACACACAAACATTTTGGGACCACTGATCTAGATATTTATATTTTACAAAAATTTAAGTTTCTCGACAACATCCGTTGTATAGCAAAAACAAAAGAAGAGTTCAAAATACCCGACGAAAACGAGGTCGGTATAAGAGAGATGTGCGATTGCATTTCTTTCGTCTGGAAATATTCTCACTCTAAGAGATTTGAAGAAAATTGAAAAACACCTCAAGAGTTTTAATGCAAGATATTAAAGAAAAATAACAATAAAAATAAAATCACTAAAGTTTATGCCTTGAGATTTTTTCTGAATAATTTAAATTTCGAGAACTAAGGACCATTATTTTGGTGCCAACTAATATTGATGCAAAAGAAAATAAGCAATTCCTTTGCCCGAGAAAAAGAAACTCGATAACCTTAGGTCATAACAAGAGTATTATAGAAAATGTTGCACGGCATGGCACAACAATGGCGAAGAACATCGTTATTTCAAAATAAGCAGCAAACATAATTAATGCTTCTGGTGAAAGAATGAAGTCAAATTAGAAGAAATGAAGGAAAATTCGCTTATTAAAGCAGTTTAATTAAGCCTTAAACTGCCCATTACAATTTATTTACAACAACAGAGACTCCTATTGAACTTAAAACTAAGATATCGCCGCGTAACCTTAGTATTTAAATAAAGAAGTGTTACCTTTCGTTTCAATGTTAAAGGAGAAAATTATGAGAAAACCAAAGATACCCGACGGAAAGCGCTCCTGAATTAATATTTCTGACCTAAGTACCATGCTCGTGCATGGTTATAATTGAGATGTTGTAAAAGGCTAGAGATGAATAAGAATGCCCTTCAGGGTTGTAACTAGACAAAGAAATAACTCGGACTTCTTTTAAGACATAAAACCTGCTATAAGGATTTAAAAGCATTTACAAGCTGAATAACTCCAGAAAACACAGCTCCTTCGAACATACGGCATCATATGCCGGTCAGTATAACTTTGATATCAATACTTGTAGCCTTATATAAAGCTTAAATTTTGAAATATTACATTTTTCCTTACTTGAAAATTTATTTATCCGCGACAATGAAAGGTTAAAGATTCAGATGCATGACATGGGTTTCAAATATAATTCTCGTGTCATGGGGAGTATTCATTCAAGCTTCACGAAAGAGATTTTTTAAAAATATGCGTGATTAGAGCGTAGTGAACGATATATTTAGAGGGAGAGAGAGAGAGAGACGGAGGACGGAAGGGATGTGGAGAGCATTATAATGACCGGGAAGAAATTAAACATTAGCGATGATCGGAATGAAAGGC
Source organism: Tanypteryx hageni (assembly GCA_028673005.1). NCBI lineage: Eukaryota > Metazoa > Arthropoda > Insecta > Odonata > Petaluridae > Tanypteryx > Tanypteryx hageni. The sequence goes on from CM054117.1 coordinate 95,216,785, forward strand.
GTAGCTGCGGGTCTGGCAAATGAAGAGGGGACGAAGCACGAATAAGAAGATTGGGAGTACACGGTTGCCGGGGGGAGGGAGGGTGGCGGGTGGGGTGAGAAGAGGGATTTGCGAGGCGAAGAGAGGAATGGGCGAGATAGAAGTGAGAGGGGAAGAGGAGAGAGGGTTGAGGGTGAATAGGAGGGGGCGGCATCGATTCGGGCGATTGGAAAATGAACGGGGGAGGGGGGGGTCGAAGGAAGGCGGGAAGGAAAAGGGGGGAGGGTGTTTCAGATAAGAGGGGAGTCGAAGGGGGAGGGGGGAGACATAAGGTGAGTGGTGTTGACAGGAAAGGAGTGATTTCCTGAGAGAAGAAGTGGGAGCCGAGAGGGTGCGTGTATATATACCTTTCCGGAAGATCCTCTTCGCCTTTCCTCAAAATTAAAGGCGGTAGCAGGGGACGGGAAAGATAGGGGAAAGGGAGAGGACGCCGATAGTGTCAATATCTTCAGCGGACATGGAAATAAGTAGAAAGGGGAAAAGGAAGGAATGATACGGAAAAAATAAGAATGATCTGAAAGGCTTTCTCGTCGATTTGAAAAATGTTACTTATTTCGAATGAGGGAAGGGGACGGCAGGGAGGCAGCGGAACCTCTCCGGATCCATTGTAGGAAAGAGATAGGGATTCGCCGATATTACAGATGATTGGACGTCAATGCTCCGAGTCTTCATTTGTTCCGAGGTGATGGGTCTGATGGATATTAAGAAAAGAAAATTCCGGATACGGGAAAGGAAGCAGACGAATGGGAATATTTTAAGAAATGCGAAAAAAGCTATCATAAATATGTAAACAGGCGATATTTTCTCGTTAATGTGATGATTTAGGTTTTTTAAATGATACATTATTGAGTTTTTTCCACCTTTATTCCTTCAGCCGTGGTGAAGAAAACCAACTATATAAAATTAAGCGGAAAATTTATACGGTACATGAGAAATATACGATTGAAGTATGTATATCTATAATAAGCGTTTAACCTATGGACATTGTCATTTAAAGATTGTTATCGAATGTAACGAAATATAGAAAAAGCGCTCAACCGCAACGAATCGAGGTCAGCTCCTAAAGGATAACTTCACGATTACATGTGAAATTCATACAGATATGAAAAACTCAGATAACAGAAGTAAATCGAAGAAATACAAGTGCATTGTCCGTGACGTCATCCTCTCCAAAAGACTCTGGGAGCTCGACAAAGTGTCGGAAAATCTACGAGTAGTAGTGGGTGCGAAGGGAGAAGGATAACGTGCGGATTAAGACGAAGCGAAAGAAAAGAAGGGGACGCCGAAGGAGGACGTATTAGACTTCGGAGGAGTGAATTGGGATATCGGAGAAATGGGTTCGGGTCGGGAGTGGGAAGGGGAGGCGAGTGCGGGGGACGATGGATGGAAATAGGGATGCGAGGGAGAGACGAAAGAGCCGGCAATCGGAGGGGAAGGGCGTGATGGGGAGGATAGGCAGGTGGTAAGGGAAAGGTCGGGTAAGGGTGGAAATACTACAAGATGAGACGGAAGAGTTATTGAATGTTTCGCCCGTTGCGTGGGTGGCAACACCCGAAGGATTGATTCCAGCTTTTTCGGAATAGGAGGAAAAAGAATGGAGGAGGGAGTAGGGGGAGCCGTTGCAAGAGGAGTCAACACGGTGAGAAGATCTCGCAGTGAGGGCGGAAGAGAAACGAGGGGGTGCGAGAGAGAGAGAGAGAGGAAGAGTGAGAGATGATAGGGGAAGCCATGGCGGACGAGTTGGTTATACAAATGAAAACTTCTTAGGATTTCAGCTGTCCCGAAGATGGAACAGGGTTAGTGGAGTGGTTCCATAAGAAAACGGATAGAATATAAGAAGAAACTGGAGGCAGACGTAACGCGGCTATGGTCCCGGCGTTGAACGTTCCGTTCCGTGCATCTGTCACTTTGCATCGTCTTCGGAAAATTCTCGAGAAGATCAATCACGGAAAATATAAAAAAAGCGAACGACAGGAGTGTGATTTCCCATGGGTTTAAAAAATCAATCTCGCGGTCTATTTCTGGAGAAACAATTTTCGATTGAAAGATATTGATCTGGAAGAAATTCAGATGGCAGACTCCGGCGAGCGAGAAGCGATCGTCTCGACGATAGATGATAAATATTTCAAATGTTGAGCAAGAAATAAAAAAGAGCTCGGACGAGAAACTGGTACGTGGATAAAGGGCTAGTATTCGCTGTTCTTTCGCTAGGAAGGCGACTGCCGTTTCATTAATAATTTCTAAGAATAAATAGAGGAAAATTTCATCGAATTCGGTCTATAAAAAACATCAATTTTTACATAAATCGCAATTTTATAAGGATTTAATTAAAACATACAACACGGTGAGCAAAAGCTTTGTGCAATAAAAAATATGAGTTACTTCACGCGACTTATTCTAAAAATCCGCAATTTTAAAATACAACAAATTTATATTCGCTTGGAATTTGTAAGGCGACCTTATAATGCGTTAAGATTCAGATGAAATTATAAAAAGAGATATGATTTACTAAAATTATATGTGCAACTGTATACACATACAGTAAAATCTCGATTATCCGACCTATATGGGGGGAAGGACCGTCGGATAATCCGAAAAGTCGGATAATTCGTAAATAATGGAAACGGTGTTCATTTAGGAACATTATGTATATATTTAAGCATTTCACATAAGATCAGTCCATTTTAGAGTGAAATTCAAAATAAAAATAATAGTAAAATATTATTAACAAAAATATTAAAATTAAATTATCAATAGTGTCCTGAGCGAATCAACTGTCAGTAGGGTTGCCACCTCATAAGAAGTTAATTCCGAGAGATTTTCTTCTAGATTACATAAAACCTTGTGTGAACTAAGCAACTTGTTTTATTTATTGATTAGAAGGTATTTAATGAATATGTAATAGTAATTTCATTTTAGTAGATTAAGTAATTAGCGGTAATGATTTTCCGCGTGAATCATCTATAGAGCGACCTCTCGCGTGAACCGACTCCCGAGGATCTTCCTCGTGAATCGTCTTACGATGGATGCAACCGACATATGCTATCCGACTATGGTTAGACAGCTCATCTATTTTGGTCGGTTAAACTGAAAGTCGGATATACGAGGGTCGGATAATCGAGGTTACACCGTACTTAAATTTATAAATAGTCGTCTTAGGTGTAAACAAAAGATAAGGACGTAATTGTGAAATACATGAAAAACACTAGAAACTATTAGCTCGCCGCTAAATAATATTATAATAATTATCGGTCCATGGACCACAGATTTGGCGAATATAAATTTTTTTAGGACCTAATGATGGAAGAGGGTTCGCAGGCACAAGCCACAGCTGTTCCCAATGGTAAGAGGAAGAAACGGACCACCTTCCCTTTCATCTGCGCACAAACCCTTCGTCTTTCAGAAGGCCAACATTCCTCCTCCTCGACCTCACTGGCCGCACCCCAGCAACCATTCACCTTGGTTCCAAACCTCAACCCCCGCTTTGCCTTTCCGCTTCACCACAACCTCCATCCCCAGCCTACATATTTCTTCAACCGCCCTCGCAATCCATTCCCTTACACCCCTAAGAACGACCTCAGCTTACGAATCCGCAATAACGTTCCGTTTTCCGTCCCTTCTTCATTGCCACGAGATCTTCCATATACCTTTCGAATTCATTCCCGAGGGCGAGTGAATGGGTAAGAAAACGAAAACTGCAACCAAATTTTCTCATCTAATTACTAATTAGTAGGGCGAGAATGAACACCGGTTACGTTAACGAAGAAAAAGGCGCAGACCTAAGTGGGAAGTGATTACTATTAACTATTAATGGAATAAAGAGCGTGAATTAATACGATGAGCTCGGACTGGTAGGAATTACACCAAACTAAGAAATTCCATTTATACAGTTTTCTAAAACTCAGAAAATCTAAAAGGAATTAAAGCAGATATATAAGATCAGAAGGTGTGACAAATATACAAATAAAAACATTACTCGGTTCCTTGATTCAAGATAAAATTACATAACTTGAGGGAAAATTATAACATCAAAACGGGTAACTTAGCAGGATACTTATTCTAGATGAAATTATTCAGTTAGTGTAGCAACATTAATAACAAATTAGCTCATTTTTAGCCTAGACTAGACGTCTTGGAAGCGTATAAGCGCCTCTGTTATCGAGAAAAAGCCAACTTTGGACAAACCATATAAAGATAAAAATTTCAAAGGAAGGGAAACAGTAGAAAAGTTGAAATGCTGCATATCCTCCGAAATCAGCATATAAAATCCCACGCGAAAATTGAGATCCCCGCGAACTTCTTCGCCAGCGCCAAGGAATCAGCATCCGCAGTGTGGGAGGATAGAATGAAAGGGTATTGCGCATAGTTCTAAAGACGACCAGAAAGAACTGGCCTCGTGAGACGGGAACGAAAGAATGGAGGGAAAGAGAGGAGACGAAACCACCAATGTACAGAAGAGAATCCAACTCTCCCGGATCCGAGTGACGCAGCATTTTGGACAAATACCGCATTTCAGACGTTCCGTTAGAATGCATAATGCACCTCGCATTCGGAATATCCCAATGTAAATATTTTTTCCGCACGGGGAGGACATTTGGGGGGAGGGGCAAAGAGAAGGCGAGAGACCCAAAGATAGGGAGCAAGTGTTAAGCTGTACCGCCGCTTTCAAAGGAAAGGGGTAATGCTGGACGGATGGCTGTGCAGAGGGAGGAAGGGAAGAGGAGGTGCGTCGGCGGATGAGCAGTATCTGGTTCTACACTAACGAGCGTCGGCTGCAAAGATGGAAAAAGCGCACAGTCGTCGTGAAGGAAGGAGCAAGTGTGACGGAGGGGGTGGAGGGTGGGAGAGGAGGGGGTGGTTAAGAGTGGCGGAGGATAGAGAGAGGAGGGAGAGGAGAAAAAAGGGATAAAGGGAGAGACCTCTAAAAAGGGTGATGGAGGAGGAGGTGGGCGGGAGGGTTAAGAAAGGGGAGGCGCAGACTCATTTAGCACGCCTGATGACCCTCCTTAACTAGCGTTTAAATGAGCGGCACGTATATCCAGGAACCTTAAAAATCCCTACCCCTCTTCCGGGTTTCTTCACGCCGGTGGACCCCCTCCCCACGCCCCCCCCCCCCTATTCCTCCTTCCACCAGGGAGGAAAGGAAGAGGTGGGGGAGGAAAGGGAAGGGGGATCGGTATCCTACTCCCCGGAGGATGCGGAGGGAGAGAGGGGGCGGGGGGATGTCGCAGGGAAAGGAGAGGGACGGAAAAAGACGGGATTTGTCTCGGAGTCATTTACACTTGCGGACCGAAAGAAAAAGGAGAGGAATGGTGGGGGTTTTGAGGGTAGAGGGAGGATTTAAAGAGAAAGAAATTAAAAGAGACTCTGCGAGGTTTTAACTAATCGCCACGGAGCATGGATGAGGGTGTGAATTTAAGGATGCGATTTAGGAAATGGAGAAAAGGCGGAGGAGGACGAGGCAGATGGGCGGAGGGAGAAAAAAGAGAGAGCTCCCGAATGGGATTTGGGGTTCGCACTTTTTCCTACCGCTACGGAATCAAAGATCAAGCCTTCGTCATCTCCGCTCTGCAAGGCGGAACACAGTTGGCAGGCCATCCTCGCAATCGAATGATATGTCCAAGAATTCGACAGGGCGGAAACAAATGAAGTAATTTAAGATAATAATAGGTTTCATCTCGAGAGTTTCAATGGGAGGAGCATGTTTACTCAGAAGAGTGAGAACATTTCTGTAGAAAAACGCAATATTCGAGAAGGTCTCTGCCGAGAACCAATGCTGGGAAAGATATAATGATTAGTCGAGCAAGAGAGGAAATTGTGAGAAGATATCCGCCAAGGTTACATGTATACTTTAATTTCAGAGGCTTTCGACTGCGTCGACCGGTTGCATGTAAATTCAGCGACACATGTGATCGAATAAAAGAATGGTAATTTTGGATTTTCAGCGAAGAAATACTGCAACAGGGAAATATTGGTAGGAAACTTGATAGCCTGGTAAGGTATTCATAAATTTTATCTTAAGCATTCCAGATAGAAGTAGCACTTAAACATTACTTAAATAATAATGAATATATGTCATTTTTAATTGTATCAAATGTTAGAAAACGATCTCAATAGCACCAGGATACAGCAGATATAACTTTTGTTTCTTTATAATGTAGTTTGATCACGGGAAATTTTGTGGAATAGAATTTCCTAAAAGAGTAAACATCTTATACTATGAATCTAAGATTCCCAAAGTCACAATAAACAAACACAATTTTACACCTTAATTGACGGCGACATATAAAAGTAAGTACGATTACCTAACGTAGAAGGAAGAATGCGACATCTAATTTTCTTATAAATTTATGGCTTAATCAGAAAAATCCAAGCCATAACGGTAGTAAGCAAAACTTACATAATTCCGACGTCCAAAGGTCACATGATAATATTAAACATAAAGTTACTGAATATTAATTTTGATAGTAAAAAATATTATGAATATGATTACAATTCATAACAAGTTTATGTTCTTTATGAATAATTCTCAAAGTAAAATGAACCTTTACTTCGTGCATAAGCTTTAGATTTAGATGCGGTTTCATTACAAGTACATATTTCAGTCAAGCTCGAAAGGTTACAATAGAATAAAATGTGAATTCTTAGGAAGTGATCCTGTTTACTTGTGATAATTCAGAAAATTACCAAGTTTCTGAAGTTTCTTAGGCAGAAAACTTTTTAAAATATAGTAGTTAAAAATGAATACCTCTTATAGATTCGAAACATACATGATAAAACTGACAAATCAAACAAACAAATCTCAATGAAATGAAATGGATTCATTGCTGGAATCGCTTAAGATTTGTACAAAAAATTTCGCTCCATGCTATCAGTGAACAAATATCTGAGATGGACATTATGACTCTTTTCACAGGAAATATTCCAATAAATCCTTATTCATAAATGGTAGATATGCATTATTATATTTACATGTAATATTTCATGGAATCAACAGCTGGTTTAACAAGATAAATATATAAAGTAAAAAATGCTTGAAAATTTTGTTCTGAAAGGCCGACAAACTTCCATATGATAAGCAAACTTTTTCCAGAATTGCCAGCATAAAATCATGAAGGAAACAAATAAGAGAAACCTTTGCAAGAATGATTCTCAAAAAACCTAGATATCAGACCATGAAATCTAAGAACTAGCCCGGCCGAGGGAGAATTATAAAACTCGCCGTTACAAAGAAAGAGTTCGGATCATTAATTATGCAACAACGGAGTGCCATGATTAGCTAGAGAGAGTAATAGGAAGCGCGTTTTCGAGAGGGGCAGATCTTAGTTACGCCTAAAGGCAAGCAACGATCCCCCCTTGCGGAAGAAACGATAGCCCGGAGGAAGCGTTTCCGTTTCATTGAAAACCTAAAGGAAGGAGGCGGAGGAGGATGCTGGAGCGAAGGAGAAAGAGAGAAGAGGCAAGGAAAGAGAGAGAGAAAGGTATCCAAATGAATAACACGCGAGTGGGAAACGCGTCAAAGGAGGATAAAAGAAAATGGTTGAGACGAGAGGTAGACAATGATTTGCTCTCAGAGGTTTAAAGATAACGAAGGAAGAAGAAAGACTCGACATAGAGAGAGAGAGACGGGGATTGAGCATTGAGAAAGAGAGGACTACTATGCGGTATCCGGAAGGAAAGAATGGCGATTAAGAAGAGAAGCAAACAAAGAGGGAGAGAGGAAGGGAGAGAGGGAGGGATGAGGTATCCCTCTGAACGGAAGGAAGGAATGAATATCGGAGAGCGGAGGAAGAGAGGGGAGAGAAGAGAATGAGTCGGCGTGAGAGGGGAAGTGGAGTGGAGAACCGCGGATGCGGAAGGCGACGGCGGAAGAAAGGCAATTAAGTATGGTGCGGGGGGAGAGAGGTGTACGGCAGGGTGGTGCGTGGTGATGAGTGGGAGTCTCAACTAAGGGAACGAGAGAGGAATAGATCGTCGTATTGTTCCTTAGTCGGAGGTAAGACTGGATTGCGTATGGCTAGATTAGAAATACACGTTGGAGTTCGCTCTCCGGGAGGTCCTGCGGCATCTCAAATTGTTACTTCTCGAAGAGTAAACGAATCTACCATTACTCGTTCTGAATTCCTTTCGCTGCTGATTTTCGGGATACAGTTGCTCTTGGCCACCCTCTGGAAAAATTCATCCTCTAAGTATTATTTTTATGTATTCTATCATAAAAATACACAAACGCCGAATTATAATACGCATTGGCAATGCCGGATTAGCCGGGGCACAGTGGCGCCAGGGTTCCATGATAAAAGGGGCCTCACAGAGGCCCCAGACACACTGTATGGAGTGGAGAGAGAGAGAGACCTGCAAAACATTATGCGTCAGGGTCCCCGAACCCCTTAATCCGGCCTTGCGCATTGGGCATAACCAATTGTTTCGAGCTTTTATGCGTGAGAAAGCTACGGTAAAAGACGATCCACAATGTATACTATCAACACATACATATTTAAGTGGTGGCGAACCTATAGCACGCGTGTCGGAAATGGCACGCGAGACGATTTTGTTTGGCACGTTACCGAGAGAGGAAAAATAATTCGTAAATGCCTCCGAGTAATTTAGCGCCATTTCAACATAATCCCTACCAATTGCCACACCCCTTAATAATAATTTAACATAATTACGTGTTATAATTGCTTTAATGACAAGCGCACGCTACCATACCCTCAGTAGGTTTCGAACCCGCGACCCTTGCATCGGAAGCCTGACACGCTAACCACCCCTCTACCGGCGGACTGCGGCGTATAAATTGTAACAAGTAGGTGTGTACATATACGGGTTTCCCGTGGTACAGAAGTGCTTTTCGTCGAATTCGCCGTAGTATAATCGTAAACTAATGTATTTACTTTGAAATCAGAAAATTATTTTTCCTTATATTGTGGTAGCCTTGCTTTTTTATCCGTTCTAAACACATTCATCTCGTTTTCCCTTTCTATACTCGCCCTACAAACGAAATTTCTTTGAAATCCCTTCAGCCTTCCAAATTCATAGTTACAAAGAAATTCTAACCTTGATATTGTGGTAGGCTTGTTTAGTCGACCCGGTGGAAATATGATAATATGGTTATTTATTTATATGAAGATTAAATATACTATATTTGGTTAAAATCCATTGGGTCAGTTCTCTAGAAATACGCGTAAAAGAAATATTATTTAACTTTTTACTATGGTAGCCCTGCTCTTTAGCTCCGCTTTAAACATCTTGATCTCAATACGGTATGTTGTATAAATCTTATATACAAAATTTAATTTAAATTCGTTCAGGTAATTCATTTCAAACCCTAAATTACTGAATGAGTTCAATTTGTAATTGTGGCATCCCTCTTTGGCTGATTCGGTTTAAATATAATAATGATGAAATTTGGTGTGTATTGGGGAGTTTTTCTAAAATTGGTCGATCAATTTCAATTTTGGTCAAAATCGGACAACAATGATGACCACTTTACATGAAGACCTACTACAACGTCCCTTTGTTTCAACGCGGGAACCGCTGGACGTATTTTGATGAAATTAGATATTGGGGAGTTTTGCTAAAATTAATTGATCAATTCCAATTTTGGTTAAAAACGGACAACAATTACGACCTCTTTACATGAAGATCTACAGGTAGTTTGTTCCTTTGTTTCAAGTCGGGAACAGCTTGAAGTATTTTAATAAAATTTCATATTGGGAAGTTTTACTAAAATTGGTCGATCGATTCCAATTCTGGTTAAAATCGGGCAACAATTACGACCACTTTACATGAAGACCTACAAGTAGTTGACAATGTCCCTTTGTTTCAACTCGGGAACCGCTTGATGTATTTTGATGAAATTTGGTATTGGAGAGTGTTGCTAAAATTGGTCGACCGATTACAATTTTCGTTAAAATCCGAAAATAATTACGACTACTTTACATGAAGACCTACATGTATTTTACAACATACCTTGCTTGCTTCTCGTTAAATTCTCATCCGAGCGAAAAATATTGAGAACATTGTGAAATCTCAAAGAACGCATTTGGAAACTGTGTGTATTCCGACATGGAGTACACCTTTCCAATTTTCTTTTCTTTTCTGTCGACTACTCTTCAGCTTTCCAGACATATTAGCGTACAAACAGTAACATTTATTAAATTAGTTTATTTAAAAAATACATCTAAAATATGTAAGAAAGAGATTTTGACATTACTTTTAGTATTTTAAACCTGATAATAACATATTAATTTGTTTTCCAATTTTTCTCTATCATTGATAAACTATGAATTACAAGTGGTATTTATGGTATAATAATTCCTTGAAATGACAAACACATACTGAAACAATTTCCTGTCAATATAAGTAATCAACTCGGGACATCAACTTTGGAAAACCAGCCTGCATTATTCCTGGTTTGGACTTCTTGTTTAATCAGTCACAGAAATAAAAATTTATTTAACACTAGTAGCTCGCGACACAGCTACGCTTGTTTATGTTTTAAAAAATATATAAGTATATGTTTACGTTTTTAACATATAGTTGGTTGTCACATTGATAAGTAAATTGTTATTTTAATTTATCGAAAATATTTTTTTAATCAAGGCATCATGATTAACAACATTTTTGGTTATGTTATTGGATTATCAGGTAAAGCAAACCTGATATTTGCAGGGTTATTGACTTTAGAGGCAGCCACATAAAGTTGCCCATGTGTAAACACAGGTTCCCTCAGGTAGGCCTAAGCTTAATATAGGGAATATCCCCACTTAATATATAGTTCTCGTTTTCCATATAATTCAGTTAAAAACAGAAATTCATTTGCTGCTTCCCATCTATTTTTACGCATCTCTGTTATCCTTGCTTGTTCTTTTTGGTTTATCCGTAAATACATCATTTTGGACTTATTTCCTTTTGAATTTAAATCAAAAGAGCCTCACGATATGACGTAAAATAAAGCACGCTGGAGCCACAAAAATTATGAAAAGAGCCACATGTGGCTCACGAGCCACGGGTTGCCCACCACTGACTTAGAGATTGCCGATTTTAGGATTTTCCGGTGGTACACACGCACGCGTTGTTTTTCTCTTTTCATTAGACTTGGGCAGGAAATAAACTCATAAGTTTATTTTTTCTGCTTCTGAATACAATAAACGGACAAGTTACCAACACCACAATCTTCTAGCAGAAGTGCCTTTTACCAACATTCGCATAAACTCAACCTTCTCAGCAGCAGAAAGGGAATGGTAATTTTTCTTAGCAACATTAATTATGAGGCTGTCAGCTGGCCTTTTCCATGTGTTAAATATCCGTACTCAGAAAAATTGCAAAAGGTTCCACAATGCACTGCGCAACGCTATTTAGGCGTAAAAAGAGCCAAATCACACAAAAAACTGAGCAGAGTAGCTCGAAAACAGAGCGTTTAAGCTTTTTAGGAACAAATCCGTTAGTCACAGAACAAATTCGGCGCCAAATACGAGTGAAATCGTTTGCCGCAATCCAAACGGAAGTTTTTAATGGAATATTTTTTTAACTGTGCGGTTTTTGAATAATTCGGGATTTTTTGACAGCCGGTTTTTGGAATTTGTATTCTGTTTGATAATGTAAACAGCCCAGTTCTGCACCGATACATAACAAAGAGCTTTGTTCTTGTGCGTGCCCTCTGCTTGCAAGGTACGAACAGGACAAGCGTAGTAACATATGTAGTTGCTGTCTCAGCCACGGATAATTACGGAAAATGGATAGAACTGAGAAGAAAGAATCTATTTGGTCTTAAAACATATGCAGCATTTGCTAAATTCTTAAGACTTGCATATCTGCGCTGTGTGGCTAACTAGTGCGAGAAAAAGATTTTTCTGCATGCCGAGAATCTGATTAGAGGAATGCATACGGTTTTATTTGTATGAATTGTAGTGATTTTTTGTTAATAACTTGTGTTTATCGCTTTGATTTGTTAGTCCTGGATTAATGCCAGAATCTAAGAATAAATAAACACTAGCATTTTTGGCCAAGGAAAAGACAGGAGTTTCTGAGATTGGTGGACTGAAAGGTATGGTGTGGTTAAAAAGAATTACATATATATTATATATGATGGACGTTATATGAAGTGAAATTGTCATGTAGTACTTGGTGTGTGGAGCGACACTGAAACCAATCCCAGATGGCTTCTAAGAAAACCGAAGCGAAACAGAAAGAATATGTGACACGATAGTTTGAATTAAATTTCGTTGGCACAAAAATATTTTGAAGTATTTTTTTTAATTTTAGCTCGCAAACTAGAAAAGGTTCGTCATGACTGGTCTGTCTCTTCAATAAAATATTTCCAATTCGTGATTCCTCACCGAATAAACCGCCTTAATATCATCGTGAGTCCAAGAATAGCCGTTCACGAAGGTTACAAAATTATCAGCAATATACCAGTAACATTTGAGGCATCTTAGCAAGCTTTCGGTGAAAATGAATGAAAAATGCCGAGTGCCCATGCGAAGGAAATAAGAAAATCCTAAATTATCTAACCAAATCATCTCTCCTTCTGAGAAATAAATGTATCAATTAGACACGCGGAGGATTGCACGACTCTTATCGCATTATTTCGTTTCTTATCACGAGTGCGCAAAGGTATAAATATACGCTATAATTTAGAGCTGGACCTTCCGCATCGTAATTCCACCACCCGATTTCGTCCCAATGGTTATCGTTGAACTTTTCGACGACTAAACGTACTGAATGGTAGAGCAAAACATTAGATTCACTCGCGAAATGGAGGCAGAAAGAGGGAGTCGGCGAACACCATCCGGGACGAATCCACTCCCTTCTCCACTGAACGCAATCTCAAACCGACGGAGTGATGGGAACATGCTACAGGTGAACGCCTGTAAAGGGAAACCCCGTCACAGATCAAATGGCTGGGAGATAGGGAGAGGGTGGCGAACCGAAAAGGTTGTCTGCGGCGGGAGGTTGAAGGCGCCCGCGTGCTTGAGGCGCCGGGCAATGCGGCGGGAGATTAAAGGAGGAGGGGAACCCACGGGACGTAAGGACTTCGGGAAGGGGAATGGGAGGATGGAAACTGCCGAAAGGGACAAATAGCTCTTTGATGAGGTCGGGGAAAGAGACGGGGAGGAGGGAGAAAGAAACATTCGCGGTCTGAGAATGAGGCGGTGAGAACAAGGTGAGATGGAATGTTCTCGGAAAGAGAGGGTGCAGGGAGATGGCATGGGTGGTTTAGACGGAGGAATTGGTGAGTAAAGCGTTCTGCGGGGAGTGGAGGAGGGACGGGGGAGGGGATGGGGGCGAAGGAGCAGTTTCCGGCTTACGTAAGCAGACGGAGTGGGAGATATCGCGAGTGTAAGGATAAGAGAGGTGCATCGTTAAGGAAGGAATAATAACCCTGTCGGAGGAGAGCGATTTCCCGGATGAGCGACGTCTCTTGGCAGAGAGGTCGCTTCGAGACCCGTGCAAAGCGCCCATAAAGACGTCGCTCCTCTCCTTCCCACTCGGCGGCGCCACATCCGCCTCGGGATTATTGTCAATTACGGGAGCCGTTGATGGATGGACAGGCGGTAAGGAGGAGCATTTGGGAGATGAGGGCGTTTGAGGTCTGAACAACCGTTGTCTTCCGCGGAATCCAGAAATCCCACCCGATTATAATCAGGAGAGGCAATAGGCAAACGGAAATGGCGAGAAACTGAATTAAGGGGATCAAGTTTCATGAGGAGAATTTATAAAAGATGTTATTTTCATTTTATGGAATAAAAATGTAATTTCCTCAAAGGCGAGAAAAAATAATTTTCGAAAATATTTTAAAATACTTTGAGAAAAATGTAAAAATAAGGTTAAGCAACTGAGAATATCCAAGAAATCTATAAGCAATTTATTTTATTTATTTATTAATCGAGTTCCGTTTCGTGTCGATTGCAATTATCTACCTCATCAACTACAAATACAAAATAACTTGAAAAATAAATACATAATAATAAATAAATAATGACGATAACTCTTTAACTTATTTCTCTAATTTATTACTCAAATAACGCAAAAAATCAATAAAACAAATGAACTTGATGCTGATCCTCAGCTCAATACAACATTCATAAATGCATAAAAAAACACATAAAATAATACCATTTCATTATACTTTCTATAAACGGCATATTAAGAAACCATGAGCAAGCCATATCTCATTTCGAATGTTCTTCTAGCGAGGAGGACATGCGCGCGGTTCCTAAGCAAAATACTTTTTCTGGAATCGGAAACTTCGAAAGAGTTCCTCCGAAAGACAGCACAGGCAACTCCTTAATGACATGCTCTTGTTAGGGAATTACAAATTATCAAATGTAGGCTTAAGGTTCGGGCGATGGCGGAGGCATGTTCCTTAGGAAAAGGGGCCCTGAGGGGCGGGAGGGGAAGAAAAGACCGTAGAGAGGAGAGGGGCGAAATGGTGTTGGGCGAAGGGGTGTGGATTACGAGATCAGAGGAAAGCGGGTCCATATACACATGCACACACAAGAGAGAGAGAGAGTGTGTGTGTGTGTGTTTGTGTGCCGGAGGTTGGACGCGTAGAGCGAGTGGGCAGGAGGGAGTTCGAGGGAGGAGTGTCTTTGAGAGGGTGCGCTCCGGAACCCAAGGAATGATGAGATGGGGAAGAGGGGAAAATGTCTTGAGATGTCGGGAAGGAAAACACAGGCAAGAGAAAGAGAGGGGAAGACGGAGAGAGAGAAAGGTAAAGGAGTTGTTTAAGAGGGAGTCGTGATAGTCGCCGAGGCTCGCAAAGAGAAGTGGAGCGCGAGGAAGACAAAGATAGGAGAGTAGATGAGAGAGAGGAAGGGGGAAGAAGAAGAAGGTAGAAGAGGTAGAGAGGCGCAGCACCTTCATTTGTTCGTCACGTCCAACTCTGGAATCTTGTAACGGGAATGGTCCCTTTCGTGTTTCCATCCCTCTCGGAACTCGTTCTTAACGCTTCCCGAGTTCCGGTAGTTTGATATGTATGTTGGACATTTTGATAACTAAAGGGAGAGAGCACGTTTATAGCAACAAGATACGCAATAGGTTTATCAATAATCCACACATCTGTTCTTGACCCAGCAATAAGATACACAAACTGTGAAAAAATCCGACTTTTGAATAAAAATATGAACTATTTTGAGTATAATAGAAATGAAATTAAACTATAAAATAAAATTGAATAAAAATAAATAATCTAAATTATTTCTTACTTGAAGGAAACTATACGGATTCATTAATTTCATTTTCAAGTAACTGTAATGAAAAAATAAGCTTGAGAAATAATACAGGTTAAAATGTTTTGAGTAAATACACCTTTAAAACACTTGGTCGTATTATAACTGACGAAAATCATACAAAATATACTGCAAAGATATCCATAACAGAAATCGAATAAATATTGCGTATGCTATAATAGGCGATTTTCAATTAAATTTAAACGAATAAAATAAGTCAAAAGATTTTTAAAAAATTATTGTCAATATAAGAAAATTATAGAAATAACTGCTGACATCATTAAGTTTTCATATAAACAAATCAAGCGTGCAGAAGGAAAATGCTGCATCTCAACTAAATACTTAATATGCATGCGCGGCAAAAAACAAACAAAAGAACGCGATTGCATTTTTCATCCCAAAACGATGCTCAAGGGGACGTATAAGCTTAACATTTGGACACACAAAGAGACGGAGAGAAAGGGTCTTAATCGAGAAGGAGAGCGTGGGGGGAAGAGGGGTGGAGGAGAAAGGAAGGTTCCTCGAATGCTTCTCGTCAGCATGAAGCGGCGCTGGCATTCAAAGGAGGATCGGGAGTGACCCTTAGAGAGCCAATAAGCTTGCGAAGGAGATGGAGAGGGCGGCCCCGGGGCAACCGCGTGGCGAGCGCAAAGGCGACGGGAGAAGGGATTATGAGAAGGAAAAGGAAGGGGCAGAAAGGGGAGGAGTAAGGAGGAGGTGGGAGGGCACGCCAAACAGACACGTCGAGAATTAGCGAGAATTAAGGGGGCAAAGGGAAGAGGGCATAAGAGATGGGTTGGAAACATGGGAACGAGCACGAGTGGGAGGGAGTTGAAGGAAGGAAAGGGGAGGGAGGAGCAGGGGGGAGGGGTCGGAGGGGGGCGAAGGGGGCGGGGGAGTAGGGGAGGGGCGGGGGAGTAGGGGAGGGGCGGGGGGAGGGTGGCGAAGATGAAACGGAATCGGGAAGTCGGTGAGTGGTTCATCAGAAGGACGTCTGGAGTGAGCGACGCGGGGAAGGAAGGAGTGACGTCGTAAAGACGCGGGAGAGAGAGAGAGATGGAGTGGTGATGGACAAGATGGGTGGAGGGGGCGGAGGAAAAGGGGGCGAGGGTAAAAGGATTGGAGTATTAGGGCAAACGACAGAGAATGGAGGGAGAAAATATATAGTGAGGGATTTATTTTTTCATACTTGGCGTGAACTTTATGCGTGAGATTACCGCGCAAACAGACGTATTAACGCACTCATCGATTCTACAGTGTTAGTTTTTCGCCGATTTCTGAATTGTCCTTCATCCCCACGCAATTTCGATAAAATTATTATTAATACAGATCGATTCGCTAAAGAGTTATAGAGCTCGTCTTAAATTCCATAATAAGCACTTAAGAATCAAAAGCTAAATAATAAGTACTTCTCTTAGATATTTCCAAAAACAAGATACTTAAGACAAATATTTGATTTTGATACCTAAGTGCTAATTCGGGAAATCATAGATCGGAATAATAATTATCGTCCAACGATAATAAATCATCTTCCATGACTGTGGATGGATAAGCGTTTCTATAGGCAACTGCTCGAAAACGTTTTATCCACTCTTCAATAATAATTACCATGACATTACATGAGTTTAAAAAATATAAATTGATGCATTCGTGTATGTATGGTAATTTTACAAAACACGAAACACTTAGCAACATTATCGATAAAACTTCAATTCAGATATCAAACTCGACCGAGAAAATTCCAATGGCAATAATAAAATATACATAATATTTATTTGGTGTAGATGCGAGATAGAGATAATAAAACATTAAACAGGTCTCGCTGTTATGTGAGCAAGAAGAACAGAGGTTAAATGGCATGAGGACAGAGGCAAGGGTAGGAAGAGGGAAACTTCATGAGGGAGAGAGCAAAGAAAGTTTGAGGGAATTTCGAGGATATGAGAGATCACGAAGAAAGAAAAGCGAAGTAGGAATAGGTGTGGGCAGCGTCGTAGTGCGTGGGGAAGAGGACGAAGCATGCTCCCAACGACGTAGAATTCAGAGTGGCAAGACAGAAGAGGAGCTATGGGAGACAAAAAAGAAAGAAAAACGCTAATAGAAAAAATAAATGGAAAGGATCATCGAAAGAACAACTGGAAACCATAACTACACCTTGTCTGTAGCTTTATTTATTTCAAAATATTTTATATTTGAAAGTTCTTTATTTTCCTACAATCGAGAAGGATTTTTACTATTAATTATCCAAAAATTTAGAGAAAATATCAACTATTTCCTTTAATTAATAACCACCAACAGTACACTGTTTTCAACTGCTAACGTGGTTATTCGTCAACTAGTTTGCCATATATTTATTATTGAGATAAATTTTAGCGTAGGGCATCATAATCAAATTACTGTTTTTACATAAGAAAAGCATCAACACAAAAACAAAGTAACCTGTACAAGTTTGAAAGACAAGGTCGACAAAATTTTTCGAAAAAATTACAATTAATTAAGCATAAGGAGATGAAAATATTAGCGTTCCTAAAGGTATTTTTTATAAAAGAACTTTGGCTAAAACTTTTTTGAGTGTTTTAGTCACTTTCGTTGTAATGAACACAAAATAGACCTATCTACTATCTTCACCTCACACGAGAGTAAAAGTTGATGCAAGAAGTAACATAAAATCTAGCAGCTATTTTTATAAGTTACTTTTCTGAAAGATAAGCTAATATTAATAAGAACATATAGATATTATTTTATTTAAGAAAAAAAAAATTACAGAAAAAATAAAAATTTTCACAGAATAAACATCGAGTGATTCAAGAGGTTCCGAAAGTAAAAATAGAATTTTGGGACCTTCCAAGTTCCAAAGAGACCCAATCAGAGAGAGAGAGAGAGAGAGAAGTAGGAATAAGGAAAACTCGGTGGGACTTAAGAGCCATTTTTTTCGTCAGGAGGTGGAGGCAACTGGTCATTAGGTACGTCAAACTGATAGAAGTTCTTCTAAGTAGCTTTCTCCTGAATTCGAGAGTACGTATTGAAGAAGGGCGCAGAAAGGATCGCGACGGAGGATGGGAGACGATGAAAGGGTTTATGGATAGGAGAGGGGGAGGCAGCGATGGGGTGAGAGGAAAAGGGTTAAAGACCCTTCTTGGGGCGGACCTTTATAAGAGCCAGGAACGTCCATAACGCATAAGGAGAAGGAGGCTGTCGGAGGCGGCAGAAGGAAGAGAGAGAGAATGGAGCTAAGGGACGAATTCTCCCGAGTGAGGTGGGAGAGGAGGAAAAGAGATCGGGAAGCAGAGATCGAGAGCAGCAGTTCCGCCTCCGGGGGCAGTTGAAAGGCAGCAGTCGGTTAAGGAGAGAGAGGCCTTCTCGAGAAAGCCTCCTACTCTCCCACCCCACTCCCTCGCCCACTACGTCCGATAACCACCCATTCCCCTGCGGGCGAAGCATCCTCACCTCTCCCCCCTCCCCTCCGTCCTATTTTCTTAATTACCCTGATTAGGAATGTCGGACGTCGAGGCAGCTCAAAAGCAAGAGTCCAGAGGAATGAGAAGGGTGAAAGGGGGCGGTGGGGAGGGGGGGTGGATGGAATAAGAAGGAAATGGGTTTGTTGCGGGAGGAGAGAGAGGTCTCTAAGAGTGAAGAGGGAGTCTTCATATAGAATGAGAGAGATGGGACGTTTGGGTCTAAGAAGAGGGAGTATGTACAGCAGATGGAGGAGGGGGAGAGAGAAAGAGGTAAGGTGGAGAATGAGAGAAATAGACGCATATATAGAGCCATGAGAAGGAGGGGAATATGAGGGGGAGGGAAAGGGTTGGGTGGCGAAGTCCGAATATTCAATATGGATGAGGAAGGAAACCTCTCCCGAGAGCCCAAAGGATCTCCCTGACAAGCGGTGCCGCCTTGATACGTAAGCAAAGGGGGGCGGGAGGGAGGGAGGGAGGACGTCCTAAGAGGGTGGAGGAGGGTGAAATCACTTCTGACTGCTTCCGCTACTACCAAAAATCCCTCTTCCATCTCAGAGCCACCTCGGCCGGCGGCGTCTTTGGCAGCGGCGCCGTGAGCATCGCCGGGCAAAAGGAGAGCGGACGGACGTTCGAGGAGAGGGCGCTGGCGCAGGGAGGTGAGTGGGAGAGATTTCTCCAGGAGGGAGTCGGAAAAGGGTTTTCAAGCAATGTACATACGTAAAAGCTTGTACACACATAAGACACTCCCACCATCTCTTCCGTAGATGTACGGACCCACCCGACCTCATCCTTCTAGTTCCCGAGCGAAGAGGAGCACAAACCATTTTCCTCATCCTCGACGTTGAAAGCCTTCTCTTCGACTATTCCGCCCCCTCTCTCTCTCTCTCTTCGGATCCTCCTCCCACGCAACCTCACGCATTGCCACTAGCATCTCTTAATACGGGCGCTTCGCTTCCGAGAAAGACACCGACTCCCCTTTGTAGCTCCCTTTCTCTCTTCCCACCTCCTCTTCCTTTATCTCTCTATGCGCCTTCATCTGTCGCCACTTACTCAAACCCTCCGACTCTCCTTCATTTCCTAATCTCTTAATCCAATAAAAAATCGCCACCTTCAGATCAGAGCGGCGATGCAATCAAGAGACGAGAGGGAATTCTCTAAACAACTTCCTCGCGATCTTAAGTACTATTCCTTCTTGAAAAAGGATCCTTCATTTCCGACTCGCGTGTCGTAGTTATCCAACCCGGATGACTTATTAAGAAGGAAGAAATTGAGGAATGCGAATCAAATTATCTCACAGCCTTTCTAAATATCGTACAACTCGGCTGATAAATATTGTATCAACGAAAGGCTGAGAAACGCCTCTGCTTCCTGATAAAACAAACCACCAGTTTGAGCTAGGAAACATTGCAGTTTAGTAAGGTGATGGTGAAATTTTTACTTTTACATTTATGCTCAAGTGCATAAAACTACATTTTTCGTGATGTGAAATCGAGAGATGAACATATTTTAGGAATAATGAAGTTATTACGAGTAAATAAAGGACTAACATTTAGATAATCGTCTGACGGCGATAAAGTGAAATCATTTTCACAACTAATGAATTCGTTACAGTTGAAATGCTTCATATATATATAATCCTCCACAGTCATTTCATTACGATTATTTCACAGATTAACAAGATTCATAGAAATAAGAAAAGATTGTAAACGTGAAGACGTTGTAAGACAAATATAGATGAATCGGTGGACTCAGAAAAATTCGTCAGATAACCTGGGCGTCTACGACGGTTGCATAACCACTTTATTAATTGTCTCACCAACAGCCATAAGGGGATATGTCAATTTGAGTTCAATCACAGGGCGAGTTCAATAACTATCTTTTGGATGTGCTATCGCTTCCAGGAGAATGCAGTCTTATAGGATAGCAGAAATCACCATTTAAAATTTTCATTAATTTATGCGCCGAAATTCTACTCCTAAGACAACCTGGAAATCTAAAAAATAGTGTCTGACAAATGTGTTAGTAAATTTAAAAATTGAAGACAGCAATTTTACTATTTTTTATAGTTGGAATTACTTAAGACCTGTATTATTGCACCGCAAAAACCTTGAGAATGGCAATAATTTTTTAACAGACAAATGGAGGTATTAACGACCTCTAAAGTCCCCCATAAGATCCTAAATTAAATCAATCACTACTATTAAATGTGAGTTGAGTGAAGGATAGTTAAAGCACAAAAAGCACCTTTCAGAAAAACGACCCAAAATCTATTAAATATAGACGCTTCTTACTTATGATATCAATATATAAGTATATATAGACTCTCCTTACAAAGATAGATATGACATATAACATACTAGTAGAAGGCGATTGCATTCTGCAAGCATTTCATCTCATGTTGAAAAAACATTAATTTTTCATATAGATATTTTTTATTAGAAATATTTTTTAATTCAAAAGATTTTACATCCGCACCGATATTCTTTCTTTACTTATGGAACAATATTGGAGTAAAACAATTCCTAAAATTTGTAATTTTAAGAATATTATACTTTTTTCATTGTGGGGTAATAATGGAACACATTTCTGCCATATTTTAAAGTTATAGCACATTTAGAAGTGAAATAATATTTATTTAATTGTTTCAATTTGAAAATTATTAACGGCCGCATAAACAACTTAACGGAGATATTCAAGTATTTATTAGTGCATCTTCACTAAGCTCTAAATTGCTAGAAAATTTCAACTCCCTAGCTCGCACCGGAGAATCTATACATTTATAGATTTGTTAAAATTTTAAGAATTTTTACCAGCAAAACAAATTAAAATATCAAAATTTCTATAATCCCTGTTTCGTTTTTTTTTACAAATTCTACCTTTAAAAGAATTTCAGCTCCTTAAACCTTAAAATTTTGTTTGAACAACTGCGAATTTTAAGCGACCGCATTGTTGGACTTCCCTGAGATTTTCGATTTTTCTAGTAGGTTTTGCACACAGTCCTACTCACATAAAATAATTAGTCTCCAGGTAATGTGGAAGTGCCTAAACATTAGTATCCTCCTGATATATATATATATATATATATATATATATATAACAACTTACGGAAAAGGAAAGGTAAAATGAATATATGGATGTCAACAAGGTGTTGGGATGAGGAAACCCAGTGAGCACTCACCAATCAGACGACTTCAGGTTGGCGAGGCCCCGGGGATGTCGAAGCGACACACGTAAAATAACACAAAAACACAGAAACATCACAAACGTAAAGCTTTCGGAACTACTCCTTCTTCAGCTACAGAGAGAGAACTCATCCACATATATATATATATATATATATATATATATATATATATATATATATATATATATATATATATATATATATATATATATATTTATGTGTGTGTGTGTTATTACAAGTAGTTGGTGCAAGCATTTCATCTCACGTTTAAAAAACATTAATTTTTCAGAGAGATATTTCATTATTAGAAATATATTTTTAATTCAAAAGATTTCACCTCTGCACTGATTTTCGTTCTTTCCTTATGGAACAAAATTGGATTAAAACAATCCCTAGAATTATCAATTTTAAGAATATTATACTTTTTCCACTGTAGGGTACCTACTAATGTCACACATTTATGCCAAATTTTAAAGTTATAGCACATCTACAAGTGAAATAACATTTATCTAATTTTTCCGATTTTAAAAATTTTTAACGGCCGCAATAACAACTTCATGGAGATTTTCAAATGTTTATTTGTGCATATGCACAAAACTCCAAATAACTTTTAAATTTCTATTTGGTCGATTTCGATCTATAACTCGAATAATTTTTGCTTTCCTTTGAGATTCGAGTTATAGAAGTTCCACTGTATATATACAAATATTTAAAAATATATTTCCATAACTTGAAATTTCTATTACTCGAATAATTATTACTTTTCCTTAGATTCGAGTTATGGAAGTTCAACTGTAATTCGTTACGACGGCATTAATATCCATTAAAAGCATTAAATCACTGCAATCGTAGCGTATAATATCAGATCCATTTAAAAGCAATGAGGTCGTTGCCATAGTATTTAAAGATTTTCATTGTTGAAAAGAGGAAAAAATTCACTTTTTTCCGATTAAAAGCAGATATTAACGCTAATTCGGCATGTATTTGAATTCTGCCATCAAAAATTAAGAACTCCGTTCTTTCAGTTAGACAAATGTTCTTTTCCCGAATTCGTATCGCAATTTTAAGTAATTTAAAAATGCATTTTTAGAAAGCCTGGCACTGAATCCCATGCTTTTGTTATGGGGTATTGAAATGAACATTGGGGTTAAAAAGATCCCTTAAATATGAACTTTTTTATGATTTTCGATTTTTCTCGTCGGTTGCGTCACTCGACTTACCTACATGCCAAATTTCAGATTTCTAGGCCTTCATAGAAGTACCTAATTGTTTTGCGTCAGTGAGTGAGCGACGCACAAAAGTGATACTAATGTTTAGGCACTTCTGGATGATCTGGACACTTGAAACGTGGCTCTATTATAGGATTTTGCTCACAAATAGAGTTTTGGGTTCCTGGCGATATTTCTTTTTCCGGAAAACGGGAATTAGATTTTCAAATATCCCGGGAACAACAATTATTTCGCATTTTTAATATTTAATGCACCATTTTTCATTTAAACATAATATTTATTATTTATACAACGTAAATACATAAGTCTTTAATAAATCCCAATGACAAGTGATACATTATTTGCGACAAATCGTTAGCAGATTCAATATTCAGACGCACTTTCGCTTGCGCAACCGATCCTTCCTCGATGTTGACGATGTGGAGATAACAAGAGACCAACTACTAATGTATCCTATATCGCAATTCCCTCAAAGTTAAAATTGAGCGCAGAAAATCCATGAAAGAGGTTTAAAAACAATCTAAAATCTATATGTGCCTTCTTCTGTCCCTTTGTGGCTCCCTCTGTCACGCTATAAAAATGCAAATAACTCGATAAAGGATCGAGATACATTTTTGAAATTTGGCAGGAATGCTCGATTTACATATTTTAAGCCGATGACAAAAAACTCGAAAAAGTACTGGATTCGACTCCAAGGAAGACCTGTCTAGTTCCAATAAAATCACACGCATATATTGACTTTTCCACGCGCATGCTTTTATTCTTTTTTAGATCTAAGTTAGAAAGAATTAACCTACGACCTTCGATTTAAAGCATTTAAAAGAAAACACTGTAATATTTCTTATTCTGTTAATCTTTTTCCGCCTTCAGTGCAAAATTTCTCATATCCAACGTTTAATTCACATATTTGGGGAAAGATCTAGCCATTTTAACGGGATGTTGCCTTGCCAACCCATTACATTGTTAAACCTCGAAATCATAATGTCATTTCATTCCTTATGGGTGAAAGCGTGCTTTGAATGTTTTTAATACAGGAGAAAGAGAGAGGAAGGAGAGGGAAATGGTTTTCATAGCAACCAATTTAAACAACATTCGTTGCGTTATATGCGAGAAGGAAGGCATTCGAATGTAGAACATTAATCATTCGCATATTAAAATCACTTAGAATCATCGTCGGAGTTCCAGACTTGAAACAACAAACGCCTAAAAGAACGAAAGTTTGTTTTCCTGTCATCGATTTTTTAACACGCCTCGAATCATCGATCAAAAGACCAGTTTTTAACGCGACAATTTGGCGCATTCTTAGTGATTTGCGTTGTCGCCGGTTTCGTGTAACTGGGTACCATTGATTTGGATAATAGCTTCGCGTCGCATCTATTCACGAATTTTCATAAAAAACATTACCGTTGAATTTCAACGGGCATCTCCCTAGTTTATATATAATTCACTTGGTCAGAGTAGCTAATTTGGTTTGATTAGGGGAGGAGGGATGGGAGAAGGAAGCAGAATAGGAGGGGAGGGTAGTTCACTTCAGCGCCTAGTTTCAGATTAATGCAGCCATTACCTTTGGAGCTTTTTTTACTAACGACGTTCACGGGCGCGAGAAGAAGCCATTTTGACACTGTATTAGCGTTCCATTAAAATTTAATTAATAGCGAGAAACGCAACCTGACTCTTAATCTCAAACTCCTAATAACTCAGTTACTAAATAGCATTCACCGAAAAACTATTTAGCATTCATCAGAAATTCTGTTGGTAAAATATCTATAAAATAAAAAATAATTTTGATAGTTTAACATTTGGGACAGAAATTCGGAGGAATATCTAAAAACCAGCTACGAAGGCAATTCTGGAAAAGCTTGACTCGGCACAAAATTCAAACGAACGATTCCCGGAATTCATTAAAAATTTTCCCGGGAATCGGGAATTCCCGGTTCCAAAACTCTACTCACAGCCAAACAGAAAAATAGAAAATTGTTAACTTTTAAGGGTCGTTTTTACCACATTTTTACATTAAAGTTTAATAATTTTTATCTCGGAAACTATTTGTTGTATGTATGAGATTCTGCTAACATTTTGTAGCAGATTCTATCCTCCGTATGGATAAATATTTTAATCCATACCTTACAGATAGTATAAGGGCAAGGGAATGCAATTCCTGACTGCTATACGCAATTCTACGATTATTACGTATTAACAATTTTTATCTCTAAAACTATTAATCGTAGGTACGTGCTGTCGTGGATTTTATTGTAGCAAAATTTGTCTTCTACCCGAATAAAATTTTTAATCTATACCTTACAGATCATATAAGAGCGATTTATCTTTTTCAAGACGTCGCAATTTGTTAATGCGTCGCGACGCGTCGTAGCGTTATATCGTGCCTACCGCCACTTCCATAACCGCCGTAAGTACACGCCCACCTCCCCCTCCATTTCGTCCCTCCCCCCTCTCTTCATTTCCGTCTCCAAGGCGATTTTTCGCGTTTGCATATTTCGGCGCTAAATTTGACGTCCCAAGAATACATGTGTGAGAGTTTACGAGTCGTATTCGAAAGTTCTTCCGCTATTCTTTAATAATAATAATAAAAATAAATAATATTAATAAAAAGTTTGTTATTTGTCGTTGAGTTGTTATTTGCTGTTGTGTTATTAGTGGTCGTTGGTTCAGAGGTGCGAACTTTTTTATCAAAAATATATCTAATAATGAAATATGTCTGAAAAATTAATGTTTTCAAGCTGAGATGAAATGCTTGCAGAATGCAAGCACCAACTACTCGTATACATCTATCTATTATAAGTGACATGGGTTCGACTCCAGGAATTCCGAATGTTGCGTTTTCCACATAAGAAAAGCATTGCGCCATTTTTGTAAATTAATTTCGGACACTTACCAATAGGCTGGAGAAATTAGGGTTTGGGTGTTGCTAGATGGCCGCATTACCTATTAGGAATTGGTTTCGTTTTTGCTCACAGTGTCCTGGGTTCGACTCTAGATGACCCGGAAAATCTACCATAAGTTAGCATGGGGAAAAGATATTCCAACGTGTAGCCCAATCTAAGAGGAATAGGGAGCTCTAATTTTGCACGAATATAGAAAATATGCTCACAACCCATCAGAAAAATCGAAAATTTCAAATTTGTTAATTTTTAGGGGTTGTTTTTACCCCATTTGTACATTAAAGTTATAAGTTTTCTCGGAAACTATAAGTCGTAGACACGAGCTTTTGCAAACATTTTGTAGCAAATTCTATATATAAATAACGAAAATATTGAAAAAGTTCAACAACGCGGCCGCTAAAAATTCGAAAATGTTTTTAGAAATGTTTTAAGGTTTATGTATTTCCGATTGTACTACGAGGCTGAAATTTTTTTAAATGGTAAGATTTGTAAAAAAACGAAATGTGGATTATAAAAATTTAGATGTTTTAATTTATTTGGCTGTTAAAAATTCTTAAAATTTAAACAACAAGATAAATGTTTAGGTACTACTGTGCGAGCTAGGGAGCTAAAATTTTAAAGTTATTTAGAAGTTAGTGCATCTGTACAAATAAGCAATTGAAAATCTCCATAAATATGTTGTTGCGGCCTTTAAAAAATTTTTAAATCGAAACAATTAGATAAATGTTATTTCACTTGTAGATGTGCTATAACTTTAAAATTTGGCAGAAATGTGTGGAATTAGTGCCCAACAATGGAAAAGTATAATATTCTTAAAAGTGCAAATTTTAGGAATTGCTTTTACTACAATATTGTTCCATAAGGAAAGAACGTAAATCGGCGCAGAGATGAAATCTTTAGAATTAAAAAAATATTTTCAATGATCTCTTTGAAAAATTAATGTTTTTCAAAGTGAGATGAAATGCTTGCAGAATGCAAGCACCAACTACTTTTAATAACATAAGATTTCATTAACTCTTAACTCACTCGGCCGTGCATTTGTTTCGCTGCCAAAAAAATTAAGGACGCCTTATAGTAAAAATACTGACGGAACAAAAGAAGAAAAATCAAAATCGTACGCGCCTACATGATTTTTGCGAGAACACTTAGCAAAGCCCTCGCCACATGCGAAAGAGAAGTTCGGAAAGTTGAACGTAAATAATGCAATGTCTCCTTTCGGAAAGAGAAGCAGCGGGATCTTAAGAGAGACGAGAGAGGACTAAGACAAAGAGGGGAAAGGCGGAGGGGAAGGAAAGGGTGATCCACGAGAGAGAGAGGCGTTCGGGAGTCTTTCCATTTGAAGGAAAAATAAGTCGGACCCGTAATGGGCCGGAATGACATCGTGAATAATGGAGGAGGCGGGGATTCGCGCCCTTCCAACGCCCGCGTCTTCTCGGAGAGCTTTAGCGACACAGGCAGCCATCTGATTGAAATGAGACGAAAGGGTTGGAAACGAAGGGAATATCCGACGCGAGCTGTAGGATTAAACGTATACGACGCTTTACTTACTTCCTTCCTTTCTAGAAAAATAATTTCCATCAAGGACACGATAAACTAAAAAAAGGTTGAAATAATAACTCGAGAGATAATATTCACCTACAAAAACTTAGAAATATAATACGCTTAATTAACATCCAAAAAAGCCGTGCCAAGACCAAAACCCAGTAACTTTGCGGGCTCAAGGTTATTAGATTTTTTTCCCGATTTGTGGACAATACATTTATATATACAGGGTGTCCGGCGACTTTATGTCATAACTTCGGGATCTTATTCCTTAAATGATTTTGAGTAAAAAATGTCGTATGAACATGGGTCCGATTCTCATTTGTTACAGAGCTACGGGCAATTTCAATTATCTAGTACTTTGATTTGTACAACTTTATGGCTGAAAAATGCATTGTTTAAATAATTATTCGTATGCATTGTTAATTGTTGAAAATGTATTATTTAAACAATCATTCGTTTACATTGATACTTAATCCATTGTTACAACAATTGTTCAAAATGGCCGCCTTAAAATCGAATCTGTACAGACGTAGCTATGCTTACAGGACATTTGGTCCAATCCAAAAGGTACTAATCTTTTAAAATATAAAATCCATTATGCAGATGCTTGGGTTTAAGCGTATGTTTCTCTGCCTAGAAAAATTCGCTGATAGATATTATCTGTAGGTTTCTTCATTTTCCTGGCCGTTAGAGCAAACACTAAGGACATAACATGCCCCATAACAATGCCGTGTGCAGTGAATAACTGAAGAAATTGCCTTGGCGATGTTTTGAAAGTGGCATCACTAAAATAGCTCGTGCTGGCGGCCAATAACCTTAAATTTTCGGCTGTAGCAAAAATGAGGACTCGATTTTCATTATGATTACTTATTGGTGGAATAAAGTGATCCGAAGATCCTATGCAGACAGGTATAAGCTGTAAAGTTGGGAATAATTTTGAAACGAGAAAAAAAGTCTGCTATGACCGGGAATCGAACCCGGGTCTTCCACTTGCCGGGCGGATATTCTACCATTTAACTATCGTAGCAGATCATTTTTCTCGTTTCTGAACGCGGATGTTTTCTTGGTTGGGAAGGAACTAGCCAAGCTAGTATCAAACTGCCCCAACGGATGTCCTCGAAGAGATACACCGAAGAAAACTCCTCCCTCTCAAATGGTGAGATTGCCAAGTAAGAAATTGGTGGAATAAAGTGATCCCAAGATCCTATGCAGACAGGCATAAGCTGTAAAGTTGGCAATCTCACCATTTGAGAGGGAGGAGTTTTCCTCGGTGTATCTCTTCGAGAACATCCGTTGGGGCAGTTTGATACTAGCTTGGCTAGTTCCGTCCCAACCAAGAAAACATCCGCGTTCAGAAACGAGAAAAATGATCTGCTACGATAGTTCAATGGTAGAATATCCGCCCGGCAAGTGGAAGACCCGGGTTCGATTCCCGGTCATAGCAGACTTTTTTTTCTCGTTTCAAAATTATTCCCATGATTACTTATGTCACACATCAAAAATCTTTCACCATTGTTCGTCATTTTGTACGTTTCTGGAATTTCAATGTCCGCTAATGCTATTGGATTTGAAGGTCGGTTTTAAATTTGCACTCTGTTAATGGTCCTTTTCCAAGCATTCCTTTCTGGTGAGTTAAGTAGAATTTCTTCTTCCTGTACTTCAACAGCCATGCGCATTACTTGTGCTGGCGGAGCGTTGGGGCTTTCTTCTGCTTTGAGCTTCAATCCGCTTACTACTTTCTTCACTTAGCCTTCAACACCGGCGGTATGCTGGTGGTCATCTATGCCATCTTAAAATAGCAATGTTTTCCAGCTCTGCTCCGGTGATGCATCTCGCGTTACAGTTTCATCTATTTTTACATCTCCAGTATCTTCCTGTTCGGTCTTTATTGAAGGAATGAAAATGGTAACAGTAATGATTCAAATGAAGAATCAGTTTGTTCTTTTTGAGAAAATATTATTTCCTTCGCGATTTAAAGGGTTCAAAATACAATAAAATTTTGGAATGAAGCTCAGCCAACGCAGAAAATCACTAAGCAACCTGCAACAATACCACCCATTGTTGACTTTTCACCTTTTTAGAAACGGCAGTGTAAATCGTGCATTATTGAATTTTAAATGATTTGGCCATTAAAGGACTGGTCTATAAAGAAAGGACAAATATAACAACTGGACCTTGTGTCATGGACCTTTTGGACTGGACCTAATTGCATGGACCAAATTGAAGATTGGACCTTTTGCATTGGACCAGATGACCGATAACCGTAGCTATAACACGAGTCACGCAGACCTTCGTCCACTCATCTATTATATATAGACGTTCCTTACAGAGGAGGATTAACATATAACATATATTATATCATCATCATCATAGGTAGTCTGTCCGTAGACAGGTCCGTGATTATTCATGGTTAAACCTGGTTCTCCATATACTCCTATTTTCCGCTGTCCTCTTTATATCTTGATAACTCTCTTTACCTTTCAGATCGTCTATCAGCTGAAACCTTTTCCTACCTCTTTCCCTTTTCCCATCTAGTTTTCCTTCTAACACGTCTTTAATCATACTCTCTCTCCTCAGGTAATGTCCAACCCAGTTAGCCTTCCTCTTTCTGATAGTCTGTATAATCATTCGCTTCTCTCCTATTCTTCGTAGCACTTCATCGTTTTTCATCCTATCTGTCCATTTTATCTTCAGCATTCTCCTCCAAGTCCACATTTCAAAGCTTTCCAAGTATTTGATGTCATTTTTCCTTAGCGTCCATGTTTCTGCCCCATACAATGCTATACTCCATACGTAGCATTTTATCAACTTCTTGCGGATATCTTCCCTTATATTCCCTGTAAGTAGTTGTTTCTTTCTCCTGAAAGCCGCTTTTGCTTTTCCTATTCTAGTTTTGATCTCATCCGTACATTTTGCCTCTCGTGTTATGATACTTCCAAGGTATTTATATTTTGAAACTTGTTCTAATGGCTTTCCCCCAATAGTTATGTTCAGATTCTCTTCTTTACCCGATATTCGAATGATCTTGGATTTTTCTGTATTTATTTCCATACCGTATTTTCTACCTGTTATCACTAGTCTATTTATCATTTTTTGTAGCTCCTCTTCCTTTCTTGCTAGAAGTACTTGATCATCTGCGTATTTTACTGTTCTTATAATCCTTCCTCCAATTTTGAAATCCCCTGTGCCTTCTAAAGCTTCTTGCATTAGACTTTCTCCATATATATTGAATAGGGTTGGCGATAGGCAGCATCCTTGTCTTACTCCTCTACCGATATTTATTCCGCAGGTGTCCACATTCTCAAACCTGACCTTTACAACTTGATTCTCATATAGATTCCTAATCAGTCTCCTGTCTTTCCAGTCTACACCTATATCCTTTAATATCTTCATCAACTTTACCCAATTTACTCTATCAAAGGCCTTCTGCCAGTCTACGAAACATGCGCAGATATCTTGACTGTATTCTATTGCCCTTTCTGATATGATTCTAACTACTCCTATAGCATCTCTAGTTCCTCGTCCTTTTCTGAAACCGAATTGATCTTCCCCTATTATTTCTTCTGCCTTTTTCTCCAACCTTTTATTAAGAATCCTCGTGATGATCTTCGATGTGTGTGACAGAAGGCTTATAGTTCTGTAATCTTTACACTGCATTGCCTTTGGCTTCTTCTTTAGAGGGATCATTGTTACTTCTAGGAAATCCTGAGGCCACTCTCCCGTGTCGTAAATCTTATTAATTAATTTCGTGATCGCTTTTAGTCCTTCTGATCCTATGACTTTAAGTATCTCAGCCGGTATTCCATCGCTGCCCGTGGCTTTCCCCTTCTTAAGTTCCACTATCGCTTTTTCTACTTCGCTCTCCATAATACTTGGTCCTAAGTTATCTTCTTCAATGTTTTCCTCATTTTCCAGTTCTATTTTTGCCGCTCCTGTCTGTTTGCTGTATAATTCCTTAATGTATTCTTCCCATACCTGTGCTACATCCTTTGTTTCTGAGACTATCTTCCCATCCGTATTCATAATTCCTTTACCACAAATTCCATTAGACTTCTTACCTTCTAATTCCAGTGCCCTAGCGTACATCATATCGTACCGTCCTAATTTCTCCATTTGTTCTATTTCATCACATTTTCCTTTTAGCCAATTTTCTCTAGCTTTATCTGTTACCCTTCTCAACTCATTGTTTATACGTCTATAGTTGGCTCTACCTTCTTCACTGTTAACGTTTTTCCATTTTCGTCTCTCATCCATTTTCTCCAGCATTTCCTTCGTGATCCATGGTTTTCTGATTTTCTTCTCTTGTTTTCCAATCTCTTTATCCAAGGTATCCTTGATACTGGTTTTAATTTCATCCCATTCTATATCGACGGTCTTCGGTTTGTTTTCCAACTTTCTTAGGTTATCTTCCAACTTCATGCTGACTACATCCTGCCTTTCTTTCAGTTTTTGTAGGTCCCAGGTCTGTCTTTCTCTTCTCGTTTTTCTTATTTGTTTGAGCTTTGTACTCACGTCAAGTATTAGAAGGCTGTGATCTGAATCAATGTCTGCTCCTTGTAATGCCTTGGCGTTCTTTATGCTGTTCCTAAATCTTTGTTTTACAAGGATGTAATCTATTTGGCATCTCATTCTATCTCCTGGGCTTTTCCATGTGTATAACCTTCGTTTATGGTTTTTGAACCATGTATTAGTCACTACAAGTTCATTATTGATGCAGAATTCTACGAGTTTCTCCCCTCCTCGATTTCTCTTCCCAAGTCCGTATTGCCCGACAACATTTTCTTCCTGTCCTTCTCCGACTATGCTGTTCCAATCTCCCATTATTATGCAGTTTACCTTTCCTCTTCCGTCTTCTTCGTAAATTTCATTAATTTGCTCATAGATCTCATCTATTTCTTCATCGTCATGAGCTGACGTTGGCATATATACCTGGATTATCAGCATGTCCACTGGGACTGCTTTTAGCTTTATTGCCATCAGTCTATCGTTCGTTGCTATTATCTTTGTCACGCTTTTCATCATATCTTTCCTAAGTACCAGAGCTACTCCCCTTTCCCCACTATTTCCTCCAGAATAAACTACCGTGAATTCTTCCGAGTCGAACTGTCCTTCTCCCTCCCATCTAGTTTCGCTTAGCCCTATAATGTCAACTCTATTTCTTCTCATTTCTTCTTTCAAGTTCTCTAGCTTTCCTGCCTTTCTCATAGTTCTTACGTTCCAAGTCCCTATTCGTAATTTACTTTCGACAAATGTTTTCCTCAAGGCAGTCCCCGCCCGGAGATCCGATTGGGGGACTATTTTACCTCCGGATTGTTTTACCTCGAGAGAACTCATATTGTCCAACCATATAATCTTTACTAGGGATTGTAATGTGGTAGTTTCCCTCTTGCTTTCCACATCGCAGTACTGTAGCCGTTCAAATCGTCCTGATCACGCCTACAGCTGTATTGGATATAGACCCAACCAACATCATTTGTTTTCGGCTCTATACCATACTGACAGTACTGCTGCCTACTGCCAGGCACTGATGATAGTTTTTTTTTTTTTTTTTTTATAAATAAAACCTCCATTCGAGGGGTTATATTATATATAAGGATATTAATGTTTAGGCATTTCCAGAAGAGCTGGAGATTCGAAATTTTTTGTGCAAAACCGACTAGAAAAAACGAATATCATTAAAAAGTTTTACAATGCGGCCGCTAAAAATTCGCAATTGTTAAACAAATTATCAAGGTTTATGTATTTTCGAATGTGCTACGGAGCTGAAAGTTTTTTTAAAGGTAGAATTTGTAAGAAACGATATAAAAATTATACAAATTTGGATATTTTAATTTGTTTGGCTTTTAAAAATTCTTAAAGTTTAAACAAATAGATAAGTGTTTAGGTACTACGGGTCGAGCTATGGAGCTGAAATTTTCCAACAATTTAGAGCTTAGTGCAAATTCACAAATAAACATTGAAAATCTCCATGAATTTGTTATTGCAGCCGTTAAAAAATTTTAAAATTTAAACAATTAGATAAATGTTATTTCACTTCTAAATGGGCTACAACTTTAAAATTTGGCAGAAATGTGTAGCTGTATTACACCACTGTGAAAAAAGTATAATATTCGTAAAATGGCATATTTTAGGGATTGTTTTACTCCATTATTGTTCCACAAGGAAAGAACGAAAATCGCCGCAGAGGTGAAATCTTCTGAATTATAAAATATTTCCAATGACGAAATATCTCTCTGAAAAATTAATGTTTTTTCAAGGTGATACGAAATTCTTGCAGAATGCAAGCACCAACTACTTGTATTCTATAAAATCACTATGGTATTTCATGATCGGAAAGCACGGAAAATATCGAATGCCATTCATTGAACGTGCTTAAGGCGACAACGCTAAAAAATAATATTTTCACGCAAAAGACAGAGCGCTTCCACATGTCACTCGATAAGTCGTAACTATTGAGATTTGGAAGTGTTCCGCGAGGTGTAAAGTATAAAAGAACGATAGGAGATCGTGCTGGAGAAACGGAGGACAACAGACCTCTACCCCATCAAAAACGAAAAAGCGAAAGGGAAAGGAGAGAGAGAGAGAGAGAGAGAGAGAGAGAGAGAGAAAGAAGGGCATATTCGTACGGTTCGCACGTTGAGAGCGGTCATTCGTCTCTTTCTTCGCCCAACGAAAATTTATACTAATAAAGGGCGTCGGAATAGATATGCCCCGTGCGTGAGGATGAGGTCACATATACACGCGCGCGCGCCCGAGTACGCAGGAGCTGACTTAAACACGAGGAAAGGGCGCGAGGGAGAGTAACGGGGAGAAAAGTTTCACCCTCCCACAACGGGCACAGCCTCACTCCGCAACACACACACGCATTCACAGCCGCTCCTCTTTCAACACCTTCACCCCATCCCACCGACACAAAACATTCAGGGAAAGGGTGAGAATATATATTTGAAAAACTTCCACTAAAACAAAAAAAGTCCTCGCCATTCAGAAATCCCTCCCGCTGACAAATACATTAACGCTCTATGGTGTCAAATAATGCATACATAATGCTATCCATCCTTCCCTTCCTTTTTTTCCTCCGCAAGTTCGATCCCGCTCCCCTTCCCACTGCCACGATGCCCATGTTCTACCTAATGGAACAAGTCAACCCTTTTTCTAATACGCACTCCTCAAATCCCGCGACGATGACTCTCTCCTCCCTCCGGTCCACCACTACCTCTCTCTCTCTCTTATTTTCCTTCTCCCACTCCACGCCATTGTCTCCGCACGCCATCTTCGCCCGCGGATCTATTTTTCACGCCTCCAATTTGCCCGCTCTTTTCAGTCATTCGTATTTATATTTCCACTTCGCGCATTCCTAAACATCTCCCCTTTCTGCACCATTGCTTACTTTTCCACTTTCCCTTTTTTCATCCGCCCTTCCCTCCTTGAGTTTCTTTACCTTTCCTAACCTTGTATTCAGAGAAAGACGCACAAATTTTTTATCAGGCGATCCTCCATCGAAGCTATGAATTCCAAATCTCGCATCAATCAATTGCAGCAAAGGGCACCAAACGCAGCGTAGGTAATTCCTGGAAATGAATTTTTTACTTCGTAAAAGATTCACATATTGGCGGACATGCATTTGCAGAAGATTTTTGGAACGTTTAATAAGTTAAAATCGCTGGAGCGAATGAAAGGAGAAGAAAGTCGAAAATGTCGGTAATCTTTCAACTAAATGAGTACGTTACACGACACATACATACAATATTTACACCGCAGTTGATATAATTATGAATAATTGGTCTTAGGTTTCTAAAACATATTTAGGTCTATATTTTTTTAATCGAAATATTGGAATGAGAATATTTTATTCCGCCTCAACGATCATGACCGTAACGCCAAAATATTTCAGGTAACATTACTACTGTAACGAAAAATAATATAAATCTTGAAAATGGTAAACGCTTCATTATTTCCATAATATCAACTAAATATATTGTCCACAAAATTCCGCTAGGGAAATTTTTGCACTTATCCCCGTTTTTCAACCACTCCCTTAACTAGGATGCTTTCCTATAATTTTCATACGATTAGTGTCTCCCAAAACGGAGCAAATCTTTCAATGCTACACAGAATCCCTCCTTATTCTACCTGTCCCAATGATCTCCACTTGGTCGACCGCACACGAAACCGTAGTCGCGCCTCCCTACCGTTCCCTCTCCCTCTTTCCATCGTTACCTCCTGCCTTCTCCCCACTCTCCCTCCTCTACCAAACTCCCCTCTTCCCTCACACTCCCCACCATCAAACAGTCTCTCGATCCCACAAACGTATTCACTGTCGATGCAAATGCCCCCCCTGCGCGGTTGTCATTAATACAGACTTTTATGCATGAATTTCCTACCCGGCTCCCAGCCCTCTTCCTTCCCTCCCTCTCCTACGTTCGTTCTCTCCCCCACCACTCTACAGCACACACACACACTCTTTCTCTTGCGATGCCGATGTACATTTCATTACGCTTGGGAACGGCGGGGAAGAGGTCACGCGGGAACCGAAGGACAAAGATGGAGTGGTACGAACGAAAAAAAAAAGTGGAGTATACGTAGCGAGAGGGAAGGAGTGGAAGAAAAAAGTAGAACGGAGATAGGGGAAGAAGAACAACAGCCGACGGAAATGCTGGTTGAACGAATCGATGAGACCAACATGAAAGACAAGGCAATCGTCTTCCAGCATCGCCTCGATCGAGAAGGAAGTAAAATATTAAATTTCTGGTTATCTCAACTGTTGATGGCATAATTTTGTGGAAGAATTCAATAATATGAAATAAAACAATGTAATTTTCACTATTAGATAGTTGAACATTACATTTTTTTATTTCATATTAAATTTCTGGTTCCCAGGTAGCATTCAAGAGGAGGAATCGAATTCAAAATCGATCGATCAATAACAGCGTCGACCGAATAAGAAAAACGACTCGATCGGGATTGAATCAACGTCGAGAGACGATAGCGTCGATTCCCTTTCTTGGGAGGAAATAGGCGACTCCTGAGGGCGCGAAACCTCGTCGCGGCAGAATGAAATTTCTCCCATATCGCTCCGAGTAAATAATTCTTCGCCCGCCAGAAAATCTAGCTGAACAAAAGGTTCTCCGAGTCACACGCAGGGCATCATTCAAAAATTCTTTTTCCTACCGGAGCAGCCACCTCCCGAAATAACGTCCGACTACCTAACATAGCAGTGTGGGGCGAAAAAAATCACCCCAGAAATAAATTTTCATCATTGGAAGATGAGAAGAAAGCAGTGCGGAGTTGCGGTGACGGCGGAGAGAGAGGTCGAAGGGGAGGGAAAGAGGGACATTAACGGAGGGAAACAGGGAGTGAGGGGAGGAGGATGGAGAGATAACTACGTAGTGCAGCTCGTTGTTAGACGAGGCGGCGAGAGGAGGGGGAGGCGAAATCGGGGGTATGGTGGGGGGGGGGGGGGAAGTGTGCGGTCGGATTGGAAATAGGAGGACAAACACGTAAAGGAAAGGACACCCACGGACCGAAAGCGCGGCAGAGTCGCCCGTGACCTCACGCGGCCGCCCAAACAATGATTAATGCCCGAGGGAAGATAAAGAGGTCGTCCGGGGAAAGAGGCGTTTCCCGGGAACCGAACCCGGGTTTACAAGGCTCCGGAGGACACGAATTAAAAAAAAAGTCCTCTCACGCCGGTGAGACGCACGGAGAGCGAAAGAGAGTGAGGACGGGAGATAAAATATGAGTGGTTCAGAGAAGTGAAAAATACTGATTATGCGACGCCGCAGAATATAAAAAGAAGGGTGAGAACAGAGGGACGAAAGGGAGGAGGACAAGGGGAGGGTGGAGGGAGAGAAGAACAGTAGATGATAAAATAGAATGAGTGTCAAAAAATGGAGCGGGGACCGTTTCGGACTTTGGAAGGGAAAAAAGATGAAAGGGTGAGAGGGGTTGGGTTGGATGGTAGTGGCTTGCCCCCGAAACGCAAAAGAGAAGGGGAAGAGGAATGTTAAGGGTGGGATAAGGCAAAGGGAGAGAGTGGGTCGGGTTAGACTACGTGCTCTGTAAAAAAGGGAAGTCGAAAAGAGGGAGAGAGAGAGAGAAAGGCCTAAGAGCTATAAAACCCGGTATATGCTTGTTTCCGTTTCAAAGATTGATACGGCTCATCCTTTAGCCTCTTCCCATGCGGAGAGACAGGGGGACAATGGAGGGTATTATCTCCTCCCGAGTCGCTGCTGCTACGGGGAGACGAGAAGGACCAGAAGAGAGGTGGGCTACGGGGGAGAGGAGGGAGGGAGACTGATAAAAGGGGGAGGGCGCGTGTATGGGAGGCGGAGGAAAAGGTTTTGGGAGTGGTAAACGCATCCGTATAAAAAAAGAGAGATGGGGGAGTGACATGGGAAGGAGAAGGGGAGAATAGTAATGAGATATCTAGTTAATGTGGCGAGGGTGACTCCCTTTTGCGGTGCTACGACACAGTCGTTCCCATTTTCCGTTTCGCTTCTTCGCGAGTATTTTTTCTGAGCTGTCGCGATGGAGGAGATGGTGGCGGGGGAATAGGAAGGGGACGCAAGGAAGTAAGCGCGTTTTTTTTAAGGTCTCCGATGGTGTCGACTACAGTCGATTCACAGGCAATTACATGCTTCGCAAAAAGAAAGAGCTGGAAAGAGGGTGGAAATTATCGTTCATTTTCGAAAATGTTCTGGTTTTTGAAAGTGTAGGGGATCAGTGCGCATTTGCGCGCGCGAGCCTGTGTGTGTGTATATATATATATATATATATATAAATATATATGTGTATATATATATATATATATATATATATATATATATATATATATATATATATATATATAGACATACGCACCCACCAACACACATGCCCTATTATATAATAGATGGGCTAAATTACAATGAAAATAAAATCGAAACCATTGATTCGATCAAGAAAAATAACTCAAAGATCAAACTTGAAAATGAAGATTTTGGGACTACTTTACATGATTCTTATTACCTTATGCGCTCATAATTGCAAGTAGATTTTCGTTACCTAGAACGGAGTAAGTGAGGCCGATTTTACATGGTTGCCGCTTCCGCGATTCAGAATCGAAGTTAAGAGCCATTTTAATTTCCATTGTAATTATCGTAATGCGACTATGTAATGACCACGATTCATGCATGTATTTGAATTTTTCCTCCAACCAACAACTGATAACATTTTATGCTCGTCTGAATTATATGCATAATGCGTGTTAGTGTCTACACGGAAAGAAAATTTGGTATGATTATTATTATTTGGGTAAATAAACAATAAAAGGAAAAAAGGATAATCGATATTTTTTTATTTCTAGCGTCGACGAGAAATTTGGTATGATTATTATTATTTGGGTAAATAAACAATAAAAGGAAAAAAGGATAATCGATATTTTTTATTTCTAGCGTCGACGAGAAATTTGGTATGATTATTATTATCTGGGTAAATAAACAATAAAAGGAAAAAAGGATAATCGATATATTTTTATTTCTAGCGTCGACGAGAAATTTGGTATGATTATTATTATCTGGGTAAATAAACAATAAAAGGAAAAAAGGATAATCGATATATTTTTTATTTCTAGCGTCGACGAGAAATTTGGTATGATTATTATTATCTGGGTAAATAAACAATAAAAGGAAAAAAGGATAATCGATATATTTTTATTTCTAGCGTCGACGAGAAATTTGGTATGATTATTATTATCTGGGTAAATAAACAATAAAAGGAAAAAAGGATATCGATAATTTTTTATTTCTAGCGTCGACGAGAAATTTCGGAGTCTAATAATCAGGTCAATTTTGTTGAATAGCTTGTTTCTCTTGTTTTCAGCCATTTGAGCAGCTAAAAAAATAAATAATGATAAAACTACAAGATTCATAGTCTTAGTTTCCTGAATTGATGTAATTTTATTCTCTTCGTTATTTTCCACGTGAAGTACATGCACTTAACCAACTCTCTTGGTTTGATCTAATATGTTTTAAAATAAGTACACAAAATAAAGCTTTGTTAAGAGATCTGTTATTATTTGGATAAATTTAAATAAAATATAGAAATAGTAATCGCCATTAAAAATAACCGCTAATATGAACGAGGCGTGCATCTTAGCAATAGGAGCCATGGGATAGAAAATCGGTCTTGGAGGAACGACCGTTTTCCTCGTGGCTGCACTTAACATAGAAGAGGATGGGAGAGAAAGAGACGGTTAGCGGATTGGAGAGAGAGAGAGGGGTCGGGTGTGGAAAGGGCTGGGGTGGGGGAAAAGGAGTCGCGGAAGAGCGCACGACACCCAAGGCACACCTGAATCGCTCAAGGAGAGGGCAGGAAGGGCCGACATTATCGGAGTGTCCCCTCTTTCCCCCCAACTTGTTCCCGCGCTAAGGAAGGAAGGAAGCAGGAGAAGGGCATTCGAGATGGTTCCCGATTGTTTGCCGAGATTTAGACAATGGGAGAGGAGGAAAAGGGGTTCCGTCGTGGGGAGGACTGCTTGTGAGTTGCGGGGGTGGAAGTGTTGAGTGAGAGAGAGAGGTAGGAGACGGAGAAGACCCAAGGCAGCCCTTCTTTCCCCCCATTCACCGCTCCCTTCCTGAAAACCTCCAAGAACAACATCCTACGACGCTGCTCCGAGAGATTTCCCTGTTCGCTAAAATCCGTTTGATACGGCGCACGAGGGAGTTTAGCACTCGAGAGTCCAAGAATACAAGTTCGAGAAAGATGGAAGGGACTGAGGGAGAAATATATGTACCGGACTGTGGGAACAAAGGTGTTCCGCAGCCACGGAACCGTGAATCCCGGAGAATCCGGGGCCTCTTTCTCCTCCTCCGGATGTCGAGGAGGAGCGAGAGGAGGAGGAAGAACGGTTTTGTAGCCGCCGCGAGTGAGTCGTAAACGTAGGAAGTCGGCGTCGTAATGCTGTCGCGAGTTTTATCGCGGCTCTCGGCGAAAATAGTAAATAACGGCGAAGAGCAGAAGCGTATTCAGAGTCGGCGCACAGGCGCTTCAGATAGTTCGATGTCACCTCGAAGGAAAAAAGAAGAGGACGGAGCGGCAACACGTGAAGAGGAATGGAGGTTAGCCGACGCTGCGACACGCGGAGATTAACCGATGATTACGCTAGCGGAAAAGATGTCGACCGAGACTCAAATTTCACGTACGCATACGATTCTCAAAGTGACGCTATATAATTAAGATAAAATACAAAGGGCGGTAAATTAAGGACATAGAGGAATAAATTTGAACATCGAGACAAAATAAGCCACTCGAGAAGTTGCTAGGAGAATGCAAAACATTCTGGAATTAATGAAAGATTAAATAGCATATAGATCTGGTAAAAATTAGGAAATATATATCCTGAACACAATGGATGATTAATCAAAAACTAAATCCCCAAAATATGAAGTGACAAAAGTCGACACATCAACACTAACTCCAGTATGTATTCGCTTCGCGTGAAGTGTTCAATGACAAAAGGAAGAAATCATTTCGATGAAACATAAATGTTAATTCCATGACTCAAATGTGCTCAAGAAGAAAACATGGAATGTAAGTTCCGTATGTTATAGATATTTCGGAGTAATATTAATAATTTTAGAATTCCAACGTCCATTCCAATGGCAGCATTGCATCTTACTTTAGCGCACTTCAATTCCGCGATTGCGCCCCTGCTCCGTTGAATCCATTCGTCCTCTCCATCCTCACCGAAACCGACGACAACCCCCCAACAACCGCAACACCCCGCCGCCCCTTCTCACGCCCACACTACCGACAGCCCACGACCGAAAAAAAGCCACCTCTGCCATACTTTTGCCCCCAAATTTTCATCCACTTCCTCTCCCTCGACCCCTTTCTCCATCGGATTTCCAAGCCTTCCTCGCCCCCGCCACCATCCTCCGCCGCGAACACCATTCACAACCTCTCCCCCTTTCTCGAATACCCCATCCATCCCTTCCCTCCCGTCCCCGGCTCCCCCTATCCCGCCCGACAATGAGCCACCATTTTATACGACATTGTGCTCACTTCTGGGATTGGATATTGGTCTCAAAATTCACATAATATTTCTTCCTCGCTCCCGTTACCTTCCCTACCAAAGCCCTTCACAGTCTCCCCCACCACCTCCAACGGCAAACGCACACTCCCGACCCCAGAGCCACGTTTTGCATATGAAAGGTGACAAATATCCTAGGCAACAAACTCCCCGCCCGACCCACGATATCTCCACCCCCAATACTGCGGACACGCCGATCCCGAGAGGAACCCACCTCACCCTTCTCCACCATCATCCCCCACCTATCCTCCGCCGACTAACATCCAGCCGAGTGCGAGAACCTCCAGCAGGCATACGCAACGGAATTCGACTCCCGGACAGGATGCCGACAGGCGTAAAACAAAGAAAGGGAGCGGAAAAGTGAAAAAAACGCGACTCTCTGCGGATAGCTCGAAAGAGAAGGTTAAGAGGAGGAGAGGAGCAAACGTGATAGAAATGAAGAGATTTTCATCGCAGCCGTCCCCGAGTGACTATTCGGGAAGTAGTGTGCCGCCCCCACCCTCCCTTCATCCGGAAGGGGACTCTGCCGGTGGCAGTGCGGATGCGAAGCTTAAGCGGGGAGGAAAGGTGAGGGGGAGGCTCGAAGGATATGGGATGCGAAGAGTCGGGAGGCGGCGATGGAAGAGCAAAGGAGAGAGGGAACGGTGGCTAGAAAAACTTCTTCCTATGCATCGTTCGATGTTTGAATATTTCATACGACATTTTCAGATGGTACGGCTCTCTAAACCGTCAAAAACAGACAAGCTCTGGAAAATTCGGCCAGGAATTTTGCTTTAAATATACTAAATTCGATTTTAACTATCAGATAAATAAATACGACTTATTGAGATATATTTCTGATATTAATATACCATTAAGACAATTCCGTCGAATACTGTTCCAGCTTTGAACAAATAGACCTTTATTCTCCGAAAAAAGTCGGAGAGATGAAGTTTCACGCTCTAACATGGAAACGTAACACCCATACTAGAATACGGAAAGTTTTATTAAGTTTTGAAGTATAAAAACTACTATTCTAAAATGATCCCTTAAGTTAAACAGTTATCTGTACATACATTTTAATCAAACCATAAAGATTACAAATGAAGAATCATGTTTATCGATATTGTAATTATGGCCAGAAATGCAGAAGTAAAAATGGAATAACTTCAAAAGAAAACGAATTTAAGCACCCACAACAATTATATATATATTTTGCTATTTGATATATTTTACATAACCCTAACCTGTCTTCGGACAGAAGCATGATGATGATGATAATAATAAAGAATCGAACAAAATATTACACAGACGAGAAATAACGACGATGAATAGCTAATCATTTTATTCCGAATCCGAGTGCTTATTTATGCCATTTTTGAGCCGAGCAAACAT
The DNA here is from genome assembly GCA_028673005.1 of Tanypteryx hageni. Lineage (NCBI taxonomy): Eukaryota > Metazoa > Arthropoda > Insecta > Odonata > Petaluridae > Tanypteryx > Tanypteryx hageni. The sequence goes on from CM054117.1 coordinate 95,259,818, forward strand.
CATAACGCATAGGCAATCTCAAAAAAGGGAGGTCCTTCAACCATTCACCTCTTCTATCATCACACGGGTATGGTACAGTCAGGATTATTTTAATCCAACGACTCGGAAATCACAAAAGAACTCGTAGCGCTGAGAGTGAGTGAGAGAGGGAGAATGTGGAGGTGAACGGATGAAGAGAGAGAGAGAGAGAGAGAGAGAGAAAGCAGAGATTGGGTGTAGTTGGAGGGGGAAGGGTGAAATGTTTGGAGAAAAGTAAAGCAGAGGGGATGGGAGGGGGAGGAGGGTGAGGAGTGATGCTGCGAGCCGAAAGACACGAGGGGAGACGGAGGAGGAGAGGGGGGGTGAGATATGTGCCGTAAAGTGAGTTTGCGAGAGGGTTATGGGAGTGGGAGGGGTGGGGGAGGAGGGGACGAGCGAGAGGGGAGGGGAGGCTGCAAAATCGGAGGAGGCAGGTATACGGTAGGTTGGTGGCCCACAGGGGAGTGAGTAAGAGCGAGAGGGTGGAGAGAGAGAGAGAGAGAGAGAGAAATGCAGAGATAAAAAAGTGGCATGGTTGCGGAGGAAAAGAAGGTATATTTGTTCAGAAATAAAATATTCGCGGGCGCACCCCTTTGGGGGCGACTGACTTGTCGTGGAGTTTTCCTGGTCGCCCCTCGTCGAGGACCACTTTCGAAAAGAGGTGGATGGTAGGAGGAAGCATGGAAGAAGGAGGGATGGAAATCGGAATAGGGGGGGAGGAGGAGGGGGAGAGAATGCCCATGTGGGTGGGTTATTGGGTAGAAGAGAGAACGTATAAGGGGATGAGGAAAAATTGCTACGATGTGAAGTAATGCGAAGCATGAAAAAATACCGAGTGGAAACCAAGAAAATATGCTCGAATTCAGTTCGGCTCATTTAACACCAAAGAGGGAGAGATTTCTTTTTTGGCTGTGGGATACAGTTCCTGACAGACCACGCGAAATTTAAAAAAATCCTAAGCGGTGACCCCGTAATGGTCAATAAAAAGGAGCCTAACATTACCAAAAAATTCAAATGTAAATTCATAACACTGATCGCTATTGGTATGAAGGACAATTAATATTTTCCAAGAATGAAATAAATTTTAATTTTTTTAAACCACCACATTGGAGGCAAAATTGACTAGATTGATACCGACCATTGAAGTAAACTGCTTAACTCGTGCAGATTAAAAACGGGCGTTCATTTATATCTATTGTATGCAAAAATAAGAGTAACTAATACATCGACAGAATTGAAACTAAGTCCAACTCGGCATTTAACGTGAAATTTACTTTTTCAATGTGCACAAATATATAAGGGGTCCCAGGTATAAAGAAGAATTTCAGTTAAGATCTACTTCGTTAACAACAAAAAATAATTCCATAAATAGGAAGAAGGAAATTTTATATATATGACGTAAGAATAACAGTTTAAACCAGAATTTTATAACGGATGGCATATTTGGAATGGAACTTTAAGGAAAATAATCTTCAAAACGTAAGATAATGTTATGCATTGAAAATGTATTACCCATGGTAGATATATTTTTCCACGCAGTCCTCAGAATAACCGTCCAAGAGACGCCATTCGCTTGACGGTATGGATTGTGAACACCAACGTTCTTAGCCCCCCTTTAGAAGGGCATTTAAAAGCGAAATCAGCCGGAGATTCAATTTTTAAGCAAGGGAGATGGCGGATTATGAATTCTTACATACACGACAACCTTAGAGCCAAGCAGCGACGAAAATTGGATGAGAGAAGGGAATGGCGATGAAGCCAGTCATAGTTAAATCAGGGAGTGTGAGAGTGCTCTGATAACGGACTGGGATGAGAGAAAGATAGCAGAGAGAGAGAGAAGGGGGAAGGGAGACCTCTGATCCTCTACTCATTCTCAAATTCCCACGACGCCTTCCTCCACCCACATCCTCTTTCAACCTTTGACCCCCTACTCCTCCTCCTCCAAGACTTACGAATGCAGCGACACACAGCCCATACATTTGAGAGATCCCCGCTTTTCATCTCGCGGCATCCGACCAACTCCACTCACAGCTTCTCCTCGAGAGCAGGAGTCGTGTTTTCCCCTTATGATTTAATGCCGCGGGGCGTGGCCTCCTAGTTAGAGTAAGCGGAGACGAGGGGATGGGGATACATCCCCTTTGGTAACGGTTATCTACGACCAAAGGGACTGGGAGTTCGAATCCTCAATCTGCCAAGAATTTCACGAGTTTTGTCGCATCTCGATCTCCACTAATTGGAAGGTTAAACCATTAAGCCTTAAGTAGCATCCAAAATATAAAAAAAATATATGAAAATATCCAAAAATTGTTAAATTTTAAGTTTTTTAAGCCAAAAACATTTTATTCCAAATGTTTTATAGCTTGTTCCAGTTATATGATTAATTAATTAAGTCAAAAATACAATAGAAGTAAAATAATTCGTCAATATTCGATGAGAAATGATATTCTGATTATTCAAACCCTGGCATCAAACTTCACTTCTGTTAGGATTTTTGAATATACATCAAGAACCAATAACTTACCTTGATAATTACATTTAAGAACAAAATATTATTTAGCTACCAGCATACATAACTGAAGCTTCTCGCCTCAAGACTACAACTTTTCCTGAAAACTCGTTCCTTAGGAGCGGGTGCCCTTTAAAGCGGGCGATTTCGACTGCCGTGCTTTCCCTAGGCGTTTACAAATCACTGGTTTATCCGAACCCCCTTTCTACAGTCGCCCAAACCCGAGGAGAACACCGTGCAAACCGTAAGGGTCACGGACCGATCACGGAACGAAACAAACGAGCTTGCAAATGGGTGTAAAGGAGAAAAAGAGAAGCGCGGCGTGAAGCGGAGACAGAGAAAGATAAAGGTCTAAAAACCGTCGCTCGGAATACGAGATGAGGGTGGATGAGGACGGAGCGGACGAGGGAGCACGGGGGGAGGGAAGGGGGGGAGGACGGACGCGGCAGGATGAAGCGCGCGAGAAGGTGGGTGTGCGTGTGTGCGCGTGGGGATGATGGGGAGGGCGAGGACGGCGAAAAGAAAGGAGATGAAGGGTGGGCCGAGAGTTGGTGACAAGGGCACTGCGGCGAGACAGTATCACGGAGAGACCCTCCGGAATTTTAGAGAGCGAACGGCCGAGTCTTCGGGGTGCGGGGCGAGAGGGCCAGGGAGGGGACGAGAGGGGCAGGGAGGGAGCGAGAGGGGCAGGGAGGGAGCGAGAGGGGCAGGGAGGGAGCGAGAGGGGCAGGGTGGGGCAGGGAGGGTGGGGCGAGAGGGGCAGGGAGGGTGGGGCGAGAAGAGGCAGGGAGGGTGGGGCGAGAAGAGGCAGGGAGGGTGGGGCGAGAAGAGGCAGGGAGGGTGGGGCGAGAAGAGGCAGGGAGGGTGGGGCGAGGGGCCGGGACGTCTTCGAGGAATAACACCTCGCGAGGACCTTGAGGTGAAAGAATTTTGTCTCGCGGAGACGAATGCGGTTTGGTTTGTCCTTGCCGCAGAACCGCCTTAATCATTGGGATAAATGGGCTACGGCTCAGGGGTGCCAGCCTTTTAAGGGCGTCAGAGCCACACATTATTAATTTTATCATAAACAAATGTGATTTGTTTTTATTTATGATCAATAAGTTCTATATTAAACAAAACTACAATTCTAATTATTTTCTATTATTCATTAAAAATGTGACACCGTCATTATGAGGGAGCCTCATATTATTAGCCCAGGGGGTCCAAATTTCCTTGCTGTTCGCTCATCTTTCCAGGACACTACTGACATTGAGTGTGAATTCGTAGACGTGACAAAAAGCCAAGAAATATTCGAATAATTCACAATAAGTTTGAAAAAATTCCTTTTGGCCGAGCGAAGCGAGGTCTCTCCTGTTGAATCCATGCGCATTTTGTCTGTTTGTTTTACGATAACTGCCGTCTCGGTTGTCTGATTTTTACCAATCTTTGTGTGCATATACATCTACATCTACAGTTTACCCTGCAAGCCACCGCAAGGGTGTGTGGCAGGGGGTGTATTAACATCAAGGGGAAAACTCCAAAATTAGGCCTTGGTTTACGCCCCTACGCGAGGTTACTTTTGATCGCAAGTTTTATTCTGCTCAGCTATCGTTCTAGGGAAAAATGAGCCTTTGTATCTCTCTGTCCTACAGGCTATCTCTCTTATTTTACGAGGATGGTCCATTCTACCGATATAGGTGGGAGTTCTTATTATTTCTTTGACGTACACATGTACACATAACTTAAGAGTCGAATACCTATAGTTTTGCTAGAATATCACCCTTATAGTTACTGCGCAATTTGCGTTAGCACATTGCGCTAATTTTCAAATCTTATCCAATCGAAACGAATTTGGCACACATACGGAAAACATCAAACGATGAAGAAAACGTCAAATAAGCATTTCTCTAAAATGTACAGGGAGCCTCTCAGAGGCGCGCAATGTGAGCGAGCGATGCCGAAGATCCCGCGGATGCCCTAGTTTACCGAGGAAAGGGTAAAAATAGAATGTAGATTGACAGACGGATTGCCTGAATATGCATAAATGAACAATAGAAATAAAAGTTACTACCCTTCTCCTTGCATAAAAAACTTGAAAAATTAATTCAAATTAAAACTATATTATCTACAAACCAAAATTATCAATACCTACGAGAAAATATTTTTAATAATAACTTTGGCTAATTCCACATAAATAAATGAGAAACACGTCCAGTTTTGGTGAATAATCGCCATCATCAGGTGATCATTCACCGAAACCGGTCGTGTTTCTCATTTATATAAAACTAGCAGATTACCCGGCGTTTCACACATTAGAGAGCTTTAAATATTTTTTTTCTAACAATAGTCTAGCTAAAACATGCTAAACATGTTCTCGTTTGGAAACGAGTTTCGAACTGCTTCTTGTCGTAATCTCTGTTTTTCTACGTGTCTCTCTGTGAGTTCTGATGTTTCTGATGCTCTCGAAGCAGCCTTTATTTGCGCATCTGATTTGCTACCAGTTAAAAGTGTTTTTTTTTGCAAATTTAAAAACCATTTAAGTATTACTATTAAAATGAAAACAAACTAACCCCAACAATTAGAAGTAACTATGGTGATATTCTGTGAAAATCCTTATATATAATTCTCAAGTGTCCGTCTCCCTGTCCCGGTATTTTTGGACATTTCTCAATGGAATTAAGAGCTGAAACTTTCACAATCGTTAAACCCCCATGAGGCGGTCTCTAGAAAAATCAAACATCCCGGAAAAAGTCCCGGATTCGACTCCGGGAGACAATTATATTTTTCCATAAGTTTACACGGGATTTTCGATTTTTCAAGATGCAAGGTTTATTTCCTTCATTCATTAAAATATGTAAATATGGACCGAATTTCTCCATTATTGTTTTATTCGACGGCTAAAAATATAAAATATCTTATTCTTGCTTATATGTTATGTTATATGTTATATGTCAGAACACGCATTATTTCTTTTCGAAATTTTATGGCTTTTTCGTACTCTTTCCGGGTGTTGCCAAGGCGATCCTCATTGTTGCCTCCGATAAATTAGCGTATATTAAGCCTTCAAATAGACGAAAGAATTGTGTTATTCGCTTCGCGCAATGTCAAACTTAATAGATTGCTGCGTTAATAATTGAAGAATATTATTATTCAGTAAACATACGAAGAGAAAGAATAATGGAGCCAAAGAGTGGCAAATCAAGTCGTATATTGATGCCAGAATGTAATAAATTTCAAGCGCTTCATTTTCTGAGAGAATTCAAATGATTGTCAGGAATTTATTAATTAATCAAACAATTACATTTACTATATATATATATATATATATATATGGATGTCAACAAGGTGTTGGGATGAGGAGGAGTTCTCTCTCTGTAGCTGAAGAAGGAGTAGTTCCGAAAGCTTCTACGTTTGTGATGTTTCTGTGTTTTTGTGTTATTTTACGTGTGTCGCTTCGACATCCCCGGGGCCTCGCCAACCTGAAGTCGTCTGATTGGTGAGTGTCCACTGGGTTTCCTCATCCCAACACCTTGTTGACATCCATATATCTATTTTACCTTTCCTTTTCCGTAAGTTGTTATATATATATATATATATATATATATATATATATATATATATATATATATATATATGTTTTTACACACGCACACCTCAGAAGTTATATTTTAATCACACTACAAAGTTCCGTACATGTTCAACGGGTAATTCCGCTAGTGCCCAATAATCTATGCAATTTTCGTACTCAAATGTAATTTTTGATCGTTTGCGATCAAGAGATGAAATTGTATGACCTGAATAATAATATAATTTATACTATTAGGAGTAAATCAGTATGGATTTTACGACTCTAGGTCAATGACTTCATATTTTAAGGTTCAAATTACAAAATGACTACACCTATTCCCCTATTACTCCAGTGTTAATGTTATAGAAATGCTATTCTGTGGACCCCATGAGGTTCCCAAGACCCCACGGGTTTCAAACCCCACCTACGCTCTTCCTTTTGGTCCTATTAGATAGCATGCCAAGTTTGGTGGCTCTAGGATCAACCGTGTGGATTTGTATGGCCGGACAAACACACAAACCAACAAACTTTATGAATTATAGTAAAGATTAGCCAAAGTAATTACTAAAAATATTTTCTCATATTGTTGATTTTGGTTTGACTATGGAATTCCACGAAGTCTCGGCCTCGTTCATTAACTTTATACTATCTACATTTTATTTTCTTTGAGAGTAATAGGAAAACAAAAACCTGTGATGCGCTTATTTTCCATAAATTGGATTACATTGAAACTTTGCATTTTTATTTAAACGGCGACAGCCTCGATTGCGAACAACGCTAAAGTATACATTTATGTAATTAGCTGTTTCTTTTTCCATTTGAAAAGAACGCGTCTTTGAGTGTAATCACATAAACTGGAGTTCGCCGAAATATGACGACGATTTCCAAAACGACAACTTTATAAAGGCCACTTGATGGCTATAAACAGGTCAGCCAATTGTTATAAAGAATTTTATCCCACAAATTATACAGAAATCAGACGTAAAATAATTCGTGCAGAAGCAACAGCATCTGGAACGAAAATGCAGACACGTTGCCAAGTCAAGTTTTCCGTATCGCATGACAACAATATTCTAATTAAAGAAAAGTCCTCTCTAACACAGAGTAAATCGAAACGAGGCACGCTTTCAAACAACGTATTTTTTACAAAATCCATTTGTCAAGGCTCCACTTTGTGGAAAGATTCTATAATAGAAATAAAACATTTTAATTTCCACTAAAAGTGTGGAAATTACAATAAGCGTTTTATTTCTATCGTCATTTCTACTTGCGAAACTGATTTTATTTTTAGCGATTTTTCTTTTAAATAACTTCGCTTTAGCACAGCATTAATAAAAATATCACTTCCAAATACTGAAAATTCTTCCTGTAGTTTTACTATAATAACACATTCATGTAAGTAGTTATAAAGAGTTTCCTTTTGCATCGCCACTCATACGCAAATAAAAGTAAATAGCAGCGCATAACACAACAAAAATTTAAAACGCTGAATCGTAATTTAACTGGCATGGTATACCCTTTCAAACCAGATTATCATTATTACTACCCTTCCAAAATAATATAATGTTAACACGATCTTTCCCTCATTTTTCACAGATGGTCATAATGTTTGTGCTTTAAAATTATTATTACATCTTTACCCTGTGAGGTTATGCAAGCAGTACTCAGAACAACTCATATCATACCACTACTACTTAATAACCGACATTGCATTATCTTCCTGGTCCAAACATATTTCAATTTTAATATGCAAGAGCATGAACATTTTAACAGCTAATCTTTGTAATTCCAAGAACATGTTTCATGACAAGAATGTAGAAGTAAAATCCAAAACAACATGAAAGACCTGAGCAATTACAGCAATGTTGAAATAACAGCTTCTAATACCGTTTGAATTAGGCACATCTATTATCAGTATCTATTTTAAAGCCAAATATAAAAAAATGTTGGCAAATATTTTTGTATAAATAGTTATAACTGTATGAATTTTCACAAAAACGGTTTTCTGATATGACTTGTAAACAATTCAAATATATAAATTAAATAAATGTTACCCATGAAGTTTTGAAAATCATTAAAGATAAAATATTTTCAAGAATATTTTCTTACTATTCATATATCGTTACAAATGTAAAAGTCTCTCACCTGAGAGACACAGGTTAAGTGATATACTAATTTCAAATAGCAGTAATACCATTTAAATGAATTTTGATTTTAGATTTCAATCAATTCTGAATCATAGTTCATGATAATAATGATAAAAACAAATTGTAAGTAAAACTTTAAAATATACCTCAGACCAGTGGTATTCAAACTTTTTTACATGTACCCTTTGGACAATTTCATTTATTACTTGGTACCCCCACATTTTTCGTAAAAAAGAAATTGCCCTGAATAAAAGACATCAAAATCAACATGCCGAAGTGGAAAAATTTACACTTTCTACAATTACCAAATAGTTTATTAGGGCAATCTAATGAAGATGAAGAGTGAAGTAGATGAGGGATTGTGCTATATGACCGAAGATAATACAAAGATTTTGCTGGTACCACTTTGGGTATTGTTACCACACAACGTCCCTAGACAGAGATTCTCAATCTGTGGTCCCCAGACTCGTTTTAGGTGGCCCATGATGGTGACTTCATTTTTTAAAAAGTGGTTGAATTAAGGATGTGATTGCACCCACAGTCCAAAAGGATTAGTTGATGCAAATTGATAATAGACCTCAACTACAGGAAAGCAAATGATGGATGCCTTTGGATACATTCTGTTCTGGGTAAAGGTCAATGACGGTGAAAATGAGGTGAATCCAAAACAAAATATTATAAGAAGAATTATGGCTAGAATGTGAATGATGAACAAGGCGTACAAATAATATGCTATGCTTAAGAAGTAATGACAAATAAAATGAAAAGTTTGTATTTTCCACAGCTTTTAATATTTTAATATGACCCTGGTATCGACATGATACATCATCTTCAGGTAAAGAAATGAGGTTACAGAGACAATATATATAGTATATGAGGGGGCATGGAGGGGGGGAAAGAAAGGGGGAGGGAGAAGTTTGGGAAAGGGATTAAGAGTGGAGTGAGCTTCAGTAATGGTAACCATCTGAGGGTAAGGTTAAGTGGGGGTGTCAAAATGCCAGTGAGGGTTTATAGATGGAGAGGAAAGGTGGGGGATGGCAAGCAATGGGGAATGCATGGGGAAAACATACTCATTTAGGATAGGGTGGTCTTTCTGGGAAGCACATCTCCAATTGTTCTAGGTTATCCATTCTTAGGCCTAAAACATTAAAAGCTGTAGAAAATAGTTTTATATTTTATTTGTTCATCATGGAAAAGTTTCACAAGGTTATGCCCACCACCATGAATTTTACTTCAGAAGTAACTTGAGCATTGAATTATCTCATAAAATATATTCTCATGATGTGCAACATTTATACGAAATTTTTTGATAACTTGAATAAGTATTTGTAGTGTACCTTTAGCAATTTAATCGAGATGTTATTATGAATAATAAGCCAAACTTCACTTACATGATAATTTGGAAGAATCAAAAACAATATCAGAATCACAGAGCTATAGCAACTTGTTATAAGTTATAGACTCATAGTTTAGAGTGAATATTGTTTTAAAAAGTATGGATTCAAGGTCATCATAATAGAAATTTGTTAAAAATTCGTAATGCAACAATTGGAAAACAGTAACTTGAATAACCAAAAATTATACTCATAAACTTGCCATGGAATTAATCACAAATAAATATTGGACGGCTACTTGCATGTAACATACTTTAAAATCTATATGCATGAAAAACAAGGTAAATAGGAAGAGCAAACATGAAATAGGATATGCAATTTTAAAATGAGTCATTTTCACATGGTAGGAAATAGATTGCTCAAGACATGAGGTCCCCAAACTATGGTCATCTGACCATATTGCACAGCGAGTTATGAAATCAAAACTTAATTTATCGAGTATGTGTGTATTATTTTGGCTAATCAACCTCTTGGATTATTATATATTTATTGAGTGTGTGGATGCAATATTGTATTAATATAGGCCTATGACACATTATACAAAAAAAGTCTCAAAACTACCTCAATGAAATTTACACAAAGTCTGGTCCAGCCTGCACAGTGGTATATAAAGCCTCGTATGGCACTTATAGAGAGGGGCGGCTCGAGGAATTTTGGTGCTCCGGGTGAGATAGCACTCCAGCGCCCCCTTCCGTAAATGGTTGTTGAGATATTTACAAAGTACATGTTAATTTATTCATTGTTCTGTAAAAATGGCTAACAAAGGAAAAATAAAGGAATTCCATCAGTGTTTCAATATGTTCTGCGTTATAAATTCGTATCAAATATTTTTTATTTGCAAGTAATGCATAGATAGTTGGTCGGGATAGCACCCCCCAAGACTTTGGCACCCCGGGCATCTGCTCGGCTCGTCCGTAGCTCGGGCCAGCCCTGCTTATAGAAAGTTTGGAGACCCTACTCTAGAAAGTTAAAAATAATTTTCAATAGAAATTTTGACATTCACATGTGCAAGATGCAAAAGGTTGAGAACCACTGGCCAATTGTATACACCACTCATAACAGATGCCCCATCATAGGACTGCCCACGAAGCTTCTCCAATCCATCTGAAATCTTCTTTAATTTTGAAACAATTATGTTCGTCATTCCTTCTGCAGAATGATTTTCAACTGCAACGAACCCTATAAGTGTTCCATAATATTCAATGCAGAGGCTTTATGGTATTCATTGTACACAATCATTACATAACGGAAAATGAAGCTCAACTGATCGATGTTTGATGTACCATATATGCTTGTGTATAGTTCGAGTTTTTAAGACCAAATTTTTGTGCAAAAAATTGGGGGTCGAACTATACACGAGTAATACTTTGGAGGGTTTCAAATCTCGGATCTAAAAAATTATACTTTTAAAAATATCACAATAAAAATCAAGATATTTTTTGGTCACCCACCTCGCTGACTTAACTTCTATGATATAGCTCCAAAACTTCCTATTTACCTTTAATTTTATCGATTTTCATTAGAACTATGTTGTTTTTCATTTTTTTCTTTTTCGAAGACTTATATACCTGTCCTGTATTATCTCGAAATTCTGATTTGATTGCGAACCAGTAGTATTTTTCATTATTTTTTATATGTTCTGTGGTGGGTTATAGTGCATTTTAACCAAAATTCGTAATGTAACCATTATACTGACCTTTTGTAGTCGTAATGTTGTTACGTGAATACTAAAGCCTGTCTCATATTCACCGATTGTTTTCTTGATTTCTATGCATATCTTTCTTGCGTCTTATAAAAACAGATAAGTTGGAATGAATTATACTAAAATGAGTTTATTTCATCTTGTTCAACTATCATTCATAACTTTTATTAAAGGTTTTACGAGTAATATGCGTCTATTAATTTTCGTTATATAAGCTTAATTTTCGTCTATTTGCTAGAAATTCTGCCACCATTCGTATGTCACATCTCATAGTTAAAAAGTAATAAATATTTTTTTTCTCAAGATCGTGCAATCGGTTTATGATGTTTACAGTTTATTATTAGTATAGTATTATTATGATACTAAAAGCTGTTGAAAACCAAGATCGTTCTATATACCTCGATTGTGAGCTTCGAGATATCGAAACGAAAAATGTCGATCCTGACGGAAATCTAGGGTAAAAGAGTAAGTAGAAAGCTAGGGTCAAATTATACACGAGATATATGAAAAAATCTAATTTTTTCGCAGAGAAATCAGAGGTCGAACTATACACGGAGTCGAACTATACACGAGTATATACGGTATCTTGTGCCGTATCAACCAATACAGAAAAACAAGCTGCTGATTTGCATTCAGAAGTGATTTTTTCCAAAACGGCATTTGCTAATATTATTATATTAATATAATTTTGATTTGAATTTTTGGCGATAAATACTTTATTTTTCCTTTGGGTGAGTTATAACTGATAAAAAATATCCTGTTTGCTGATTTCTTATCCTCTTGATGACCATGGAATGGCAAGTTCCCCAAAACTAATGTGAGCGTAACACAGATTAATCTATCAATGACTCTTCTCCAGTATGGGGCTTCTTGTCTTATTTTGCGATCAATTTTGTCAGAGATTGTTCTTCCTTCATGCCACTGACTCAGCACTGCACAGCACTGTTTGTGATCTTCATGGCGTTGAATTTTTCGAGATAAATGTTGCCATCTCTTCTTCCATTTGCCATACTGTTTCGATCTTTCTTAGAGAATAACCAACATGTTTGACTAAACATAATCCTTTATTTTTTAATAACATAGCCAATCTCTTCTAATATGAATCCCAGCTTGCGTGATTTGAAAATAATAACATTCATTGAATAATCTGTTATGGAACTTTAGGAAACGGTCCTTTTGGTTGATTTGGTCCACATACAATAATCCTTCGTCTTTCATTTTCATTCACATCTTCGGAGTATAAAGCTTTATCTTTGGGGCATGTAGATTGTAAATAAGTATCATCAGGTAATTCAACATAATTTCTTAACTTATCTAATGTATCCATTTCTAAAAGGCCTTCGAATTCATTCCCTACCGGAAGAAAGATATAAAACTACGAACAAATATATGGTAAGCCTAAAATCATGAGGACAAGTTACTTTTCGTCGTGGGATCTAGTTCCATTTCGAACAATAATTGTTAATTTGGATGACTTTCATGTTTAGCAAAACTACGTCCCTAAAAACCTAAACCGGTGCCCATGTCCTGGCAATCCCAGTGCATTGGCTCCCTCTGGGGAATGGGCCCGGGTGCACTGCACCCCGGTAGTTATGCTACTGGCCTCCACAAATGTAATAGTAACTCCATATCTAACACAAATTTTCTCACTCCATCCACTCTCAACAAGGGGAAGTACTATACTTCATAATGAGAATATTGATAATAGCCCAAGAGACTGATTTGCTTAATAAAAAGCAAACATAATGAACATGAAATATTACGTGCCTAATTTAACTTGGATTTTTGCTAAAAATTAGTGAATGAATGCCAACACATAATTCCAGAAAGCTAATTCATATTTGTAAAACTTCAACCTTATCAGGTAGAAAGTAGTATGTATAGTATGCAACATATATGGCATTACATAACAAAATATCATTGTTTAAATTTACCAGAACGTTGAAAATGAATATCAACAAAAGATTTTATGCTTAACAACAGGGAAACATTGAAAATTAGGTCAATTAGTTTGCATATAACTTCAATGTATTTTTACATTAATGTTGTATATAACACATATGCAATAATATAAAACCTTTAATAATATTATCACCTTCAAGAAATATTTAAATACTCCATTAAAACTCATTAAAATGCGTAAGTATACATAAAATCGTGGATATCACAAAAAACGGAATTAACAGGGGTAATTAATTTAAATAGGATATGTCTAAGCTAAAGAGTTTTACTAACTTGAATATTAATGCTATTACTATAAAAATGCTATTACTATTGGCTGGTAAATAAAAAAACTTTCTTTAAAGAATATAAAAAATGCAAAACAATATATGCTATTAAATTTATCAAAACAATATTAAACATAATATTCATAAATAATTTCAACAATAACATATAATTTGCTAAACAACAAAGACTTAATGAAGATTTAACTGAATTGCATCTGAAGCCATGTTTACATATTAACAAATATAAAATTATATGCAACATTTCCATGTTAATGACAGAATTTTAAGATCAAACATTTTAGCTGTCTTTAATAACTTGTGGAGTTAAACGAATACAATAATATAGTAGTTGAAGGATGAAACGTAGATGAGTGTAATAAATTTGTTTTCACATTTACAAGAAGTTAACAGACACAGAAGGAAGAACAAAATTGCAGGATTTGTTGTTCTTTAGAAAATAAATATCAAAAGACAGTCAAGTAACAATACTTGTAACCTTACATAAATTGTTCGCAGTAGAACAAACTGATTAGATCAATGGTATAGCTAAACTTGGAAAATAAATATCCCTTGAAGATATGTTAAACTAAAATTTGAAACAAATCGGCATAAATTATGCTCTTAATGTAGAAAACGACCACTACTATGATAGACTACATATATAATGATGAATTACTGTTTTAAGTAAAGCTACAGCAAAACTATTACTTGCAATTTAGGTCAACAAAGTCGTAAATGATATAATATATTTCATTAAGTTAATGTGGACATCTATACCAGCAGCTATAACTAAGTAAAATTTTATCGGCAAAACAACATTGGCAAAAATCATAATACTGAATGATTATTAAAACTTTTCAAATAAAATACTCATAATTGAAAATTATAGTAGACATATGAAACGGGAAAACATCATCTATTATTTAAATAACAAAAATAAATAAAGCCTACGAAATGTAAGGCAAATGTGCAATTAATAAACATTCATAATACGAATTACCATCATATTCTCTGTCAAGTTTAACTTACATTTAAATGGTAAATATTCATTTGACGAAAGAGAGAGTATATCTGGTTTAAAGCGTTTTTTAACATTAATTTTCGAGTAAATATTGATTTTTGAAACGAAAAGGTGTCTATAACTAAATACGCAGTTTTAAAGGTCACTTTAAGTATAAAGTATACTTTATATTTAGAGAAATTTTATCATTGTTGTTAGATTTTACGGTGTGTATGCATAACATTATAACAAGCATAAAAACATTGAAAAAATTTACATTACAAAAATTTACTATCATTGTGTACACATGCTTTTCGTACGTCATTTGTTTACCTGATAATCAGAACCCTCGCCGCTGGGAGTCCTCAAATTCTTCGTAATAAGGCAGCTGTCTTGTGGATTCCAGGCATATAAGATGTCTTCATTACACTCAATAATGTTTTTAGTTTTTGACTGAACTTTGGCACTCTGAAACCTTAGACGTAAAACTTCACAAAATTGACTCCCGCCAAGACCCAAACGATCCGTGCACGCCTCCATTTTGTAAATGAAATGAATATCGAAATTACAGTATTTTCTATCTTTAATATCGCCTTTTAATTATAAAAACTAAATACTCTAGTGTAGTAATATTTGGAAATTATTGTACTTTATATAGTTTAATAATTGTTTATAAACTCTGAAAGAAAACTTCATATTTCCGATTATTCATTTGTTTCTATTGCAGCGAAATACAAGTTTGTTTTAGTTAGCTGATATTTTTCTTTACAGAGCATCTACAATTTTAAAGATATAAAGAGATTGAATACATGATAAATTTCTAAATAAGTTGTGCAAAATATAAATAATGGTTTTACACTTCCAAATACATTATAATTAGGACAATTTTTGAAGAAATTTAAGTGATCTATATTACTACCACTTCCA
This sequence comes from Tanypteryx hageni, assembly GCA_028673005.1. Lineage (NCBI taxonomy): Eukaryota > Metazoa > Arthropoda > Insecta > Odonata > Petaluridae > Tanypteryx > Tanypteryx hageni. The sequence continues at coordinate 95,275,287 of CM054117.1, forward strand.
ATGCGCGGGAGCACGTCCCAAACAGGTTTTTAAAGTTTTTTACTTCAAAATTTTTTCATATTCTGTGGTTTAGAAAAGATGTTTAACATTTCATGACTTAATTGTTTCTGTTATAATTTCTACGTTATATTGTAGTTTTACATTGAGGTTTCTATGTATGATATTTTACATTTTAAACATTTATTAGTTGTCTATATTTGTCTTAGAAATGTGTATGGTACCTTCATATTTTATTTTACTATAATAGTAAACATGATATTTCGTATTAGATTCGTTTAATTTTATTCTGGCGAAATATTTATGATAATCACGTGGAGAAAATATTCCTAACTATAATTATCATAAGTTTTTATTTACAATATAGTTAATTGAAAACGTATTCTCGCCGAAACTCAAATATATTTTTGAAATAGGAGGTCGTTCAAGGAAAAATAGAGAAGGAATAATATTATATATATATATATATATATATATATATATATATATATATATATATATATATATATATATATATGTAGAACATAAATCATTCCCATATTAAAATTAGGTACTTAGAATCATTGTAGGAGTTCGAAAATGGAAACAACGAACGCCTAAAAGAACGAGTTTGTTTTCTTGCCATTCAATAAAGTCAAGGTATATTTATGTTAATTTTTTACTTCACAAAAACCTTTCCCGTTGAATTTCAACGGGCATCTCTCTAGTACTTATACACGTATATACAAAACCATTAATATATAAAAGAGAACTCAAAAGTTTCATGCTACGGACAAAGGGAAGGTTTTAGTCTAGGTTTCTCATACCCCGTGGGGTCAACGAAATGCTATTTCCATAAGAAAGCATGGGAAATTGTGTGGAGAAACTCCAAAATGCCATGCAGTCCTTCACTGATGTGGATATAAATATACCTAAATGCAAACTTACGATCACGGGAAAAGCCTTATTTTACGCACGAAAGACGGAAAAAAATTCTGGTCATGTTTTGTCGTATTACATGGTAAATCGCTCGAAACTATCCTTTAAGCGCAAAATTTATTAACATTTTCCAGGCGGCAACAAAGCTAAATTTCTCAATTGTTGTACTCTTCAAAAAGAGATGGCCACATAAACATTAATGCAAGGAAAATCCACGCCGCGGCGAGCCGTAGAGGAAGAATAGCCAATACCAAGTTAAAGGGTACAAATGGATTAAATATAGTCTATGAATACTTCTAAAGTGAGTCAAACGATTTTTAAGGAATACTAAAACATTGTTATCCTTGACCATTGAAACATTGTAAGATTTATCGCAACATAAATCGATACATCTACTTACACTTGTTTGGTAACCAAGATGTTGTTTATTATTTAAGTTTCGGCTAATAGTATTGATATAATCCACATAATTTTATTACTGCTTTAAAGGCTTCGGTGCATCTATCCATGTGAATATTAAGTAAGACGTTAATGCGTAATTATATTAATGGTAAAACTTTACAATACAATAGAGAAAATAGTAAATGTTAATGTAAACATCGCTTGTGTAATTAAGGGAAGGGGAATGTTTGGTAAAGTTTGGAACTTATGCCAATTATGCTTATTAGATTATAATATCACTTTCCATGTCATGCCATCACACTTTTTATCCCCAAATTCGATTTCAAAGTCCGGGATCTCATTTTGTTTCGTAGGTTTAATTTTAAAGTATTCACGTGACAAATTAGAACCACAAAATCAGCCTTTGCATGGGATAACGTATGGTTAAGCTAAATTTTAATATACCTTCAAACATGTATCCGAGGGTTTCAATTACTGCCGAAGTTTTTAATGTTTTTGATATTCATGACTACATAATATGATGCAGTTTCTTCCACTGGAAATAATTCGAGTGAAATAGGTATATTTTAAAAATTATTTCATCGATTGTTTATGATTATTTGATAAAAAATACAGTAGCCAAATTTGTCAATGAAGGATGCGGGACAAATTTATTTATTTGGGCAAAAGATGGGATGACAAGAAATATTGCAAAGGGTACTTTATTCTTGGATATTTTGAAACAAAATTCGATTTACTCAAAAATGGCTATAGGGATTTCGTTTAAAATGCATCCAACCGTATAGCCTGATGTCAAAAATAATACTAACTAAGCCATATGTTCCAAAAAATTTACTATATATCGTCCAGTGGAATTATTTCTGTACAAGACGCTCAGCGCACGCGTCATAGGGGAGAGTTAATTTCGGAGCAAAAAGTGTAATGAGATTAAACGTATATACGTATATGAGAAAGTTTGTGCAATGTATATTGCGCCATTTATTTTTTAAATCAAGATGTTTAAAGCGGAAATAAAGAGCAGGACTATCACAATAAAAATGAATAATTTTTCTTTTACACGTACTTCTACTTCTTACACTGACCTCGTGGATTTTAAAGAAATATTTTATATATAATCTTCACATAAATAAATAACAAAAATAGTATATTTCAACCAGATTGACTAAAAAGGGCTACCAAAATATCAAGGTTAGTGTTTTTCTATAACTATGAATTTGGAAGGTATTGGCTAAACCGATTTCAAAGACATTTCGTGTGTAGGGTATAGGTATAGAATGCCAAAATGGAATGAACGTGTTGAGAACGGTTCTAAAAAGCAGGGCTACCACAATATAAGGAAAAAATAATTCTCTGATTTCAAAGCAAATACATTAGTATACGATTATACTACGGCGAATTTGACGAAAAGTACTTTTGTACCACGGGAAACCTGTGTACATCCCTACTTGTTATATGTTAAAATTGTATTGAAAGGAAAGGAGGCGCATTATTTCTTTCCAGAACTACTCGTTTCAGTTTTTTTACTATGAAAAATATCAAATACCATGGCAACGGGTGTAATGCTCATAAATGGGAACTGATAATCTGTGATATAATAGCATCGATTCAATACTTCTAATTCAGTGGTGCCCAACCTTTTTCGTGTAGTGGGCCGCATTGCAATGTTTCTCAGCAGCTGTTTTACTTCTTCAAACACGTTTTCCTTAACGTCAACCAAGGTGTGGGACTTTTGTTGATCAAACTTATTTTTATGTATTTACGTAAGTATGCTATTATAGAAAATATATAGATAATTTTAGTAATTTTTAAAAATTATTCCATGAGTCTATACCGTAAGATTACCATCGCAAAGATTAATTTGTAAACAGAGTTAACATTTAACATTATCTGTAGCTCTAAAATTATTTTCAATGTCCATTTTATTATTAAAAATTTAAAATATTTTATTCTTGGCATAATAACCATATATTTGGTGTTCTTGCTCATTATTACTTTTTTAATTTCTCATATACGTAGTATATTGAAAGTATTGTTATCGTGAAAAAATTCAACTTCGAGATTTTGACGGAAATACACGTTTTAGGTGTCTCTGAGTCCATAAAAGTGGTTTTCGCCATGCCGCCTGTCTGTCTATCGGTCTGTTCGCCGATCTAGGGCCCAAACGCGTACACGAAATAGAATATTTCGTATTTGTGCAGTATTTTTACAAATTTTTGCATACCTTTTCTCATAAAAATGATATTGCGCAAAAATTGTGGATAGTTTATTCTTGGCGATTTTTTGAAAAATTTTATTTTCTCAAAAATGGCTCCAGAGAATTATTCAAATATACACTAAACTACGGGTAACTTTGATTTATAAGCGTTTTTCTTTTATAAACGTGCACAGTCGACCAAACGTATATGAGAAAGTTTGTGCAATGTATATTGCGCCGTTAACTTTTGACTTCTTCTTAGTTCTGCTCCAAATTAACTCTTTCACCTAAATCCTTCTCTCTTAAACTCAAAAGCCCTATTCCTTTTTGAAATAGATTATTAGTTAAAATTTTAATATGGTATGTATTAAAAAGCGAGGTTTGGAATATTATTAAATATAAAAATGTATTTATTTTTCAAACTCGATTTTTTCATTTCACAACACGGATTAACACGCATTTAAATCAGAAGAAATGAAAAAACATTGATATAAAATGTCTATTTTTTTGGATTTCAAAATATTCTCTTTCATTCGAGTAAAGGAAGAAACTAAATATAAATTGAAAAAATTTTATTAATAGGAATCTTGCGCTTGCTTGTCTGATGATAACTTTTCAACATCGACTGTAAAATTTGAAATGGCTGTGTCTGAGGCTATTTTGAAGATGATCGTCCAAGATTCGCGTTCTAAACTTTGGCTTAATATATTCCATCTTTGAAAAAGTCGCCTCGCAAATATACGATAAGCGCTTACAAAAAGTGAAATAAATTTTCTGGCACGTTTTGAAATGCTTGGCAATTCTTCCACTGACAAAAATCTGTAGAATTCTAATAAATCCTTTTCATCAAACTTATATTACAAGGCACTGTTGCATTGTAAATCTATCGGTTCCATTTGTAGCTGCACATCTACATCACTAGGGGAAACTGAAAAACGATTTTCAAATTGTTGAATATCACATGCACGAGTAAAGAAATCTTTAAATTTGGCATTGAAGTTATCCTGCAATAACTGTATTAAAGCTGTAATGCGTATTATTGGAATGCTACAGTTATATAAAGCGTTTTGTTTCAGTTCAGTACAGCAGCTAAAGTGTGAAAATGATTTTTGAAGGAACATTTCCTGAAATAGTATCAATTTTTCTTGAAAGGCTTTCACAATGGTATACATATCACAGACAAGATTCCTAAATCTCTGTAATTTCTTTTTCAAAATATTCAGATGTTCGGTCAAATCACTTAGTATTGCAAGATCCCACAGCCAATTCTCATCAGGCAGCTGTGGGACAGATTTATCTTTATCAGTCATAAACATGTCTATTTCTCTGCGTAAATTGAAGAACAGCTTCAAAATTGTCCCGCAACTTAACCATCAAACTTCGGTAAGGTATGGAAGTTCTTCATATTCAGAATCCATTTCCCTTAAAAATGATTGAAATTGGCGATGATTCAAACTGTGTGATCGAATGAAATTAACAATAGAAACCACCACATCCATAATATGTCTTAAATTCAAAGCTTTGCCGCACAGTGATTGCTGATGTATAATGCAACGAAACTCGATAGGTCGCTCAATGTTTAATTCTATGCAGATTTTCCGTATTTTCCCAATTATTCCAGCGCAAACTCCTGTCATATTTCCAGCTCCATCCGTAGTAATACCAGCTAATTTTGACCATGATAGCTCTTGCAACGAATCATTCACTTGCATAAATAAATCCTCATCCGTTGTTGTACCATGCAAACTTATCAAATAAGCAAAATCCTCAGTTATCATAAATGAAGCGTCAGCACCACTTAAAAAAATAAGCAATTGAGCAGTATCTGTGAAATCGGAACTTTCATCTAAAGGTAGGGAACAACTTTCAAAATTTTTAGATTTATATTTAAGTTGCATAAATTAGTCTTTGGCGATGTCTTCAACTCTTCTCGTCATTGTGTTTCGAGATAGGCTGACACTGTCAATTAAACTTCTTCTTTATGGGCACATATCTTCTACAAATGCTTTAATACATTTTTCAATCAAACCACCCTCGGAAAAAGTCTTTTCCATTAGCGGCTAATATATGGGCAACTCGATAATTAGCACGTACAGAAGACAAATTTGCGGTAGATTTCTTTTTTACTCAATAGACTGTTGAGAAATAAAGGCTATTTTCAATCTTTTCACTTCTTTTATTCGGCAATTTCCTACATATTTACAATACGTATTTATGCTTAGCGTTATAACGTCTATTGATATTATATTCTTTAAACAAATCATTCACTTGCTTACATATTAAACAAATTATTTGTTTATTGTGTTCAACATAAAAATATCCATTACTCCACTTTTTATTAAAAAATTCGGCATTCATCTTAAATTTTCCGATTATTTTGTTTTCTTCTATTTGTATGGACATTCACCCTTCTGGAATTAAATGTTTATAAAAAGGCAACTATTAATATAAGAATGAGGTTTAAATAATGATAATATCACATTGTGCTCTGAATCGAATTCTAAGATAATGTGAAAGAAGACCTTAAACGTAATTCATGTTGTACCATGCAAACTTTTCAAATGAGCAAGTTCCTATGTTATCTAAAATGAGGAGTCAACACCATATAAAAAAGCACAATAAAAAAATTAGTTTTTACCGGGATCGAAACAAATCAATGTTTTATTTTCCACCATGTGAAAAATATGAACAATAACTTCCAAGAGTACACTGTATAAACGATCGCAGACAGTGGCTTCTTTTGTTAAGTAAAATCCTATAAGATGCAAACAGATCCCATTATTAAATAAAAATGGCATGAACGAGTTAAAAAATAAAGGTAGATATTTTTAATTAGATGGTGATATACGGATGACGAAAATATTAGCACAGCTTATTAGGCGATGATACCCGATCATTTCAAAGTTTTTTATCAAACAGACTTATAAACTGCAAAGTGGGGCGAAGTGAACGCATATAGGGGAGGTCGTTTCCGTCCGAGCGTCCGCCCGGAAACCACTGAACGCATTATGATGAAATTTGATTTTTGCTAAAATTAGTATAACGATTTCAATTTTGGTCAAAATCGGAGAAGAATAATGACCACTATACATGAAGACCTACAAGTAGTTGACAAAGTTTCTTTGTTTCAACATGGGAACCGCTGGACGTATTTTGATGAAATTTGGTGTTGGGTAGTTTTGCTAAAATTGGTCAACCGATTCCAATTTTGGTTAAAATCGAAAAACAATTACGACCACTTTACATGAAGACCTACAAGTAGTTGACAATGTTCCTTTGTTTCAACTCGGGAACCGCTTGATGTATTTTGATGAAATTTGGAATTGAGGAGTTTTGCTAAAATTGGTCAACCGATTCCAATTTTGGTTAAAATCGGACAACAATTACGACCACTTTACATGAAGACCTACAAGTAGTTGACAATGATTCTTTGTTTCAACTCGGTGTATTTTGATGAAATTTGGTATTGGAGAGTTTTGCTAAAAGTGGTCCACCAATTCCTTTGTTTCAACTCGGGAAACGCTTGACGTATATTGATGAGATTTAGTATTGGGAAGTTTTGCTAAAATTAATTGACTGATTCCAAGTTTGGTTAAAATCGGACAATAATTACGACTACTTTACATGAAGACCTACATGTATTTTACATCGTATCTCTCTTGCTTATCGTTAAATTCTCATCTGAGAGAAAAATATTGAGAATATTGTGGAATCTCAAAGAACGCATTTGGAAACTCTTGTGTACTCCGACATGGAGTACTCCTTTCCAATATTGTTTGTCTTCAACCGGAAGGCAGGAAATTTGAAAAATCTTGTTGCAAGTAATATGATATTTCACTGGCAAAAGAGTGAGCATGAATATTTCATTTTACATAAAAAAAAACAAACATTTGCATCTTCATTGTCATGACTTACTCTCTCCGGAAGGTGGCGGTTCAAAAAACGCTGAGATTGAAGCCACATAGAAACTTGGATAGAAATAATTCACAACATTGTTGAAAAATTGTTGCCACTCGTAACCCGAGTCTTTACGAAGGGTGGGACGACAACTGAGATTGTATCAATGAAGTGGGGTTGAATTACTTTCTTACGATTACTTTTTATTTTTGTTTCCAAATTGGTCATGTGCAACAATGTTGACGATTCTGGTTCTGTTGATTCCCCTGCCAAATAATCACACAGAGATTAAAGCAGTTTTGTTGCACTCGGATACGTAACGTTAAAATTGTTTTCGTGATATCCTGTAACGATAAAGTTTTACGAACCTATTTCGGACTCAAATAAGCTTATTTGAATTAAGAAGCATTGATTCATTTATCCCCAGAAATTTAAAAAATGTTTTGCAAGATCAAAAACAAAATCTGTTACATGTGATTAGAGTTGCCGCCTGTTCAGTTCCTCTGAACTGGAGATACTCAACGGCGAGTGTGAGGGGGAGGGAGTTCTCGATACACTTCTCAAACTCTCCACCCACATCTAAAATAGATTGTAGAATGTGATATCGGGCGTCATTGTTGCGGCAACCGGCCAATTTCATCGAGAATTCGATAAAAGCATTTTTTTCTTACAATGTTACTCCGCATATCAAATTTAATGATTAGTCAACACGCTTTTAGATTTCGTGAACTTAAGCATTGACCTGGAGACGGCTGTCAGAACGCGAACACTCCGGATCGAATCCGGAGAGGTGGCAACTATGATATGAAGAAGGAAAAATTGACTTGACATAGACTCGATTCAAGGAGGGCCGCATGAAATTGTTTATTGGGCCGCAGGTTGGGCGCCTCTGTTTTAATTGATAGACTGATTATAAACCCGTTGATTTCAACCAACGACGTATACATATGATGACGTCATACTTTTAATACACGATATATCGTATTAACCCTTAACTGGTATGGCAAAAAAATGCATCGTATTTGGTATGGTGGGGTCAGATTTGACCCCAAAAGTAAAAATAAGTATCAATTAACTATTTAGTTTTTTTAACCGAAATCTTAATCTAATGCGTTATGTACACTCTTTTGCAAGGGATAAAACTCATTGCTTTTGTTTAAAAGTAATTTTAGTTGGATTAGGTAATAAAAAACAAAAGTCGTCTGCTAAGATATGAATTTCAATTAAAAAGTTATTATTTGCATTATATAAAAAGATAAATCAAATCGTCTTCATTCTTGAATTCTCCGGCGTTGTTTTATTCTCCATAAACAAAAAATATAAACAATTATAGAATGCATATAAACCAACAAGGACGTTTGTGAAGGAATTTTACAAAACAGAAATTGGCCTGTCTCACTTGATTTGTCGACACAAGCGTCGCATACAACTCTCTGCGTACTCTCTTTCGGCAGGTTTCGTATGAATTTTTATCATCAATTAGTTTCGTAACAAAATTATTCAATATAACCTGTTAGTTTTAGTTTGTATAAAACGTAGTAAGCAGTGGTTGCATTCTGCAAGGATTTCAGCCTACTTGAACATTACATAAAACGTTTGTATGTTTATTACTAAATGTTATTAACGCAAAAGTTTATTAATCTGCGATTTACATGATTTATTTTTGAATGAATTTTATGACAAAAAAGTTCCTCTTATGGTATGGTGGGGTCAAATCTGACCCCAAGGGGTCCCTAGGGGTAAAAACGAATTAAGATGAAACACTGAAAGGTCCTCCAAAGCGTAGTTCAGACTAGCAAATAAGATTACAATCATACTTTTAAAGCCTAGAGTGGGCCATGGTGGATATTTTTTAATTTGAAGATGTCTGGGGTCATTCCTGACCCCACCATACCAGTTAAGGGTTAAATAAAAACATATAGCTCCTTTCAATTATATATATTATATAATAAATAATTATTTGGTTTGTTAGCTTACGTAGCTCAACGGTTAGTGTATTTTGTTTATTACACGGGGGTACTGGGTTCGATTCCCCTTGGAAGTATTTTTTAATTTAAAAAATTGTTTCATAATCCAGCAAGAAAGATAAAAATAACAGAAAATTATTATATAAGATTCCAAATTTTGAAGTTGCGTAGCAACGGTTAATTAATTTATTATAAATAATCTTTTGATACCAGAAGTGAAAAAGTTTACGTTAATTTCATATAAAAATGTCTTTTTCTCGAAAATGGTTAAATAAAAAGTAAAATATAGTGTCAATTCGTCATCTTTGTTATTGTTTGTTGAAAATATTTGGTATAGAATGTGTCATACAGTATGACTTATACTTATCAATAAAAAGCTTCGGAATCCTCCTCCTTAATTGCTGAATTCGTAAATTATCAAGTATTTCCTAAACTATTATATCCGGGGTGGCTAAAATACTTTGAATTTAGTGATCAAATTATTTAGTCTTACGAAAAGTTAGGTTGACTAACAATAAGAATATTGAAGAGTATTGAAGACTTTAACATTACAGTGATATCGTTTACATTTTTCCTCGGAAACAGATACTTTGGCAGTCCAAAGACTAATGATCAATCTTCTAATTGGTATCCTTTGTACTTAGATGTATCGAGATGTTTTACGGAGAGCGTAAAAAATCGTCTTTTCTTGTCTAAATGGTGGAAAGGTAAGTCGAAGTCTTTTAGATTTATGCTAAATAAATATTAAATATTAGTTTTTAAGCAAATTAAGTATTTAATTTCCTCCTCGTAGTTTTAGATTTATTTATTGTTAATTTTCTGATTTTCCTTCCGTTTGACTGCTATGAACGCGTTTAGGGGCGAAAATCCATTGTGCTCCCGATGCTAAGAACGCAGTTGTTTGCTAAAGTTTTGTAGGCGTGGTACCCTTTCAAAGATAAACAGAATTTTGCGGCATCACCACCTTGGAAAAAAGTTTTATATTTATACATACGTGTAAACGTTTGCACGCATCAACTTGTTGGCAAACACAATAACCAATTTATTAGAGGAAATATTATCGCTCTAACGATCTACCAACATTTCAGATTCGCTGATTTATTTATTAGCAAAGTTTTAGTGACACCCTTAAGAATCAACTACGGAATTCAACGTGCCGCAACACGTAGTTTAGAAAACACTTTAATAATGTCTACGCGTGCCATAATTTTATCTCTTCAGTTGTCATGATCGCGTTAACGCAATTAATTTTTTTTAGCTATTCTCAGCAATCTACGATATTTTCTACGCATTTAGAGCTAATCTATAATTCTTGAATGTGCAGTCATTTTTATTTTTACGTGTTCAGTCACCACTTACACTACAATCGCGCTAAAGCATCAAGAAATATCACGAATTTTACTAGAATAACAAATATAACTAGGGGCCTATTTCAATTCTGTGTTATTATTCAATTTGTAATATTTCTTCATATACAATTTAGTGTTCGAATTCTTGAACACCCCACATATTTCCATGAGTAAACCAAGGTTCGGGCGTAAAAATTGCAACTTTGGCTAAGGTTTGGCCTTGCGATTTAATTGTTGTCATGGCATAAGACAATTTGATCGCGAGTTGTCTGCAATGCATGTTAAAAGGAATTGCTGGATCATTTGGCGTGTCAATTTTTACACGTGGAATAAAATGAATGGTTCCAGCCATAAAACCAGTAATGACTTCCAATAATTAATGTAATTATTAATCACATTCAATTAATCAAACACTCATCATTCTCTCTCACATTTTACAATCATAATCCACGTTACGTGCCTCTTATTTACGTTAAATAATGGTACATTCGGTTCTCTAGTTAAATCATAATGTTCTCTTTCAGATTCAATGAACTTGATTGTATTGTAACTTTAATTGGAGTAAAATCGAAATTAAATATAATTACCGATAATCAAATGAAACTTATACGTATACAGCATCTATATTAATTTCATTTAACATTATAACGCATAAATTTCATTAAACATTATAACGTAAGACTTTCGTTTAAATACTAACTGAAATTTATATAGCGTGTTGTATACATTGAAGCTTTCTGTACTTTTCGATATATTAGAAAAATTCTGATTTTAATTCTTACCGATACGTAAGTGAAGCTTCAAAGTGTAAACTGTTAAACGAAGCGAATATGAAAGTTTATTTACTAACATTATTGATTATATACTGTTCTTAGTAACCATAAAAACTATGTAGCTGAACCCGACTTCTATTAGTTATAAAGTGTTCCGCAAGGTTGCAGCACTCATACTGTTATTCCACACCCTATACAGGAGGTTTTGAGAACTGAGCTTGGCAAAGCGTCACTTCACTTGTAGAATATAATAGAGATGCTATATATGTCTTTCTCATTTTATTAATTACTTAAGTCAATCCCTTTAACTTCTTGGTGTATCATATTTTGTAGGACGTCTCAAGTATATAATTTATTATTTTTTGTACTTAGTATATGCTTTTAAAAATCGAAATCATCCCTAAATTACAGAGCTAAATACTCTGAGTGAACTCTTTGATTTAGAGATCCACGAATTATAGATTATTTTTAGCCTACATTCCAAAAATGGAAAGTAGTCTTATGAGATCGCCTCGCCGTCCGTGTGTTTGTATGTGATTGTGTGTATGTGATTGTGTGTGCGCATATGTGTGTCCTCCACTAAATCTCTCTCGGAGACTACCTCCGGGCCATAATTTATATTCCGAATTTACAGTTGCCGAGTTCGATTCCAGGTGAGGTCCTTCTCCATTTGATTTACACGGTTAATCTAAAATCCGTAGTGCAGAGATTTTTTTCTTTAGCATTTTAAAATATTTTAGAATTATGATATCGGAGTGGGATTTGTACTCTTCTAAAAGGAAAAAGTGAAGATTTTTATTTCACATTTTTTATTTTCGATCGTATTTGTTTGAACTTCTCTCAAAAAACAAGTTATAAAGGTGTCGAAATTACATATTATGCATGTTCATATAAAGCTGAAACTAAGTTTTGACATTTTAGAAGGAGAAAAATTCTCTCAAAAACTTTTGTTTCGGCGTTTTGAAAGCCATTTTTTCGATTTGTTGCTATAGTGATGATTATTGCCAAACTCGACTGGAGCATAGCCGAGTGCACATTCCACCCGTGTTTTGATTTATAGCTATCGAGGTAACAATCGACCTTTTGGTCGATTCATACATATCGGAATAGCAAAGAAAAATATGAATACTACATATTGTTGTCAGTAACCATACAAAACGGCGCTTCTTCTTGCGTAATTCTTTGGTGAGAGAATTTTGTTTTTGGTTTTTTGGTTTATGTTGGTCTTAGGTTTTAATATATTAAAATTGTATACAAAGGAAAGTAGGCGAATTAGTTCTTTCCAAAACTACTTGTTTGTCCTTGCTACATTACACAGTGGCAGTCTGAGTTAGCCATCTCTCTCAATGCTTTCGTTGATGGAACAATAACCAAATCTATCTAAAAAGTTCACTTACTATTTTATTTTCGGGTACCCTTTTTTGTATAAAATTAACTAGCAATTTGATTTAATAAATACAAGACTTTTTAGATAGAGTGCTGAAGAAGAAACTAGTTTGAGAATAGCAATATGTCTAACTTCTCATAAACATAGAATAAATCCTCTACCCGCGATGTGTAAAGAATAAACGATTGTCGTAGAGGATCACGATGTAGAAATGGGTCTCGGTCGGGCCAAGGGAGAGAGCGAGTTTCAAGGGAAGGGAAAGAGACTACGTAGAGCCCTTCCTTTCGGTGTACGACTCTTTATCAAGCGTCCTCTCCCCCCCCTCTACCCCCTCTCCCACAACGGAACGCCACTTGTTCTGCCTTAAAATCTTGCAACCATGAGTCTCCTTCCTTCTCGGATGTAAATATATGCCCGCGAGTCTGTCCCCGGAGAATGGGCGTACGAAATCGGGAGCTGCCCTAGCTTTTCTCGTAGAGGGGGGCGGTGGGTGAGAAGGAGACACGGTGAGGATGTGCTGTGAGAAAGGGGTTTTAAGGTGATCCCTAGAAAAAGCTCGTCCTGCCTGGAAAAGGGTTTTAAGACGCCGGGGGAAGTGGGCGGAGAGGCCGTTCTTCCTCTTCGGTAGGATGGGGAGGCTATGCGGGGCGTGCAAGCGGCGAAGGGGATGGGAGGCGTGATCACTGTATGTGTTCCGTAAATTGTGCGTTTAATTACGAGCCAGGCTTAGATTTATTGGCGTCTTACCAGAAGCTGCCTTAATGGTCTCGTAAGGGGAAGGGGTGGAGGGATAGCGGGAAAGATCCTACCTCCCACTCTACTTGGCGCGGTCCACCCAGTCCGTCCTCTCTCGCCCTCTCCTTATCTATCATCCCGTCTCACAGAGTCATATTTCTCTATGTGTCTTCCACCCACCATCATATTAGCTCTGCAGTCCATGCCGATCAAAGATTTTTCCTCGTGTATTTTTCATTGAATGGAAATCGATCATTCTTGTCTAAGGATTTATCGTCCATCATGTATTTATTCGGTCGTTCGTTCCCCGAACTTTTGCCTCTGCTTTTTCCCCTCAGTTTCTGCTTCACTTTTCCACCGCCGACTCCTAATCTTTCTTTCCGCTCCTCTCGAAGGAGCCTTGTGTCTTTTTCCCCACCCTCCCCGAGATCTATTCAGTATTCATTCCCCTTCCCTAATGAATGGGACGGCACTCCGTCCTCTCCGCGTCTCTCTCATTTGGAGAGAAACGACGCTTGGCGCCTCCCTCGTGCTAGTCCCTCTCTCTCAATCTCCTTTGAACTTTTTCTCTCCTGAGCTGCTTCGTGCTAGACCCCCAAACACCCGCACCCTCTCTCCTACCGCACTGCCAACGAAGGAGCCCATATTTTCCGAAAGACCACTCTTCGCCTTCGCGGGGGGTGGGGAAGGAAAAGGGAGCACTCGCCTTTTTAACGCGTCGCTTCCCGCTTCTTTCTCTCGGCCGATCCCTCTCCCATCTGCCGAGGTCCCCTCGTCTCCTTTCCCGCTCGTTTCTTTATCGCCTTCAACCCTTCCATTCAACCATCACGTCCAACGGCACACTTTCTCTCTCTCCTCCATCTTTGCTCGCATAGTTTTTCGTTTTCCTGCGACAAATTTTGCGCCTCCCGAGGAGATAGGGAGGGAAGGAAGAGTGTGGAACGGAGATCCGGGGGAGGAGAGCTTTACATTTTCACTGTCACCTTTTCCCTTCCGTTTCGCACATCCAATTTCCTTTATTTCTTCCCTCCCCCTTCCTCCCTCTCCATTTCCCCCACCCCCTCTTTTCCTCCTCTTCTTTCTCCCTTAAAGGCTATATAAGACTTCTCTTTACGCGGAACTCGGTAAAATTCCGAGCACCTTTAACGAAATTTATGATCCGTTTAATTTATAAGATGTCGCTAAAGTTGTACTAACTTCGTTAGCTTTTGAATCGAGATTCATGCCGTGGCAATTTGTACATCTGGACGGCATGGGGAGCCTGTTATTTTCCTCTTCTTCTTACTTGGAACATAATCCACTCGTTCTGCCCCAACCCATCTCCCCCAGGACTACGCCCTTTTGTGTGTATTTGTGTTTACATTTTTCTCATCTGAGCATTCCTTATTTTCCTGGTACAAAACGAGCTGATTCATTGCGTTAGAGTGATGGATGTTATAGCCTGCTGATTAAAATGAAAGATTTCGTTTAGTTTTTACCTTAATTAAAGGGCACACTTTTGCTAAAGCTCTTCAGATACATATAGATGTTTATAAATAATTTTTATACTTGGTTACACACGCCGTTCCTTTTCTCTTTACCAATAGAATAGGCTTTACAGATTTTAAATTAACAATTTATAGCTATAAAATATCTTACGTGTTAAAACAGAGCTCCAGGAGTCACAACAGCTGATTCGTATTTTCGTCGTTGAAATTAGTTCCCAACTATGACCCGCAGTGAGAGTACAATTTGCGAATTCCCTTAAAACATACATATTAGAATCATCGCCTGAAATGAAAGATTTTAAAAATACTAGTAAAAGCTGAATTAACTGATTTGATTTACCTTTGCAAGATGGTTTCGTATGACAAATGGGTCCATTGAAAATGAATCAGAGATCAGCCAGAAGAGAAGATAAATAATTGTTAAAGAATAAAACTGTAGAAGAAAATAGTTTCATTTGCTTCAACTTATTACTAAAATCAGGACAGTTAAAATTGATGTATATCGAATAAAATTTTCTCATATAAAGGGTAACTTATAGTGAGGGGAACATTGTATTTTACTAATTCTAAGTTGAGATCAACAAACTTATGGATAAGAAAGGAATTAATCGACATGATATAGAGGTGATAGTTCATGAAATGACATGGCATTTCACGACTGGTTAAAAAGACTGGGATTCAGCAATAAATATTTATGACAATGTTTATAATCGCCTTTTGTCTTTACACTTCCTCGTGAGCAATATCGTTTTTATTGAATATAAAAAAACTGAAGATAAAAAAAATTTTGTCTTTGTCTCTTATCAAACATGTCTTTTGCTCTTCACAACATTCATACATTCATTCATTTCTTCTATTATTCTTAATTTATAATTTTATACTTGGTGATTCTGTATATTTTCTTATTTCTCTACTTCTCCAAATTCGTCTCTGAGAATATCAACAAGGGCAGGGGTTCTCAGCTTTTTCACATTCACGGACCACACACCATAACAGAATACAATACGGACTAGTATCAACCATTTTTCTATTTGCATGTACAACTATTATTCCTGTTGGTCTTCATCGCTACTTGGTTTTTAATCACCAACACGGATCGTTTATAGAAAATCCGGAGATTTAAGTACTCCACAGACTACAGGTTTAGAATCTCTGAACTAAGGAACAGCGCATTACATAACGGTCGAATAGACAATATTGTGAAATGAGGCAAAAAATAATAGGGGAGTCATTTGGAGACTTGGAATGGAAGAAACGGTTTTGGGGGTGCAGTTATGGTTAAACGCGAGCCATGGGTTGGGCGGGAATTGCTGGTGGAAGTCACTAGTTTAAGGCAAAGGGTAATGAATTCCAGAAAGATGAACGGCGGATAAAGGAAGAGGGGAAAGAGCGATATGGAAGGAAGGGTTGGGAAAAAGCCTAATGGCAAGAGAGAAAGGTACCTGATAAAGAGGAGGAACGGAGCTGTGTAGGAAGGAGGAAGGGGTCTTACCAGTCGGCACGTGGAAGGAATGGCAGCGACTCAAAGAGTGATTGCCTTATGTGTACCTTTTGGAGGGATAGGGATGGCATAAGGCAGCACATGTATGGGAAGGAAGGGCCTCCAAAAAAGGACATTTGAACTTTTAGTCGAGTTAAAATTACTCAAAAAGGCATTTTGGAGTTTATGATCGTTCCACTTTTCATCCATCTTGGCCGTTAAACTCTTGTTTTTCCAGAAGTGATGGCTTTACAGAAATACTTATGGGAATTTCTTCTGTGATCGTAAATCAGCCTCATTTTATTGCCTTAGCTATGGTTTCTTCGAGTTACTGATGATATTCTTGAGGAAGAAGCGTAACTCTGACGATTTTGTCATTTCTTCTCGTCATAAGTCCAACCATTGAATGTAAATGACTTATTGGTTATATTCGAGCATTCTTTTAGTTTTACTTGCTGGGTGAATTTGGCAATGGTATATTACCTGCCAATATCTAGAAATATTCTCACACTTAAATTTCATCAGATGAAAATAAAAATTTTCATACTTATTTTGATCGGTATAAATATAGGTATACTATATCTGCTATGGCATTACTGGAAGTTTTCCATTAATAATTTGATAGCCTTAATTTCCATACCTATTCAAATGTATTTATACTATATTTTTAGGCGACGAATTATTTATATAGCCCAACACAAGTTATAAATGTATTTAAGTGCTTATATTTATGGAAGTTAAAAATAACTCATTATATATGTGACATGTATAAATAATAAAATCAGCGGATATCTTCTTTTCCTTGATCAAGCTTATTGCTAAGTTTAAATGAAGCATGGCTTATGTAATTACAGATGATACGATGCAATTTCATCATTTTATCTTTGAAAAATCATGCTTTCAAAACTGCTGTCAGTTGTTATAAAAATACGGCTATTGTTTATGCTTCAACTAGGATTTTTATTTTCTTCTATATTTTATAGGTTGAAAATCAGTATTTAGTTTAAGGTTATAAATTTAGAAATGAATTATATTTCTAAACAGTTGCAATCAATCACCGAATATATAAGAAGTGTATAAATCTCAGCTTATTCGGTTGGATGAGAAGAATTAATCGTTATATATAAATTTCCCCTACCTTATCCTTACCCAAAGATCAAGCAGTTTATGTAATGACGTTGATGTTGATCCGAGGAGTGACGTGGTAATAGATTCGGCAAATTGTATTTTGCTCTTTCGTAAGACTTCACATTCAATGTCAACGTTTGCCGCCTCAGCAGGAGTTCTAGTGGTTCATACAATCACCCACAGATGGCCAAGGCGTTTCAGTTGCTGAGCCAAAACCTCTCACGACAAGTCTACCCTCGTGATGCTTAAATTTCTCGTTTTGTTTGTATCTGTGTCCGAACGAATGTGACAGAATATTTACAATTCATATTAATGTTGTAAATTGTTGTGAGCTACAGTGTCTTACGTTTATTTTCGCACTTTTGACAATAGTATTGATCGGAGGCAATTAAAACAATGAAATGAAAACTTAAGCTCATTCGGTTTACCAATTTAGAGGAGAAATTTCGTTTTATATCAACAGTTTGGTTGAGGACGATACAAATCTCATATTTTACGAATGGAGGAATCTACTCACAGAAAAATTCCCAGTCAGAGAAACTGATAACCAGGTTTGTAAACACGCATAGCATATATAATTTTCATGTATTGCTCGAAATTCAAGAAAGAAAAGGTTTATAAATGCAGCTTTCCTGAGTTTGGAAATGGAGCGTAATACTTATAGGCCTGATACAAGGCCTGCGGCGGGAAAAGATGTTCGTAGACTATTATTTGAGATATTATTTTGGATATATATCAGTTGGAAAGGCAAAAAAATCAATGTGCCTCTTACTGAAAATTAAGATTTTTCATCTAAGATATTTCACGCAATAATTATATTTAAAATTTTAAATATTAAAAGTTAGAAATATTTTAGAAAATACGAGTAGAACGGTTTAGGGATGGAGGTCGTTGTGAAATAGTTGACATTACGATAGGGAGAGAACTTATTCATAATTCGTCATAATTTTATAATTTGGTGGATTCATTTCCAGTTATGATATTCTCTAAGATAAACTTAAAGTTTGTATTAAAAAGCAAGCATTCTTTCATTCTTATTTTACGGAATATATTATATTCGCTCAATTAACCATTTCTCACCTTCTTCGAGAGTATCTGAAATAGTTTTTTGTATCTTTAATATATCATCTAAAATCCTTCATTTTAACTACTATTTGATATATCTGTGAATCATTAACACTTTCTTCAATTTACTCATTGCTGCGGCCTGATAAACAGTTTTTATCCACATATCTCTGTCTCTTGCGATAGACCGTGTATTCTCAAGACATTGTCCAGTGAGAGGTTTTATCTGGTTTGTCCATCTTTTCCCTGGTCTATCATTTATTCCGTTTCCTTGGACCATTCCTTGAAGAATATTCTTCGCAACCATTTACCACTTCTTATGATTCTGTCCAAAATTCCATAATATTAATGCTTCTATTCTGTTTAGTAGTCTTTTGAGGATGCTCTGATTTATTTTTCTTAGCTCTACAGGACTTTCTTGACATTCTGCGTCAGCAAAATATTTCAAATGCATTAATTTTATCCCTGGTAATTTTTGTCCTTGTACAGGTTCTGCATCCATATGTTGCGATTGAGAAGATTAAAGAATACACTTACCTTTTTCGTATTATTGGAGTGTTGGTTTCCTCAATGTTGGACAGAATCTGGGGAGTTTATTTACATCTCCAATCGTCGTGGTTTTTCTCAATTCACTTCTAAAGCAATTCTGCAAGTGAGGTATTTTTCAAGAGTCGAATCGTTTCAGACAGTGTTTTCCTGCAGGGTTATAATATCTGCATAACGCAGGTTTGGAAACCTGATTACTCCTTTGTTGAATCCTTCTTCCAATTTATGTAGTGTTTTTCTCATTATCCATTTCCCATATATATTGAATAAGCCCTGGGAAAGGATAGGACGTTGTCATATAAAAATCAAGCTAATAATAAACAAAAAACAAAATTAAAATAAAATGAATTACCTTAGGAAAATGATTTAAAGGGAAAGTATATTCCCATTTTAAATCATTGTACTCCAGTTTTTAGACTACTTTCCAAAAAATGGAAAGTAATCTTATAAGATCGCCTTGGTGTCTGTGTGTGTGTGTGCCCCTAACATCTTCTTTATGAATTAACCGATTTAAGCTAAATTTGGTACTTAGAATCTTCACATAAATTAATGACCAAAATGACATATTTGTACCGGATCGACTAAGCAGAGGTTCCACAATTGCAAAGTTAAACTTTGGAAGGGATTGGCGCAACCGATGTCGACGAAATTTTGTATAAAGTAGGCGTGCAACATAAAATAACAAAATCAAGATGTTTAGTATAGATATAGAAAGCAGGACTGCCACAATACATGGGATGAAGTATTATTTTTACACGTATTTTTGTTGAACTGTTACATCGATTTTAGCCAAAAATGATGAAGTGCTACGAAGAGTAGGAAAGAAGCGAATGATTATACAGACTATAAGAAAGAGGAAGGCAAACTGGGTTGGATATTACCTGAGGAGAGAGAATATGATTAAAGACGTGTTAGAAGGAAAACTAGATGGAAAAAGAGAAATAGGTAGAAAAAGGTTTCAGTTGATAGACGATTTGAAAGGGAAAGAGAGTTATCAAGATAGGAAGAGGACAGCGGAAAATAGGAGAATATGGAGAACCAGGTTTAACCATGGATAATCACGGACCTTTCTACGGACAGACTACCTATGACGATGATGAATATGTACATATATTCAAAACCATATTAGCATATTTTAACCGAATCAGCCCAACAGGGATGCCACAATTACAAATTAAACTCTTTCAGTAATTAAGGATTTTGATGGAATTGGCTGAACGGATTTCAATGAAATTTTTGTATATAAGATTTTTACAACATACCATAATTAAATCAAGATGTTTAAAGCGGAGCTAAAGAGCAGGAATACCACAATAAAAAGTTAAATAATATCTTATTACACGTATTTTTAGAGAACTGACCTAATGGATTTTAGCCAAATATAGTATATTTAATCTTCATATAAATAAATACCCAAAATGTCATATTTCAACCGGGTCGACTAAACAGGGTTTCCATAATATAAAGGTTAGAATTTTTCTGTAACTATGAATTTGGAAGGTATTGGCTGAGCGGATTTCAAAGAAATTTCGTGTGTAGGGCAAGTATAGAAAGGGAAAACGAAATAAATATATTTAGAACGGATAAAAAAGCAGGGCTACCACAATATTAGGAAAATAATTTTCTGATTTCAAAGCAATTACATTATTATACGATTATACTACGGCGAATTTGACGAAAAGCACTTCTGTACCACGGGAAACCCGTGTACACCACTACTTGTGATATATTAAAATTGTATTAAAAGGAAAGTTGGCCGATTAGTTCTTTGCAGAACTTCTTGTTATGTAATTAAGTCTATTTAAGAAACTCCATTACGTCATATGGCATCTATGGATATGAGCGGTAATGCGCTAATGTAACGGGGTGTACAAATTTGGCTATAGCGTGTGACGTAAAAATGTTAATTCAATTGCCCATTTATTATTAGAAAATACGATTAATTTGATTTGAAACCATGTTTGCGCACATTCGGAAAAGAGCAGTATGATTTCTTCAATAAAAATATAACAGTAAAGTTATATTTTCTAGTGTATTCGTATGAAAGAACCATCTTGATGAAGCAGACAAAATAATGCTTTCCACTTGATAACATGGAATGAGAATAATATCCATCCGTGGAATCTTTTTCAGATTCGCAGTAAAATATAACGGTAGGACGTCGTTGAATCGAGGATTGCATTTTGGAGCTATGGATTTACCGCGTGAGGTGGATGTGAAGATATTTCGTTCTGTTGTTACGTTTGCCCGTGGGGTGGAAAAGTAATCTAGGAGGTGGCGCACGTGACGCTTTGATCGATTGTCCTCTCTCTCTCTCTTAGCTAGGGGAAATCAGCTCCTTCAGATGTGCTCCCACGATCCCTCGCCCCCCTCCGCCCCTAACATCCCCAGACGCCGCCCCCCGCCGCGATCGGGGGCTGTCCTTCGACCTCTTGAGAGATCCCCTGACCCTGCTACTTACCAGACCCTCCCTGTCACGTATTCTCCCTCTTCTCCCCACGTCCAAGGAGACATCCTTTGCCTCTTCATTTTCTTCCTCGTAATAATGTATCTGCGGCGGCGAAACCGTTTATATTTTCATATCGAAGGTAGCCAGATCGCGATCGATCCCATATTTGTCGCGACAACTCGCTTTGAAAGGAATATAGGAGCCTAAACCTGGAATGTCATCTATTGCATAATAAGTTGCGAAGTAAAGAGAAAAATGGTAAACCAGGGGTCTCAAACTCGCGACCCCCGTGGTACATTTCTGCGGTACACTAAACGGCCAAACTCAAATGTATTTTTTATAAAATATGGCATGTAAATCTAAGAAATTTAAGAAATATGTTAAGTCAGGACTTGTAAAATTTATTGCTCATTCAGATTTATAAAAACTCTGCACAGGTGGAGTACTAAATACGTTCTTCCTGCTGCCAGTGTGTGTTTTGCGTGTCAAAAGAACCTGATCCTCGACGTCGAAACTAGCATTTTTGTAATGAATGGTTTTAAAGCCGCATCATAGGGTTGGGACGATTTTTTCCTTGGGGAAAAGGGGAGAATCAACGTCCAAGGAGTATGAAACGGTTTGAGGACTGGGAAAGTATGCGGCCTGCGGACTTTGCACGGTGCCTTTATGTGGCCCGCGGTTTCGGTGAAAGGCCTTCATGCGGTCCGTGCACAGATGTGAGTTTGAGACTTCTGTGGTAAACAAAGAGCCGTTTTTTTCACCTTACGAATGTCTATACCGAGTGCCTTATTTCTCGGTGCATAGGTTGATAATTGAATCAAGAACACGTTTTACACCTTTAAATTTTAGTCTCGGTTTAAATTATTTTGGTAATAAAATTTTGAAGAATTGGACCGATATTTCAAGTCTAGCATGCATTATTTAATCCTGGCAGCATGAGTCACCGCAAAAAAGAAAACAAACTGTATTTAGTCTCAAGAACAAGCACTTAAAAATTAAAAGATTAAAAAGCACTTACCTCAGGTATCTTCAATAGCCACAACAAGGTTATGAAAAACCAAATGCGCATTTCGGCTACAATCCAACCGTCTTCAATGGTAATTCACTAGCTCGATAGTTCTCTGTTAAAAAATATTTAGTTGGGCGAAAATAATCCATCAAGCGATTTACCCGCGTAACAGGAAATATACTGGTTGATGATAGATTGAGTATTTTATATGAATATATTTAAATCATTTTCAAAAACTCTCTCAGAGATGACTTCATTCCTTACAAAGGGTCAGTTATTAAATTTTCCCAACCTACACAACGCGGTAAAATGTAAACTCGTTTATTGAGAATTATAGTTTTTGGCTTGGAAAATCATCCCATTTTAAAATAATTATAAATGATAATGTAAGAGAGATAGAGAGAGTACGAGTGACTGACGATCGCCGAGTTGAGTCGGGGAGCTGCTCGTTAGATGGCCTTATCGGAGGATGAGGAGTGAAGGCTGCGTAATGACGGCGCTCACTTCGGTTCGGTTATTTGGGGTGGATTAGGAGGGCGTGAAAAAAACCGAATGCAGGGGATTGTCTGGACCAAGAGGCAGCGGTGGGGGTGGGCCTTATAACGACCTCCGCCCCTTTCCGCCTTCCTCCCGCCTCCCTCTATCTCAGTTCATTCGACGGAGCCGGCAACTTCCGGTTTGGACTTCGATGGCATAGTTCCAGATGTCCACGATGGCAATATACGTTGCTTAATTCTCCTCTCTCCCTTACACTCCCTCCTCTCCGCAGACTGGTCCGAAACCCTCGATAAATAATGACCCATCAAAGGATAAGGGCTGCACTGACCAAGCATAAAGACTTGCCGCAAAGGCTTTTTGTATCCAAGTCTTATGCTTCGCAATAAATTACAATTTAAATCTGTTTCCTGGCATCGTTTCTAATAGATGGCGACTGCTATACATGGCGATATATTGTTTTTTTGGTCGTACGTTTGTCTGCCTTTAAGATGGCGAAGAGTCTTCTCCATCAAAAGTTAGATAATTTGAAATCGTTAATTTGAAAAATATATTTTAATTTTTATTCTTCTTAACACAAGACTTTGAATTCTTTTAACTCTGGTAGTTGTTTTCAAGATGTTTTAATATTTTGGTCAGTGATATTATAACAGTTTCTTTCAACTGAAAAATAATTTTATTCGATACTCTTCCATTTCCTATTTATCTATTATTTACCTATTATTAATCTTCTCGAACTGAGGTAATCATAATTAAACAAGGTGCGGGAGAGGAAAGTGTTAGTGATGGTGATTGTCTTTTGGGCGTGACTTTGGCATGCTTCTCCAAGGATAAGGGTATTGTCGGAGGGAGAAAGGATCGAGTGGAAAACAAAAGAGCGCCGTTATTACCATCTCACTCCCTTCTCTCCGAGAGAGATGCGTCGACATTTGTAAGAGGACTTATTCGCGTTTTCTTGTATATATGTACGTTTTTATTTCTGCCTCTTTTTTGCGTCCAAATTTCGTGCTCAGTGCGCCTTGGCATGCAAGCGATCGTCCCTTTACAGCTTCCGTCTCGAATTGACCAAAAGAGGTGGAGAAGGAGACGAGGAGGAAGGAGGAGGGTAATAGGATGAAGGGAGATAGGATAGGAGAAAGGGAAAGGAAGTGGGTATTCCAAATATATCGCAGAGAATGATGACGTTGAGCATATGATTCTCGGTGAACTTTTTGTTTTCTTTTAACATCCAATCTACACCAGATTAATGTAAATTACAATATCAAACGACTAATGAATAAGGGCAAGGGTTAAAATCGCAGACATGGGGTACCCTCGTTCTACCAAGCACTAAATAGATAGATGTCAAAGTTTGACGGTGTATTAAAAAATATTTCTACAGATTAACTATTTTGATTTTTTATTATTCTTCACATAAAACAGTTTTTCTATAATTAGACATTTCAGGTATTCGATTCTGGTCAAATATTATGTCGAATAGCTTCTCCAATGCATTGAAACACTTCATGATTTTTGTTATGATCTTCCAACCAATGAAATTGCTAAGAGTTATAGAATAGAATTATGAATAACTCATAATTATAGTAAACAAATGATCTAATACTTTGTCCTTTGGGAGTCTCAGTTTTACAAAACCTTTCTTATAAATATATCGTTCTGGCAAAATTTTATATGTCATTTCGATGAAGATTCTGCTGCCCTGTGCGCTCAATATTACATGGCACATCCCTATATCTTCATTTTATCTATTGTGAAGCTACACACCTTTTCTATCAATGTCCTTCACATCACGTCAGAACGCTTGGGATGTCGGGTTTAACGAAGTTTGTTATTTCTGAGGTGCGTAAATAAAAAAATGAGTTTGAAATGCATTTCGAGATTTCCTAAGCGGAAGACGTACTTAATCTTGCTGTTTATTTCGTCTGTAACTTTATTAACGCTGGAGGAGGAGGGGATATTTCTGAATCAATAGGGACGGATGACCAGCGCTCGTATAAGGAGTGATGGATTTTCGCTAGATTGAAGTCATAGCTGGTGGAGTATATAACCCTGTGGTTCGAATAGGAATCCCTCGGCGAGTGGGCGTAGGAGCTTGGGTTGTTAAGAGGGAGGAGGTGGCGAGCGAAGGAGGAGGTCGGAGGACAGGGCGGCAGCAAAGGAAGGGGACGCGGGGTGGTTGCCAAATGGCTAGCTGGGGTCAGTTAGGGATACTCTCTGGTGTATGTGGTCTTATTTAATCCGCCATTGGCCAGGAGACGAAGGGGAGAGCGGAAAACCCATTTTTTTTTGCCATAGATATGTAGGTAGCAATGAAGCATTCGACTCTGCTGCATCGCTCTAAAATATTTTCGGCTCCAGTGAACTTCTAGGGTGTTCTTCTTTTTTCCACATTCTGCGAATATAAAACTGCTGTCTCAGCTAAAAATTTCTCTGCAAAATTCTTTGTCTCATGCGTTTTATTTCTGATTATTACCTACTCAATATAGATTTTTTGTAATTTAACTAAAGATTTTTACCAAAATACATAAAACCAATAAAAATATTTAGTTATTCGTTGTTTATCAATTTTCTGGGGAATAATTTGCTGATTTCAAATGCTGTGTTGCGTTTGCATTTTCGTACAGATATACTCACGACTAAGTTTACGGTCATTTTTAATTTCGTTTAACTTTTGAAATACCAAGGTCCAAAACTGCCATTAAGTACCAAAGGGGGACCATTTTGGTCCATACTTCATTTATATATTTTCGCTACATATAGCAGACATTAATGAAATAAAACACTTACTATCTATTTTTTACTCAAAAAACATTAATTTTATTTAAAAATGCTCAAAGTTATTACAAATGGTGAAAAATGAACTTTTGCATTATCATTCTTTTTTAATGTTACAATTGCGACATGTTTACTTTAAGTTAGTATACGAATGATATGTGCGTCAAGTCAAATAAATTTTCTGTGTTATCATAAGGTGTTTCTGAAAGCGAAAAACCACAAAAAAGAAAAAATAAATGTTGTTAGTTTTAAAATATTGTGAAAAGTAGGACCAAGGGGTGACCTATCTATGAATATGTGTGAATTAATAAAATATCTGAGCATACATATGAGCAAAAGATATTTATTTGTAAAATATAATGTATGGAAGTCAGAAAAAAAACAGTATCTATGACTTCGATATCCCAAAAAAATATTAAAAAATTGACGCTTGGACCAACATGGTCGCCCCTTGGTATTTCAAGGGTTAAGTGATGTAATTGATGGAATTTGTCAATGTGATTATCCCTGTTTTTCCGTCTCCAAACCCATCCCCCCCCTCCGTCCGTTCATCTCCATCCTCCCTCTCTCTGACCCCACCACGAATTTTATCAGACTCAGACCCGCCATTCCGATCTCCTAACTCTTCGAACCAAAATCCGTCCGACTTTTATCCCAACTCCTTCCCTTTGCCAAATCCGGATTTCTTACTGCTCCTGCGTCCTCCTTATTTTTTAAAAAAACTTTATTGCTATTGTCCCAATTTATTTTTATTGCCCTTTTCCTATTGTTTTGCTCGCATTGTTTTCTTTAACTCCCCTTCCCTCTCCCCTCGACCGAAAAATCTCTTCGTTTTCCCTCCTTTTCCGTTTATTTTGCATGGGAAAAGGACGGATTTCTTTTTTATCTGGCGTCCACTTTGAGGGCCGTTGGTCGTCCACCTCCTTCCGTGCCAAGTGGACGCCGTCGAACTTTGGGGGGAGGGTGGTGGTGGGAGAGGAAGGGGGAGGACAGAGATCGGACGAGCGCGGCTGGTAAGAGTGTTGTCGAACGCTGTTTGACGTCGTTGGAGTATGGGCGTGAGATCGGAGAGGCGCCGAAGAAATTTTCGGGTTTTTAATGCACGCGAGTTGATAATTAGACAGTATTGATTAATAGCGAGTGTCGGTAGAGCAAATTTTCATAACAAGAAAATAAATTGTGGTCATTTAAATTGTTATTCTTAATTGTTTCGCGTTTTTAACCCGGTCTGTTTCACAATAGTGTTGGTAATAACGTTAATTTTGGAATTAATTGGTTATGCTTTAAGTACGCCGTGAGGGTGGTCATCGATGTTAAAACTGCCACAAAGAGAAACTTGGCGAACTTGATCTTACCAATAATGCTAGGAGATTTTTGTAGCTCGGAAGCTATTGAAATTTTTGAATGTTTGTACAAGGTGATTTTTTATTATAAAACCATGAAAAATAACAATATTTCAATATATAAATCAGATAGAAACTTGAAAATATTTGTGATTAAAGTTTGATGATACTCAAAATTGTTCATTTAAAAATATCTCGAATAAAATGATAAAAGTGACCGCCGCCCAGGGGCGGACCGGTAACACGGGCGATTGGGCGATCGTCCCAAGTGCCGGTGTCCATGAGGGCCGACTGGACCGGTATAAAATTTCAATATTGTTATTGTATTCCTATAATAATTGGTTTAAATGTAATATCCCTATTATAAACCAATTTTATTATTTTTATTAAAATAGTTGAGAGATACAATTCAACGTATTTTCATCCGCATTTTTATCGACGAGATAAATTCTTAGTGATTAAAATATAATTTTTTAAAATCGGGCCGGTGGCAGTCTCCCGGGCCGGTTTTGTATCGGCAGCCCGCCACTGCTGCCACCATACGAAAATACATAAATGTGCTCCTCCTAACCTGTCTACTCACGCGGGCTGCATCATGTCTTAAAAGATACGCCCTGATTCCCGCCATAGTTCATCAAGAGCACAGGGATTTATAATGCTTACTTTTTTAATGTATCACCAAAGGAAATAGTCAGGGGATGTTGGATCTGGGAACCGAGTTGGCCATGATTGTTTGGAAACAACGTAGGCCCAAAGAAAAGGAAAGGTCCCTTAATGCTGTACCGTGTTATGGAACTCATGTGTCCATCTTGTTGAAGCCAACTTAGGTGAATTTCATCCGCTTTTCTTTATTTTCATGATAAAAATGTAGCGATTTCACAGATTTTTCAACGAAGTGAGAGTTGGATAGAAGAAAGGGGAGAGAAATGGGGAATGGGTGGTGAGGAGGAAGGGAGGAGAACATAGAGACGGGGTAGAGAGTAAGAGGGAGAGGAGAGAAGGGAGTGGCGGCGGATCCCCACACTCTTGATGGAATTAATAGATTCTAAAAGAATAGAATCTATTTTTCAGTGAATTTCCACTGAAGACGGCTGCTTTGTGGCCGAAATGCTGATGTTTTTAAAATCTTGTTGTGGCTATTGGAGATACCTGAGGTATTTTTTAAAATTGCTTGTTTTTGAAGTTTCTATCTGACATATCTTGTGATATTGTTATTTTTTACGGTTCTCAAATAAAAAAATCACCCAGTATTTTGGAAACTTTAAAATCCACATAATATATTTATTTTTCTAAAAGGGTTACATTTACCCACCATGACCAATTCTTTAATAAGAAGTCAATTCAATGAAGTCACTGTTGTATCCAAGGTGGGGAAAGTAATTTTGAGCATCTACAATTGCTGTATAGTGCTTTTGTGTACTATATTTTCATCGCAGCAAAATAAATGATAGCATTAATATAATTTTTACGTTTTTCGTCGACTAAAGAGCGCATATAATTCCATGGCATAAACATTTCAATGCTTTTTTTGTGTTTCGTCAACTCCTGAAAATTTAAATTCATTTTACCGTTTTATCCTAAGGGAGCAAGTGACTGAGGATCGAATGAAAATGAGGTAGCTTCAAAAAAGAAATGGAGTGGGAAAGCAAGCAAGAAAGGAAAAGTGAGACAAATGAGCAAGGTCGTTGGTTTAAGTTGTAGTTCTTGATTAGTCGGGCTTAGATTAGAGATGACTTGCAGGTTTTGTTTGCTTGGCACACCATGTGTTTGAGTACTAATAAAATTTCCTGATTCCATTGTTTTTCAGGATTTTCAAGGGCAAAACCGAAGGAAAATATAACTCGAAAGCAACTCGGGGATGAAAAGTTAAGGAGAGAAAAGTTGAAATAGAAAAGACCTCTAAAACTCCGGTTTCGGCATTGCGTAATCACAGCTTCAATATCTGTCTCACTAATTCTTTCTTCATCAACCGTCTACTTTACAAAAGCTACCTTTTTCAATTCGATTTATACATTGCTGTGGTGTTACTATTGTATTCGATCCCTAACCTATTCTTAAAACAATTCGGATTATATGGCGCTCCTTTCCTGTCCAATTTTACATTGACTACCTCTTTCCAATGTCCTGCCATTTTTTGTCTTCTTATCTTCTTGCATATAAATACTACCCCAACTGAAGTTTAATGGGAGTCGACCTTTTTCCAGATTTTTTATAAATATTCCATTCTAATTGATTAGGAAGAACAATTTATTGGCACGAAGAATGTTCCACAAAGATATTCTGTGAACAGTTGAAAATAGGAGTAATCATTTTGAATAGTATTTCCATGTAGCGTGGAAGGGTGAATTCAGGTGCATGCTACAACGTGCATGTACCGCGTCTCATACATTGTTATTCCTTAAACTAGGGCAGCTTCTTTAGTTTCTTTACAAAAAGTAAAAAAATGATGGCCTTATTATCAGGTCATGTCCGTCCATCCGTATATTTCATCTCCGAAACTATTCTGCAGATTTTCATAAAATTTGGTATATAGGACTTTAGGGCAAAGAAATCAAGAAAATGATATAAATAGTTCAGAAAACCAATTCAGGATGTCACTTTTCTAGAAACAACACATGAACTTTCCGTTATATCTCGTAAAATATTAGTCGTACCAAAACAGCCTTCAGAAAAAAATGGTCAAATACATACATTATTTCTTATCCTTTACATTTTTATCGAGGGAACAGCCGTTTTCAAGAAAATCAAGCAAGAAAATAATAATTCACTTCGAACTTAGAATTTTTTTTCCGTCGTTTCTTGTCGACAAAATAATCTTCGTAGTAACTGAAGTAAACAAGATCTGCTATAAACGCATTTGCTTTATTTTCGTGCGCATACGGAATGCAGTAAATGAAAGAAAATGAATTTTTTACGACGAAGAAATGAACTTAAATGTTTATTTTCCTTGCGTATACATACACAGCGTTTGTAAATGAAAAGGAATGGATAATTTACAACAGAAGAATGAACATTAACGTGAAGAATACTACTTCTCATTTCAAGTGAGGTATGTTTTAAATAATTTTTAATTGATTTATTAATTAAAAGTGATTAGAAAATGAATTGATAAACATAAAATCAATATTTCCTTGACAATCCTTCCGATATATTGTTCTACAGTGCTTAGACAATAAGCCATTAATACATATTTATCTTTTTTAGACATAAGCACATAAATCTTAAAGAATGCCTCTCTGCCTTTGAAGTATGCACTCATGATGTGTGCATTTTTCCTATCTTGTTAGGCATACATCAAGAAATGGTTTTCGCGAGTTAGTCAAACCATGCCCTCTAGTAATCATAAGCATAATCGTAAGCTGCGTAATATTTTAAAGGTCTTGCATATCTATAAAAAATCTACATGACTTTTTTCTACCACGCTAACTGGATAAATTATAATATTTAACAGACGACGATCAGCTATCCTAAACAACATGTGCCATTTTTTCTAAAACCACATATGGTGCATGTACAGAGTTTTATATTATAACGAACAATCAATTTAGCAGCGTCATTTCAATTGAAATGTGAAGGTATAAGAGATTACATTACATTTAATAAATTAAACGAATATTTCCAAGCATTTAAGCATATCAATTTAATTAGTATAGAACTATCTAAGAACTTCTGTGTATCAAATGTATAAAAAATTAAGAGACCTCAAACAGTTACTTTCCATGAAAATTTCGGCGAAATATTATTTCGTCATAGAAATAAATACCTTGTCTTCCTGACTGAATTTCTAGGTGCTTTTCAGTTCCTTTTCCCACGAGCTTCATTCTACTTGTCATTGTGAGCTTATTTGGCCGTTCTGTGATGTGGTGGTGCGTGTTGAACGGTGTCTAAAGAGGATCTTCTGTCACTGTGGTCGAGATTATAACTTCAACTGCCTGACGTTTGCGGAATAAAAAGTAAGAAAACGCCGATTCATTTATTGAAATTCGTTTCTGAAATAGCAGTAGAACTAAGTGAATTTTAGGCCACACTATACGTGTTACTTTGGTTTGAACTTTCCTTAATGATATACATCAATTAGGACTAGTATTGTACGTTTTCTAAGAGATTTCATTGCTAATGCCTTGGTTTCAGCTTTCATTGACGTCCAGAATTTAATATCTTATCGATTTGATCACCTTTACTACTTTTTTCTGGCCCCTTAAATATCCAGTTCAAAATTTACAGGACTCTTAAAAATTTTATCAATTCGTTATGCTTTTAAACCGCAGTAATAAAAAGCTCCGTTCTGGGATGAGCTCTTACAATCTGAAATGACATTTTTCAATAGCTCTTAAAAGTTTATTTGATACCCGTGACTACCTTTTTACTTCTCTCTTAAATTAAGCTCCGTAACGAAAACGTAAAAATTATTCCGCTTAAAGAAACGTCTTCTGACCGTGACCACATCGGCCATGGCCAGCTAGATTATGGCAGGTGGAACGAATTTGGTTAGCAATCCGCGCATGCGACCATTTCCGGTATTTCTTCGGGGTTTAAAGAGGCAAAATTGCTAAATTGAAATCGCCTACTGATGAATGGAGATATGTTATTATGCAGATGGAAAATATAATCACTTATCCTTTATTTAGTACTATTTTATAAACTCACTGTTATTAATCGTTATAAGAAATCCCGATTCTCTAAGGTTACGCCGAACCTTACTCAACATAAACCAAGCCAACAGTGCAACTAATTCACACCGTTGGCTTTTCTAAGGAAATGATCTTTTGACTTTTCTCATTTTCCAATTTCTGTTCTAAGCCGCTCGTTTTTAGGCGAAGCGGTAGTAGCAGAACGTCTTGTTCGTCCGTCTGTCTTAACTTCCATCTCCTAAAACGTTGGACGAGTTTTAAATAAACTAAGTACAGGTAATCCGTACTAAAATTTATCGCCCAATTGTCATTTTTAACTGCATCTGTAAAATAGAACTCCACTTTACATAATTACATTAATTAACTCATACTAGTATCTCGTTAAATGGCATTCGTCAAGCAACAATGAAATACGTCCCTAGCTCTTATATGATCTGTAAGGTATAGATGAAAAAATGTAATCGGATAGAGAACAACATTTACTACAAGAAAGTCCGCGAGACCACATAATTAAGACTAATAGTTTCAGAAATAAAAATTAAATCACCGTCCAATCTCTTGATACCGTTTTTTATACGTATTTCCCATAAAAAACGTCTTTGAAATCTCTGTGTATTCCATTTATGGATTTTACTTTCTCATCATGTTTTACCCTTCCTCTCTTCCATTTCATGGTATTCCGCAGCAGGACGTCAGAAACCAACGCTAGGCAAACCTTTTCAAATTATATTATACTAGAAGGTGCTTGCATTCTGCAAGCATATTTTCTCGCCTAGAAAAAAAAATTCATTTTCAGACAGATATTTCATCATTACAAATATATTTTTAATTCTGTTTGTTTAAATTTTAAGAAATTTTAAAGGCAACACAAATTTTAAAATATCAAAATTTCTATAATCCCTATTTCGTTTTTTTACAAAGCCTACCTTTAAAAACAATTTGAGCTCCGTAGCACATTCGGAAATATATAAACCTTGAAAATTTGTTTAAACAATTGCAAATTTTTAGCGGCCGCATTGTTGTACTTTTTCAAGATTTTCGTTTTTTTCTAGTCGGTTTTGCACAAAATCCTACCTAAGAAAAAAAATTTCAAATCTCCAGCTCATCTGGAAGTGCCTAAACATTAGTATTCTCCGACATATCATTATATATAGACGTTCCTTACAGAGGAGGAGGAGGATATAACAGTAGAAGGTGCTTGCATTCCGCAAGCATATCATCTCACCTTGAAAAAACATTCATTTTTCATACAGAAATTTCATCATTACAAATATTTTTTTAATTCTAAAGATTTTACCTCCGCTGCGATTTTCGTTTTTCCCTTATGTAAAAATAATAGATTAAAACAATCCCCAAACTTTGAAATTTTAAGAATTTTATA
This sequence comes from Tanypteryx hageni, assembly GCA_028673005.1. Lineage (NCBI taxonomy): Eukaryota > Metazoa > Arthropoda > Insecta > Odonata > Petaluridae > Tanypteryx > Tanypteryx hageni. The sequence goes on from CM054117.1 coordinate 95,308,695, forward strand.
CTTTCTCCATTATGGGGTACTCATCATCATCATCATGAGGTGTTCTGCTTCAAAGCAGGTCCCTGGCACCAGCGTTGTCTCCACTCCTTTCTGTTCCTTGCCATTTCTTTCATTTCCTGATACCCTCCACTTTCTTTCAGGTCATCAAACATTTTTATTCTTCTACGTCCCCTTTTCCTTTCACCTTCTACTGATCCTTCCAACACCATCAATAGCAAACCTTCTCCTCTCAAGATATGCCCTAACCAGTTACTTTTCCTCCTCTGAATTGTTTCAAGTAATATTCTCTTCTCATTCACCCTTGTTAGTATTGCTTCATTCCTTATCCTATCCATCCACTTAACGTTCTCCATCCGCCTCCACAGCCACATTTCAAATGCTTCTAGCCTTTCTTTCTCTCTCCTCTTTAGCGTTCATGTTTCACACCCATAAAGCAATACACTCCAAACATAGCACTTCACAAGACGTTTCTTCAGATTTAAATTAATTTTACTACATAGTACCCGTTTATTCTTATTAAATGTTTCTTTTGCCATTGCTATTCTTGTTTTTATTTCTTTTTCACTTCTCCAGTCTTCAGTTAGCATGCTTCCCAAATATCTATACTGTTTTACTTGCTCCACTCTTCCATCCTTTATTGACACATTCATAATCTCTCTATCCCCTATTCTCATCACCTTTGTTTTCTTTATGTTCATTTTCATTCCATATTCCATCATCCTGTCTTCTAGCTTTGTAACCATTTCCTGAATATGCCTCGTTTCTTATCTGCCAAAATTACCATGTCATCAGCAAACCTTATACAATTTATTATTCTACCCCAATACTAATTCCCTTATCATTCCCTATTCCATTGTCAATCATTTCTTCAGCATATATATCGAACAGGGTTGGCGATAAGCAGCACCCTTGTCTTACTCCTCTTCCTAGATCATACCATTCGGTCTGTGCATCTTTCATCCTTATTGCTGCTTTCTGTTTCATATACAGCTCTTTAATTAACCTTCTATCTTTCCAGTCTACTTTTTTTGCTTTTAGTATTTCCATCAGTTTTTCCCAGTTCACTCGGTCAAATGCCTTCTCCATATCTATGAAGCACAGACTAATTCCTTTGCCCCTTTCTATATATCTCTCTCCACTCATTCTTATCAATCCTATTACTTCTCTCTTTCTCTTTCTAAATCCAAACTGTTCCTCTGCAATATTTTCTTCCATTTTGCTAATTAGTCTCCTGTTCATAACCCTAAGTAGAAGCTTTGCTGCATGTGTAATTAAACTGATTGTTCTGTGTTCACTGCATTTTCTTGTTCCTTGCTTTTTCGGAATTGGAATCATAATTGTTTTGACGAAATCCTCTGGCCACATCCCCTTGTCATAGATTGCATTGCACAACTTCACTATTTCTTCCAGTCCTTCCTCATTAAGACACTTAATGGGGTACTAATGCTACACATTTCTGCCAAATTTAAAGTTGTAGCACTTCTAGAAGTGAAATAATATATTTCCAATTGTTTAAATTTTTAATATTTTTAACGGCCGCCGAAATATATTTATGGAGAGATTCATATGTTTATTTGTGTAAATGCACTACTCTGTAAATAAATTGAAAATTTCAGCTTCCTAGCTCATCCCGTAATGACTAAACAGTTATCTATTTGTTTAAACTTTAAGAATTTTTAACTGCCAAACAAATTAAAATATCAAAATTTGTATAATCCCTACTTCGTTTTTTTAAGAATTCTACATATTAAAAAAATTTCAACTCCGTATCACATGCGGAAATACATAAACCTTAAAAATTTGTTTAAACAATTGCGAATTTTTAGCGGCCGCATTGTTGCACTTTCTCAAGATTTTCGTTTTTTCTACTCGATTTTGAGCAAAATCCTACCTAAGAAAAAAATGTCGAATCTACAGCTCATTTGGAAGTGCCTAAACATTAGTATCCACCTATATGTTATACTAGTAGAAGGTGATTGCATAATGCAAGAATCTCATCTCACCTTGAAAAAACATTAATTTTTAGAGAGATATTCCATCATGGGAAATATTTCTTTAATTCAAAAGATTTATCCTAGGGACCAAATTTCTTTTTTTCCTCATGGAACAATAATGGAGTAAAACAATTGTTAACTTTTGCAATTTTATGAATATTATACGTTTTTCACATTGGGTTAATTATGCCACATATTTATGCAAAATTTTAAATTTGTAGCACATTTAGAAGTGAAATAACCATTACCCAATTTTTAAATTTAAATTATTTTTTACGGCCACAATAAGGATTTCATAGATACATTGTAATGTTTATTCGTTTAAATAGACTAAACTCTAAATAACTTGAAAATTTCAGCTCTCTAACTCGCCCAGTAGTATCTAAACATTTTCCTATTTGTTTAAACTTTAAGAATTTTAAACTGCCAAACAAATTAAAATATCAAAATTTGTATAATCCCTATTTAGTTTTTTTACATGTCCTACCTCGAAAAAAATTTCAGCTTCGTAGCACATACGAAAATAAATAAACCTTTAAAAATTGTTTAAACAATTGCGAATTTTTAGCGGCTGCATTGTTGCACTTTTTCAAGGTTTTCGTTTTTTTTATTCGGTTTTGCACAAAATCCTACCTAAGAAAAAAATTTCGAATCTACAGCTCACCTGGAAGTGCCTAAACATTAGTATCCTCCTGTTATATGAATGTTATTTCCTCCTCTGTAAGAAACGTATATATATAATGATGTTATCATTATATGCTAGTAGAAGGTGCTTGCATAATGCAAGCATTTCATCTCACCTTGAAAAAACATTAATTTTCAGAGCAATATTTCATCATGAGAAATATTTTTTAAATTCTAAAGATTTCTCCTCTGGACCGGTTTTCGTTTTTGAAAAATAATGGAATAAAACAATCACTAATTTTAAGGAATATTATACTTTTCCCAAATAAATAATGCCGCACATTTCTGCCAAATTTTTCATTTATAGCACAATTAGAAGTGAAATAACATTTACATAATTGTTTAAATTTAAATTATTTTTAATGGCCGCAATAACGATTTCATGGATACATTGAAATGTTTATTCGTTTACATAGACTAAAATCTTAATACTTTAAAAATTTCAGCTCCCTAACTTGCCGCGTAGTGTCTAAACATTTACCTATTTTTTAAACTTTAAGAATTTTTAACTACCAAACAAATTAAAATATCAAAATTTCTATAATCCCTATTTCGTTCTTTTACAAATCCTACCTCTATAAAAAATTTCAGCTCCGTAGAATATTCGGAAATACACAAACCCTGAAAATTTGGTTAAACAATTGCACTTTTTCCTTACAGAGGAGGATATAACATACATACATAACAGGTATATAGGAGGATACTAATGTCCAGCCAAAACTACAAGAGCTAGAGAGTTTCAGTTTTTGTAGATATGATGGAGATATTTACAGATAAAATGAGACTTTTTACCTAAATGACATGAGTTCGGCTCCAGAAATTCCGAAAGTTGCGTTTTTTCCCATAAGAAAAGCATTGCGCCATTTTTGTAAATTAATTTTGGGCACTTGCCTGTAAGCTAGAAAAATGGAATTTTCAGTATTGCTAGATGGTTGCAATATCTATTAGGAATTATTGTTACTTTTGCTTACAGTGTCCTGGGATCGACTCCAGATACCCCGGAATATCTCCCATAAGTTAGCATGGGAAAAAGTTATCCCAGTGTGTAGACCAATCTAATAAGTTTAGGAAGCTGAGATTTTGCAGGATTATTGAATTTTTATCATAACCAACTAAAAAAATCGAAAATTTCAAAATTGTTAATTTTTTTGCCGATAGAATTTGTAAAAAACGAAATAAAAATAATAGAAATTTTAATATTTTAATTTATTTGGCTATTAAAAATTCTTAAAATATAAACTAATAGATAAATATTTAGGTACTTTGGGGCAAGCTAGGAAGCTGAAATTTTAAAGTTAATTAGAGCTCAGTGCATTGAAATTAACAAACATTTGAAAAGCTCCAACAAAGTGTTATTGCGGCCGTATTAAACTTTCAAAATTTAAACAATTAAATAAATATTGTTTCACTTCTTGATGTGCTACAACTACAAATTTGAAAAATTGTGTGGAATTAGTACCTTACATTGGATAAAGTATAATATTCTTAAAATTGCAAATTTAAGGCATTGTTTTAATCAAATATTGTTCAATAAGGAAAGATAGAAATTGAGTGCAGAGGTGAAATATTTTGAATTAAAAACATATTTTTAATAATGTTATACCTCTCTGAAATATTAATGTTTATCAGGGTCAGATGAAATACTTGCAGAATGCAAGCATCTTCTACTAGTATGTTATATCCTCCTCTGTAAGGAACGTCTATATCATTATATGATATAGACGTTTCTTACAGAGGATGAGGAGGAAGAAGAGGAGGATGTAGGAGGATACTAATGTTTAGGCACTTCCAGAAGAGTTGGAGATTCGAATTTTTTTTCATAGCTAGGATTTTGTGCAAAACCGACTAGAAAAAACGAAAATCTTGGAAAAGTGCAACAATGCAGCCGCTAAATATTTGCAATTGTTTAAACAATTTTTCAAGGTTTATTTATTTTGAACAATTAGAAAAGTATTATTTCACTTCTATAAGTACTACAACTTTAAAATTTGGCAGAAATGTGTAGCATTAGTACCCCATATTGGAGAAAGTATAAAATTCTTAAAATTACAATATTTTGGGATTGTTTAATCTATTATTTTTACATAAGGGAAAAACGAAAATCGCTCCGGAAGAGAAACATTTAAAATTAAAAAAATATTTGTAATGATGAAATTTGAAAAATGAATGTTTTTTTGTTGAGATGATATGCTTGCAGAATGCAAGCACCAACTACTAGTATAATGATACTTTGCACTTGATAATGAAAAATTTAGTTGGTGTGTTTTATGAAATAGTTAATAGTTAAATTATTATCTCATAAACTAGTTTATTTAAAATTTTCAATTTTTTAAAAAGATCAAGTAAGTGATATGTTAGTAAAATTTTCAGTAGAAGAATTACATGATCTGATTTCACACTATGTACGCTCGATACAAATAAATAACTAAAATGTAGAAGATTTTAATAGGACTTGACATTTATCAATAAATATTTAAATGCACTATCTTTCCTCCATTTAAAGCTCCTTCTGCAGTTCAATTTGCAGGAAAGATTACTGTTTTTTTTCAACGACAATGCACGTTTGATTTAAGCGATGCTTTTTGCAGTTGATCCAGATCAAAACCCCGCACGAATCGAAAATCGTACGAATACAAACCAATTGAAACTCTCAAAATATCCGCGGTGAAAAATGAGATAACAGTTTGAATGTCAAGTAAAGCGTTTACCCATAATATGCTTAACATGGGGTGGATCGAGAAGGGGTGGCGCGCACACACGCACACACCTGTAGCCAATGGCGCGCTACTCTTTATACGCGATCGCACTCGGTGGCGATGCTTTTTTATTTCGCCCATTTATTTTTTGAAAGATCGCTCTTCGATGAAAAGGTACCGATCGGAATACATGAGGATGGGAGGGAGGGTGAGAGGGAGGGTGAGAGGGAGGATGAGAGGGAGGGTGAGAGGGAGGATGAGAGGGAGGGTGAGAGGGAGGATGAGAGGGAGGGTGTAAGGGAGGATGAGAGGGAGGGTGAGAGGGAGAAAGGGAGGAGGGATGGGAGGGATGGGAGGGAGGGTGAGAGGGAGGGTCGGAGGGAGAATGGGAGGGAAGTTGAGAGGGAGGATGGTAGGGTGTTTGGGAGGGAAGATGGGAGGGAGGATGAGAGGGACGATGAGAGGGAGGGTGAGAGGGAGAATGGGAGGGAGGACGGGAAGGAGGATGGGAGGGAATTGAGAGGGAATATGGGAGGGAAGGTTAGAGGGAGGATGTGAGGGTGTGTGAGAGGGAGGATGGGAGGGAGGATGAGAGGGAGAATGGGAGGGAGGGAGAGAGGGAGGATGGGACGGTCGTTGGAACGGAGGACGGAAGGGAGGATGGGAGGGAGGTTTATAGGGAGGATGTGAGGGAGTGTGAGAGGGAGGATGGGAGGGAGGATGGGAGGGAGGTTGAGAGGGAGGATGAGAATGAGGGGGAGTGGGAGTATGGGAGGGTGTTTGTGAGGGAGGATGGAATGGAGGATGAAAGGGAGGGTGAGAGGGAGGTTGAGAGGGAGGGTTAGAGGGAGGTTGAGAGGGAGGGTGAAAGGGAGGGTGAGAGGGAGGATGAGAGGGAGGGTGAGAGAGAAGATGGGAGGGAGAATGGGAAGGATCTTGGGAAGGAGGATGGGAGGCCAAGGAGATGGAAAGGGGAAAGAGGCGGTGGGAGAGAATAATGAAGCGGAGGACCACGCAGCGGGAGAGACTTCTGGGATTAGCTCGTCGAGGTTATCGATTCCGCCCGCGCTTGTCATCGTATATCGATGGGGTGTTTTTGTAGTGACGAAAGGGGTTCGACACAAAATTCGATGAATTGATTCGGTCGACGCCAACAAGGCTATGGAATTCCTTCACTCGCGATGATTGGCAATTTTGACTCGCGTCGGGATGGAATGGGGAAATTTGTCGGTTGAAAAAATTAATGAAATTTTTTCCGACGACATCGAGATCACGCTAGCAGTTTTATAACGGATGACGATCGAATTTTTTTATTTTTAGTGGTTAGTTAGTTAGTTAGTATAGTGGTTCAAATGCTAGTCGAAGTTTCGATTTTTTTATAATCACCGAAACTCCTGTTGTCAATTTGTTGCGAATGTTGTTAAGAGTATTTTATTAAAGATACTCTAAAGCCTTGGAATAACTGCATTAAACTCGGCGAACATAAGATAATCGCTCTAATTAACATTTTGAGATACACATAAAGCATTTATTTTAGGTGAAATTCACTATAAGTTGTTGGACGGAGCGATATAGAGGTTCGTTTTTCCCTAGGACGATAAGAGAGCATAACAGGAAAGGGCAACGTAGGAAAACTATGAAACTTTGGTGCACTGCAGCCTTGCCATCCGCCAATGGGTGACTTCCAGGGTATCATGTAGATTTAGATAAGATATAAATATATTTGTGTTGGCGTAACATTTTTTATATGCCTTCGCGTTTTTTTATCTCAGTAATTGCGTTATTGCAGTAATATTCCCGGCAATAAACCGAGTTTCCATTCATCCCTCGATTTAAATTTCCTCAATTTTAATTCTTTAAAATCCTTCAATTCTTCCACTTGCAGCTTCGTCAGAATATCTCTCCGAACATCCAGCCGCTCCTTAATACCTTTTAGATTCTCAATTTCATCCTGATGATTTTTCTTCGTGCCGTACTTTTAATGGATTAGAGGAAGGGCGTGTTCGTGATAAACAGGACGCGTTGCGTATATCCTTAACGGCGTGAAATTTTTATTTTTCTTTCTTTTTCAATTTCGCGTTGAAGGGGATTTGGAATTTCGCTTAACGTTTCGAATGGCCTGAAGGGGCGATGTTTGGGGTGGAATAAGAGATTCTAAGTATTTGTAGTTTTTTTGTTTACGTTCATTTCATACGGTGGAAGCAAAAGCTGTTGTTAAATCGATCCCCAGTGAGGATATTCAGCTGAGATTCATTTGTTATTGTAAATTTATCATGAAGAAATAACACATTTTTAGAGTGTGTGTGTGTGTGTGAGAGAGAGAGAGAGAGAGAGAGAGAGAGAGAGAGAGAGAGAGAGAGAGAGAGAGAGAGAGAGAGAGAGAGAGAGAGAGATAATGCGATTTGCCGACATTCAATAAGTTTTCGTGTTTTATTTTATATAGGTATTTTTGAACCTGGCAAATTTTTAAGCGATTTTCTTCGCTATTTTGATTCAACCGGACCTAATGTTTTTATATAATTGTCTATTGAAGTATAAAGATTGATTTTATAGAAATAAATTTGGTAAGATATCATAGTTATGCGTTTAATAATTGTCGTTCAACGAATAAGAATACTCGTAATAGGCGTCTGTTAACGATATTTTTTTAAAAGAAGGTAATGGTCTAGACATTTTGGAGAGAGTCTTTAGTCGAAAAGATGTTTGATTAGTTTCAGTGTTTCGCCGACAGTGCTCTCAATATTTCTGGAGCTTAAGTACCGTTTGATATGGTCATAAATTAATGCTGGCGCGAGTTTTCATCACATCACTGCCACAATACTTCCATTAGGTGTGAAGCGTATGTGATTCGCAAATCCCTCTGCGAGTTGTCTGGCATTTTCCAATCAAGTTTATGGAAACATTGGACAAAGGAGGGGCGGATCAACGACTCCCTCCATAATTCCCCCACCGCCTCTCTCTCTCTCTCTCTCTCCCTCTTCATCCTCTCTCAACCTCCCACCCTCACTCCTCCCTTTCCTTTCCCGAACAAATCCGCCTCCTTTTATTCGCAACCCTTTTCCCATATCGCTTCGCTCCCTAACCTTTATCCTCCTTTACACCAGACGCCTCACTCCCTCGTGTCGAACTCGCATTCTTTCATCTCCTCTTCCTCCATCCACGTATGGATTTGCGTCCAACCTTTCACCTCCTTCACTCCTTTCCCCGTACCGCGATGGCTTTCCTCTGACCTCTTCTCTTTCTATCGGTAATAACCTCCTTAAACGTCCTTTTCGTCTTATTTGAAAAATAGTGCTTTATTTGATTATCTGATTTCTTTCCGAAGAAATGACGTAATTGTAAAATTTACCAATTTTTTCTACTGCCAAAGAAAAATATTGTTACAATATATAGGAAAAATTTTCAATTAAGTCTTTCATTGTTCTGATAGTAGTATTTTAACGATAAATAATATGAATTATTTTGACCTTTTCATTCTTTTTAGTCCCTCCGTTACACTTCCGTGTATTACTTCTATACCGTTCAAGTTAGAGCAACCAAATTTCGAGGCTTTGTATAACCATATGTTTTTTCCCGCGGTTGAAGTTTTGAGATTGCAGGGTCGTCTAAGGGGGTACAATGAACCATAAAACATTAAATTAGTTAACTACTTCTACGCCGTTAAAGTTAGAGCAACTAAATTTTACAGGATAGTTTCGGCTAGTGACAGTCTGTTTGCTTTTCATCGGGATTTTAAGAACCACTTATTAACTTATACGAGTCCGTTATTATGGTAAATTTTCTTTTTTTTAGTTGCTAAAATTTAAAACCCGCCCTTAATATCTGATTCATCAGTTCTTTCCTTATTTGTTTACTATTATTTTTTGTCTTATCTTTATTTTTCCTATATATACATTAATTGGAGAAGCATCATTTTTCTAAATAATGTCCCGTCTTGAAGTTTATTTTTAAAAAACTAATTTTTTATGCTAACAACTGTTTTGTCCAGGAAATATTTTTATCGAAGAACAGGCATATTATGATAACACAAGAATAGGATTGTGTACATAATCAATGAATGATTTTTTCAGTAAGCGTACGTTTTCCTATTTAGTGCTACATAACACAGTTTAATATACAATAATGTTTATTTTTAACGTTTACCTTTGCGTTTTTTTCACTAAATTTATTTTAATAATTTCTTGTCTTTTTATTTTCTGGCTGTTCCCATCTATATCTTTTCTTTTCAACCCATCATCTTTTTACTGCCCTTGTCATCCACTGATATCTTGAAGTTTTGAAAACTATCATTATATATATATATATATATATATATATATATATATATATATATTAACTTAAGGAAATGAAAAGGTAGTGATGAGGGTGGCAACAAGGTGTTAAAGGAAGCCCTGCGTACACTTACCAAGTTGGCCGGCTGCTGGGGGCGTCGAAGAGACACGTTAAACACACGAACACAAAAAAACACAAAAAAAACACGCAAGCTTATCGGGCCTATGCCCTTCTTCAGAGATAGAGTATATATATATATATAGTTAGGTGAGTTATTAAGATACAATTACTTTCATAATTTAGTACTTCATGACGGATATATACAAATGAAGTATTAAATTAAGATATTTCCCTCTATCCCTACTCCTCTATCATACTTCCCGCCTGTTCTTCTTTTCTCTTTCATTCTCACTCTCCCCTTATACTGTAGCTATCTCTCTCAGCATGATATATATATATATATATATATATATATATATATATATATATAAAATCATATTCTAATGTATTTGCTTTGAAATCAGAAAATTATATTTCCTTATATTGTGCTACCCCTGCTTTTTAGGTTCGTTCTAAACATGTTCATTTCTTTTTTCATTCTAAACTCTTCCTACAAACGAAATTTGTTAAAAATCCATTCAGCAAAACACCACGACCCGATTGTATCTTTGTCTATTAAAAATTTCTTCTCTCCCCTTAGTTGGTGCATCAATAAACATTACGTAATTTTAATGACTAAATACTGCAAAACGATATATCAGAAATGATTCCAGAGAAATATTCAATTTATATTTAGTGATTTATTTTCTAATCAGTTTGAACCAACCAAACAATCAAAAATTACTTAAAACATACCTCACGAGTTCAGTAGTTGTAATGTTTACGTTTATGTTCTTTTATTCGCCGTAGAGAATCCATTTCCTTCCGCTTACAAAATCTGCCATGCACGCGTAAGGAATTAAATGAATTTTTTAATTATAGCAGATCTTATTAACTTCAGCAACCAATAAGATTATTTACGTTGACAAAATTTAGGTAGCTATGCATGAATTTTTCCAAGTTCAAAGCGAATTACGACATTTTTGTTCAATTTTCTTGATAACGGCTACTCCTATGATAAAAATGTATAGGAAGAAAAATATTCTACGTTACAAGTTCTACGAGTTTATTTAAAAACTATTTTAATTTAACTAAATATTTATGAGATATAACGGAAAGTTCATTTTTTGTCACCAGTAAAGTGGTACTCCTGATTGACTTACGTGATTTATTTTTGCGACTTTCTTATTTTCTTTAATTCTAAGTCTTTAATGTCAAATGTCATAAAACTCCGTTCGGTAGAAGCTGAGAACGAACATGCGGACGGACGGACAAACCGACGCTAATAGGCGCTTATGCTGGAAGCAAAACGCGCCTAAAAAGGAAAAAACGTTACAATAATGATAAATTCCAAGAACATAAAAAACGATAAAATTTGTTTTCTGAGAACATCTTTCGACACACAAGGTATTGTATGTTACGAAGGACTTCATAAGGATAAAGTTCCCCAGTTCGTAATGAATGAAGAATATTGGATTAATCCGAGCAACGCCGGGTACTTCAGCTAGTATCATTATATATAGAAGTTCCTTACAGAGGAGGAGGAGGATGAGGATGAGGAGGATACTCATGTTTAGGCACTTCCAAATGAGCTGGAGATTCGAAATTTTTTTCTTAGGTAGGATTTTGTGCAAAACCGACTAAAAAAACGAAACTCTTGAAAAAGTGCAACAATGCGACCGCTAAAAAATTCGAAAATGTTTAAACTAAATTTCAAGGTTTATATATTTTCGAATGTGCTACGGAGCTGAAATTTTTGTAGAGATAGGATTTGTAAAAAAACGAAATAGGGATTATACAAATTTTGATATTTTAATTTATTTGGCAGTTAAAAATTCTTAAAGTTTAAACAAATAGATAACTGTTTAGGTACTACGAAATGAGCTAGGAAGCTGAAATTTTCAAGTTATTTACAGAATAGTGCATTTGCACAAATAAACATTTGAATCTCTCCATAAATTTATTGCGGTGGCCGTTAAAAATGTTTAAAATTTAAACAAATAGAAAAAATATTATTTCAGTTGTAGAAGTACTACAACTTTAAAATTTGGCGGAAATGTGTAGCATTAGTACCCCATAATAGAGAAAGTATAAAATTATTAAATTTGCAAAGTTTGTGGATTGTTTTAATCTATTATTTATAAATAAGGTAAAAAAGAAAATCGCTGCGGAGGTGAAATCTTTAAAATTAAAAAAATATTTGTAATGATGAAATTTCTGTATGAAAAATGAATGTTTTTTCAAGGTGAGATGAAATGCTTGCAGTATGCAAACACCTTCTACTAGTATACTATAATTTGATGTTTGTCTGTTTGTTTGTTCAGCTATACAAATCCACATGCTTTGTCCTAGAGCCACCAAACTTAGCATCCTATTTAATATGATCAAAAGGAAGAGCGTAGTCGGATTTTGGGAACAAAAATGTCAACTTCCCCAAGTTTACCTGTCTGTACGTATGTAACGCTCTTTTAACGGCTATAACTCAGCCATTTTAGCTTCATATCAAATCAAATTTTGGATTTAAACTTAAGATGATACACTAAATGGATAAACTGTAGAGTATTGAAAAAATATTGATATTTCCTGTGACCAGAACATGACTTTCCGATAGCTAAAATTGAGAGTGAACGGACGAACCTACCGGGGGACGACTCATTTGAAAGTCCAAGTCGCTCTGGCGTCGGGTAACATATAATTTTTGTATTTTAATGTGGCCAGCACATGAACTTTCATTACCTAAAAGTGAGAGTGAACAAAAGAACCCACTTCTCTCGAGAGTACCTTGAGTTTGAATGAAAACATTAGCGAGTGATATGAGCATGAAAAAATCGAAACTGTGACCCCGGGGAAAAGCCCTGACAATTAGCTAGTTGTCTATAAAAGAAAGCGAGATAAATTTTGAATAAGCTATTGATAAAATATTACAGGCAAATTTTAATATCCATTACAGTTTGGTGTAGCTGTTTCTTCTTTTTTAAATGAGTGCATGTTTCGTATCTCTTATTGTTAGACTATTACTTATAGACCGCCATCTACCGTGTGTTATCGTTCTTTCTTTTCCTCCCTCTTCGCTCCTCCGCGGATTCGAACCTCACATCTTTTACCCTATCGAGGGACGAGGGAGGAGATGGAGAAATACCCTTACCACCCTTTCCCCCACTCTCCCGACACTCTTCCCTCTCATCCTCCCCCTCCTCCTTCTCTTCCCTAAGGAATGCACGTACCGCAGAACAAAGACCTCTCACGCAACGAGCACGCACGCCTACCTCCATCTCCTATCTCTGAGGTGGAGAAGGAGGCTACGGCTCTCTTTCTCTCTCTCTCTCTCTATATATATATATATATATATATATATATATATATATATATATATATTGAGAAGGATGCAGCCATTTACGGCGCGTACTCATAACTCCCCTCTGATTAAGAAATGGAAATGGAGAGTGGATATTATTGCGAATGAAACGGCTGCGCAAAGGGTGAAAGAAAGGGAAAAGAGTTTTTGAGGGGAGAAAATGCGACCTAAGTGCGGCCGTCTTACCCGTGGACATTTTGAAGTGCCTGCATGCAACCCCTCCCATGAAATCGTGCCATATTTGAAAACGTACCTATTTAAAATAACTGTTGTTGGATTTTGAACTACTTTGATGGATGAAACGACCATTCGTCTTCTTTAAACCATAGAAGCATTTTTTAATGCTACCCTAACATAATGATTTGATTATTGAATTCACTTAATTCACACAGTAAAAATGAAAAATAAATATAAAAATAAAATACTATTTAAAGTTCATAAATTTTTAAAAGATGCTATTACTAATGTCTTTCCGTTGAGCTATTTAAATCTGATACTGAAATTAAGGTTCTCCGTCTTAATGACGCTTTTTTATTACGCGAACAACAATTACAATTTTTGTTTATTTGGCAATATTAAATATACTCGTCCATAGCGTAAGGAGGAAAATTTAAATCGTGCGTTATTTTAGGATTTATATTTTTTATTTTGGGTTATTCTGTAAACATTAGCTAATGGTGTGAGGAATAAAGTAATATAACCTAGCGGAAAATACGAATCCCGATGGTTAAGTGAAATAAGATTTTGCTGTACTAAGTTCGCTCTGTTTGAATAGATTATGCTATTTAATGTCAATATTGGTATTAATACATCCACAAACTAAGTGGGAGAGTACAAGAGTTTCTCAATTTATGTTATTCTTCCTTTCATTCTCTACGTATTACGAGTAGTTATTTTCAGTTGCAATCTCGAATATTCCTCCGAAAAATTTCCCTTTTCTAGAATTACCAATTGACTTCTAGAAATGTCTTAAGCATAGTTTGAGTAATGAACTCGGTTCTCTGCACAGTATACGCGTACCTATGATTATGCGGTATTTGCTTACCGCCAGGTTGATCGACGGAGTGCTTCGTAATCTCAAATGACACTCTCATCTTATTACCAAGTCCTCTTATTCGTTCGCTCGTCTTTTTTTGTCTGCCTGTTCTGATGCAACTTTTCTGATGATTATGCGTGCGTCATATCGGCTACCGATGATAATTTCCTTCAGACGTTTCAGACAGAGAACGCGGACTAGCCCTTATCCTTTCTTCTCGGTTGTCATGGATGCTGCTGCTGCGCCGCACACCTCATTACAGCCATTCATTGTCGCCACGCCACTCTCTCTCTCTCGCCAACCACCCCAACCCCTTCCGCCTACTCGCCTTCCTCCATCCCCCTCGCCATTCAATCCTTCGGCGACCGCCTCCTCCGAAACGTTCTCTCCCTCTCTGCATGATCCTTCTCATTCCATCGCATCTCGTCTTTCCCAACTTACTCTCACGCGATCTTATCAGCAATGAATAATTATTCGTCCATTCCTTTAGTATCCAAAGAGGTAGAGGGGTGGTTAGCTTGTCTGGCTCCCAATGCTAGCGTTGCGGGTTCGAATCCTGCCTAGGGCATGGTTGTATGTGTTCGTCTTTGCTAAAGTTATTACGCTCATTGTAAAAGGCCGTTAACGGCTGTTTATGAGCTAAAATAAAAAATAAATAAATATACTTCTCGCGACATGTATATACATTATCTGTAAACGCTTACTGATCTATCTCGATGGATTCGTTTCATTCTATCAAAAATCCCACCGCCAATATTCGTTCCACTGTGAGCAAAACATGTATCACGGTCATCACATCAACCATAATATACACGTTCAATATGTTCCGTTTCCAACGGATCCTATCCTCTTTACTTTTCTTCGTCACATGTTTTCATTCCGATTTTCCTCCCCTCAATCCCCTTGCATCGCTCGCTGCCCCTTTCCTCCACTCCTTTCCACACATCCTCCTCGTCAGTCAGTCACTACCACAGCATCCTCTTCCTTCTAACCCCTACTCCCTTCTCCCTCCCTCCTCCGTCATCATCCACCCTTC
The DNA here is from genome assembly GCA_028673005.1 of Tanypteryx hageni. NCBI lineage: Eukaryota > Metazoa > Arthropoda > Insecta > Odonata > Petaluridae > Tanypteryx > Tanypteryx hageni. The sequence goes on from CM054117.1 coordinate 95,323,867, forward strand.
CACGCACAAAATCCACACCTTTTCATCTCAATCTCCAATCATCCTTCCTTCCCCTCCAACCCTTCTCTCCCGCAAACACACTTCCCATTACTTCACCCTTCTTCCCCTTTCTCTCATCCTCTCTTTCCCTCCTCCCTCCTCCTTTTTTCTTGTCCCTTGCATTCTATGACTCCCGGCGTGGATATGTATGTGTGGACGCATGTCACCGTGAAAGGAATAAACTAAAATTGAAAAAAAGAAACTAAAGGGGGAAAATCGGTAGATATTTTTATTTTTTTTATTTTTTCGGGGAAGGAGTGAAGGAAACGAGAGGTTTGGGGGGAGTAAAAAAGGGGGACGTGGGTATGAGGCATTAAAATAAAAAAAAACGTGAAAAAATATCTCGGGAAAAAAAGCGAGGAATGTGCGAAAATCGGGAAGGGAGGTGGGGGAGGAGGTAGGTGAGGAGTGTATAATGTGAGGATAGGAAGCTTTAGCGGGCGTTGTGTGTGTAGAGTGAGAGGAAAAGAGAGGGTGAGGAGGGGGAAAGGAGAAAATGGGACGAAAATGAGAGATGAAAACGTGCAAAAGAAATCTGCCTGCTTGCTGGCATGCTGGTGGTTCTGTGGCATTAGCTTAATGAAACGGAGAGGTGAGGCGAAGGGAGGTGGAATAGGAGGAGACGTTTTCGCGAACGTGGGGGGAATGGGGTGGGAGGAGGGCGCTCGCGGGGTGCCGAAGGAGATGGGGGAGAGGCACACGAAGAGGGGGAGGGGATTCCTATCGAGGGTTCGGCGGCGGTACCGTCGAAGTGAGGGGGCGGAGGCAGGCGAGGGAGCGTGAGGGGACTCTCGGATCGGGTGGGATGGGGGCGTATTACGCGGCGGCGTGGGGGTTGTCGGCGCGCGCGCGGGGGCGGCGGCGGCTGAGAGGAGCGGCAGAGGGACGAAATAAGCAGGCAACTTTCCTCCCTCGTTGCGAAGAACGACCCTCTCTCGCACTCTCTCTCTCTTCGTCCCTTTTTCTTCATACTTTTCCTCGCAATTTTTCGTCCTTTCCCTCTTTTTTCCTCCTACTCCTTTTCGTTCCACTTTTGTTCGCCCGGCATCATCACGGTGATCGATTCGTCCTCGCCCCGCCCCCCGCCGATACAATCCCACGCTCGCTCATCCCCTGACTCTCGGTTGATGCCCACTCATCAATACGCTTCTAGTCCTCCAGAGGCACAGTCAACGTGACAGTCTTGTCTTTTTTTGTCATCGGAGAGGGAAAGATGGGAGGGAAGAGAGAGAGAGAAAGGTTGAGGGGAGAGGGGCAGGCACTCTCGAAGAGCTAGGGTGTGTGCGCCCCATTATTACGCCTACTCTTTCTTCATTTGGTGAGAGATGACATGTGTTTTTTGCGTCCTTTGATCGATATCCCATAGGAGGTGTCTTTTGCATTGTCGGCTGCTGATGTTCTCTCTCTCTCTCTCTCATTTGTACATCACCGCGGTCGGTATGGAGGATAACTGCCCTGATTACGGCATTACTTGTGATCTTGTGGATGAACTTCTTTTTGATGCGATCGAGGATTTAGCTTCTTAATTGTTAGTTTGACACGAATTTCATAAGTCCAAGTGCCAGATTTATCCAAAGGATTTGGCACTCTCTTTGAGAATCGGGTAAGGCATTATGATGAATGAATTTTCGAGTATGTATAAGAAGTCAAATGTTAAGTTGCCTTTTTAGAACATGTGTTAGATTTTATTATTTTATTAAAAATTTAACGAATATACTTCACATTTCATTCTATGAGGAAAACTAGACTTAAGAGGATTTTAATTTTTTAAATGTAAACAAAATATAGTCAATGAATTGCACATCTTGATTAAATACAGGCTCACAATCTCTTATCCAAAACCCTTGGGGCCAGATGTGTTTCGGAATTCGGAATTTTTCGGATTTCAGAACGGTAGTGCGGTACATGTACTATATATTACGGTAACACCCTAGCGGGGTCTGTGGCAGCACCCCGTAAGCAAACAATATTTCTGCAGCGAACCTTATGAATATCCACACTGAGTGGGATAAATAAAGACTATAAATAGTATTACAGTTTATTTGTACTGTAATAATTGTAAATGGAATAGTGGGATAAATATAGACCATAAATATTCTAGTACGGTTTATGTGTAAGTAAAACATTCAATAAAACTTCAAACATACATAATACCTGTACATATACATGCAGTGAGGGTACATTGCATCTGACTTGAGGAACTTGGAGAAGAGGGTATATCAGTGTTGCCATCGTCGTCATCAGCTTGGAGTCGGGCATCTGAAGATGGGCCAGGAACAGGGTTCTCAAGTGATGAAGCAGCACTACGGCAGACGGCCTTTTTAAAGACTCTTCCAGTGTCATCTGTCTCATTAACATTGGTTTCAGTCTAAGCAGTCTCTCTTTAATTGAGTAAACTGCCATAATATCTTGCTCACTGATAAATGCACGTTGTTCAAGGCCATCGATTAACTGATCACACATTTTCACCATATCGTCTATGGGGATTTTTCACCTGTACTCACAATGTCATAATCATCATCGTCACTACTATCCTCATGCTTATCTTGATTTAACTTCATTTCGGCAATTTTCCCATCACGAATGCATAAAAGGTGTATCACTGTCAATGTTCGGCCCTTCTTTGATGTCAGCTTCCTCTAACTTATTCAAAGTCTTCATCTGCAGGTTCATCTTCATCAAACATCGTTGTAGGCCAAAGTCTGTGCCATGCATTTGTTAATGTTGGTTTATCAATATTTTTCCAAGCATTAGAAACTTCGTAAAGTAAATGCCGAAAACATTACTTTTCACAAGAAGTTCAGCAGGGGGATGTGCGGAGCAGTTGTCCAGGAAAAATAAAGTTTTACAATTTTCTTCAATTCCAGCTTCCCTGGAATGAGCTCGTACCGCTGGTACGAAGTGTTTATTGAACCAGTCAGAAAATATTTCTCTGGTTACCCATGCTTTCTTATTGGTATAATAATGCGCAGGTAAATTGCTGACACCTTTCAAACATCTCGGATGTTGGCTTTATCCAATAACTGCCAACTTTAACTTGTGTGTGCCTGCAGCATTGGCACACACACAAGAACAGTCAACCTGTCCTAGGCGTCCTTAAAACCTGTTGGTGCTCTCTCATCAGCCGTTGTTAATGTTTTTCTAGGAACGTAGCAGCAGTACAGAGACGTTTCATCAGCATTGTAAATTTGTTCAGGACCAAGATTTTCATCAGATATTATTTTGGCGTATTCGTCAATGTAATTTTCAGCTGCTTCATGATCAGCAGAACGTTTTTCACCACAGATTTTCAGGTATTTTATACCATGACGCTTCTTAAGTTTCTGCAGCCAACATTCTGAATATTCACACTCACCTTCAATGTTCAGTTCTTCATAGTATATTTTAGCTTGTTTCATGGCCAACAAACCAGTCAGTGGCGTACGTTAACTTCTTCGTTGTCAAATCCACTCTTTCAGCACACGGTCAAGATCCTCATTTTTTGCCCTATGCAACGTTTTCCTATTTTTCATTAGTTTATGGTCATCACTGTCAGTGTAAAACTTCGACAACATGTCTTTCTGTTTTTTTAAGTCATATGCAGTGGTAGTTCCCACATCATATTCTTCAGTAAGATGCTGCACAGACACGCCACAATCAAGCTTCTGCAATAACTCCACTTTCTGCGCCATCGATAATGAGAGGTGCTTCCTTTTCTTCATCTCACTATTACCCATAGGAGTATCTGCAGCTCTTTTTGACATTTTCACAGAAAATTAAACTCAAAATCACAAAAAATAAAAATATACCAGAGAGCAGTAGACTGGTAGCAGCGCTGAGACAACTGACCATGCTATGCTTACATCAACTTGTGTAATGTATTACGCAACTATGCAACTATGTATATAGTATTGTCTGGGCTATTCTAACATTGTACTACAGTGGCCCATCTATAATAGAATACAGTATAAGTATCTTGTCTATCCAACTGACGGCTCTCACCTACTTTGGTCATGTCGTGCACACGAGTAACGCCCCACGAAAAAACTGTCGGTTTTCAGAGCTTTTCGGATTTCGGAATTTCAGATAAGGGATTGTGGACCTGTACTTATAGGATATAATATCTCGCATAGTATTTTTTCTAAAACTTGAATATATTATATACGAGACTTATAACAATATGTTAGCGTACGTTGAAAAGTACATATATTAATCATTAGAAAAGCATTCGCTATCGTTGGTTAATTATCATTATCATTCTCATAATATTTATTTACGAGCGAAGAATTATTTCCACTTAAGGATTTACTCATATAACAACTTTTGAGGCCTCAGGAAAAAGAAGGGGCACAGAATTCGTGGTTTTAAACAATGGAACTCGATACCTCTATCGGAAGCATTGTGCATATTTTCCACCCAAGCAGTCTTGTTGCGGTCGCAATGGGTACGGTGGAAGATCAGTGAACAAACACAATGGCAGTTATTGATCACAAGTCTTTCTCGCCTCATAGTGCGAAGCTTATTCTGGAAGAAAGACACTCCAGACTCGTATTCTCACAAGAACGCATCCACAAAAAGTGGATGAGTTATGAATTAAATTCCCAATTATCCCAAGATTTGTTAGAATTTTTCTACTATTAATATTAGGTATTGTTAATTAATTAATCTAGGTTTAGTAATTTAAATTTGGGTTAATATAAGATTTCACTTCGTAAAATCATTCGCTATAAGTATATTAAATTTTAGAGTATTTTAGCATGCTTAAAGACACGTACTATAGATAGATTAGCATTGATTTTTTATTTTAATTCAAAATTGAGCACAATATTTGTATGACATTTTAAATTTTTATAGCAACCAGAATCATTCATCAATGTAATTGAACGCCCGTCATTTATTTATTTTGTGCGTAGGTGTAACTTCACCTGATAAATTCAGATATGCATGATTTAAGACTAGCATAACTGGCTTAATGGAGAGAACCGTATTTAAAAAAACGCATCATTCCAATGAGGGAATATTACATATCAGGTGCATTTGCACTCGTAATAAAATAAATTAAAAATTTAAATTTATTTTCGCCCGACAAATTTTTATCATTTTATATAAATAGAAACAGAAAGCAAGCAAGGGCAAATACAATCATATACTCACCAATACATATATAAATATATATATATATATATATATATATATATATATATATATATATATATATACATAACATACATATAAACACGCACGCACACATACATACACACATTTTGTCATTTTCCTTTTGCCCACATCCGATCCACAAACATCACTACGCGTTTGCAAAATAAATAATTCGGAATCGCCATCGGCGGCTAAGGTGCGCAGGAACGCGGCCCGTCACGCACTGATATATTCCGTCCCTATCGCGGATAACTGCGACTGCGACCGGGAATCTCCGTTAAGAGGAGCAACGGACGTTCGCACACAGGCGTGCAAACAAGAGGGACGGAAACACAAGAGAGTGAGAGAGTGTCTGCGGAACATAGAGAGGGAGCGGGAGTGGAAAGAGGGTGAGAGACCAAGAGGAAGGAAGGTGGAAAGGGAGGGGAATGAATAGGAGGGCGGGGAAGGGGGAGGAGAGAAAGGGGAAGGGGTGGAGGGGAGGAAAGGGAACGCATCCGATATTGGCAAACGTGTTTTACATGTGTCTCGCCGAATTACGTGCCACGAGTGCTCGGAATCAATGCGCGGTGGGAAGGGTTTTCGGTGTGGGGGCGCGTGGGTCGGACGGTATAGGGGGAGACGTGTAAGGGAGTGTGAGAGAGATAGAGAAGAAGGGAGGGAGGAGGAAGAGATAGGGTAGGAGTGGAGGTAGAGAGAGAGAGAGGGAGACGAGAGGAATGGCATGAGAGGTGGTGGGGTCGAAGGTGGAGTGAATGCGACTCGGTGTTGGTGTGGGAAAGGAAGGCGGGGTTCGATGCACATCGTCAATGGCGAAGGAAAATGAAAAGAAAGGATCACAATGCGGGAGATGGGAAAAGAAGAGAGAGAGAGGAAAGGAGGGAAAAGACTTGGGAGAAAGAAAGGAGAGAGAGAGAGACAGGGGAAGGGGATGTGGTAAAGAAAGAGCAGGAGGGAGGGAGGAGGGGTGGGGGCAAAGGTGGGGTTGGTTCGAGAATGCCCTTTTATCGGGTGGTTCAAGGCCAAATAGCCCTTTTCGCGTCTTGGGAGGAGAGAGAGACACTCTTAACCCCGGAGTGATATTGTTGAAGTCGTAGTAATTAAAAGATGAGAAAGGAGGGTAAGAATTGGAATCGCAGAAGGGGAAAGGAGAGACAGAGCGGAGGTGCTGTATTCTTGAGGGAGGAGAGAGATAGAGGGTGGGGGAGGAGGAGTAATGGGTGGGTGCGAGGGGGATTTTCTTAATGCCGCATTACGCACAATGAGAGCGGAGAAAAAATGGCTCGGGTGAATGAAAAAGTTGAGGAATATCTCACGAGAGAGAGAGAGAGATTGGGGGAGGGGTGAAAGAGAGAAGCGAACGGGGGGTTTAAGTATATTGCAGAAACTAATAACAAGTTTTCGCGCATTCACAAGGGATTGGTGAATGGACCGTGCAAGGAAAATTACCATTAATTAGACGCTAATGAACGGGGGCAGAACTCCCCTTTGAAATTAATTAAGATATTTTTCATAAGTACCGTCAGATATCGGTGTGTATTGAAGTCGGCTGCCAAAAATAATCTCGTCGTAGAATTTTCTTGATAAGCGAAGCAGCGTCACTGCTAATTTCAGGACTAATGAAGCTCTTCAATGGGAATGAAAAAAATTTATGAGTATGTTAAGGCATATTGGGATGGAAAGATGAGTCGCGATGGTAATGGTTGAGTTCCGTTGCAAGATTTTAAGGCGCCGCATGTTAACGAATCGAGAGGAAAAACTGAGTTTTTCATGGCAACTCGAAAAATAAAAAATAAACGGGAATATTGACTGCAAAACTTTAGACTTTGCCAATAACCTCCATGAAAATAAAACTTGGTAGATATATTTTATAAATAATGTATATAATGTTTAATTAGCGAGAATCTATTATACAGAAGACAATAATAATAAGTATTTATATGAGATGGTAGATAATTTTTCTGAAAACGATCCAGACCGGTTTTAAAATATTAACCATTAAAAATGTTCTTTTTTATAGCTCTTCGAAATAAATAACTAACATTTTCTTCTGTGATTATTTTTCACCGTCATCACATTGTTTTTCAAATGAACTTGCTAGAGGGCTAGATGATTAATGAGAGCACCCTCGAAGATGAATTTCGCAAGGCAAAAGGAATTGATGAGCAGAACAAAGCCCTAAATGTCGTCGAAGCGAAGCTGGTGATCGTTAGGCGCTACCTATCAGATGACTATCGACATACCTTCCATCCCAAGACCCGTGAATTAAAGGGAATATTTTTGTCGTCGGCATTCGAATAGATGCTCGCGGGGTGTAAGCCCGGTGGGCAAGCGGAATGGGGTGCAAAAGGAGGATGTTGTCTGTGTGTAATAGAGAGGAGTCTTCGCTCGCGTAGGCTTCCGGGAGGAAGGGGGGGGGGGAGAAAGGGGAAGTGGGGGAGCGCCTTCGGTTATGCGCCACCTCAGTCCCTCCGCCAGGCGTGATAGGGATCGTGGAGCTATATAAGGGGGGCCAAGGCGGAAGGGAAGGATGATGCCCTCGAGGAATGAGACGGGAGAAAACAAACGGACGCGAGGCCTTCGAATGGTGTGATCTCATTTAGGAACTCATTGACGACACGTGTGATGTACTTGTGTTGAAGCTTTGATACAACTTTGCGAAATCGCGTGAGAGCCGGAGGTGCGACAGCGGGCGTGTTTCCAACACGTTAAGCGCGGAATTCCTCGTTCATCGAAGAGCCCTCTCGGTGCCCCGAATTTTTTCATCCCGTCATTCCTCATTCCGGAGAAGAATCGATCGGGTCTATCTGCTCTTCCCGCATGTTTTAAAATATTGGTTTTAGTTTGCTTTATTTGTGTACGATATTTTATGAGTTGTGTTGCCAGCATTTTTAGACAGTTATATATAATTTCAGTTATTTAAATTAGGTGTCTCTGAAATTCACTTGGAAGCCCTGTGTGTAAATAAATTCTATATGATTTCTTGAAAAGGTAGGCGTAGGAGAAAAGTGGAAGTGAAATATCTCAAATGCTTGCTTAAATTCTTTTTACATTTTTAGGCGTTATTTAACAGCAATGCGCTAATAGCGGAATGCCTTATGGGCACGCCTGGTCCATCCGTCCTTCCGTCCGTCCGTCGTAACTTTCATCTCGTAAAACGCTGGACGGATTTAAATTGAATTAAGTATGAGTGATCGTAATTAAAATTTATCGCCCAATTGTGATTTTGAACTGAATCCGTCAATTAGAACTTCCACTTTACATAATTAATTTAATAAGCTTATAATCGTATCTCGTGAAAATGGCATTCGTCAAAGCAACAATGAAATACCAAACTTTTCTCTCCCTAGCTCTTATACGATCTTTAAGATATACATTTATAAATTTAATAGGATAGAGAACAATATTTGCTACAAGAAAGTCTACGAGACCACATACTTACGAGTTATAGTTTCGGTGATAGAAATTCTAGAAAATTCTGCGAAAAACATCGCATATTTTGTTTACATCGATCTCTAAGGCGGTTATCTCGGCAAACAATTAAAATCCATGTTTTTCTATCCCACGCCCTTATACCCATGATCTGCGAGGCATAGTTTAAAAAATTTATTCTAATAGAGGGAAACATTTACTACAAGATAGTCTGCGAGATAGTTTGCGAGTTATGGCTTCGGAGATAAATATTCGAGAAAATCCCAAGCAAAACATCGCTATTTTGTTTACATCGATCGCGGAGACGGTTCTCTCAGGAAACAACAATTAAAAAATCAATATATTTGTCTCCCATGCTCTTATATGGTCTGTGAGGTATAGATTTAAAAAATTATTTAGATAGAGAACAACATTTACAACAAGATAGTCCCCAAGACCATATAATTACGACTTATAGTTTTGGGAATAAAAATTCGAGAATCGCCCAATCTTTCGATGCCGTTTCATACGTATTTCCCATTAAGAACGCCTTTGAAATCTCTCTGAATTCCATTTATGAAGTATACTTTTCCATCTTGTAATTTTATCGAGGGATGCCACGTCATGGCTGCCGTTATTATTGCCGAAAAAAGCTCAGAGGAAGAGGAGAAGTATCGCTTAACAATTAGGTAGACTGGAGGGTCATCATTGTTTTTAAAAGGAGGAAAGCAATTTGCTTCCTCCCATGTAATACGATTTCCCGATGGATCTGGTATCCATCAGCCTTCCCCATTCCCATGACGTATCACCCGCATTACTTCCCTGCGTCTTTTCCACACTTCGAAGACCGAGACATTCCAGTCACGGAACGCCCCAAACGCCAAGCCATCAGATCTCATCCGCCGCTGCCTCACCCGTCCGACTCCCATCCCTCACCTCACCTCCCTCCTCACCCACTCACCGCACTCACATCCGTACTACTACCTCTTCCTCTTTCAATGCACACCCCGATATTCGCCCTCCTCCGTCCTTCCGTTGAGAAATGCATGTTTACTCTCATCTATAGCCCTTGGCTCTTCCGTCCTCCGCACACACGCACACATATTGCTTCACCCCGTGCCGCACATCTATCTATCCTCGGTCTCTCGATCCCCCTCTGGTGGGAAGAAAAGGTGGCTTCAGATGGACGCAAGCCAAAGCGATCATCAATAACGCCCCAGGAGCCGGTAGCGGAATATTGAAACAATGCGGCGGGTGTCGGGGAGACGAGTCCCTCTGACATCGAATCCCTTTAGACACCTCTCGGACTTCTTCCACCCTCCAACGGTTCTGTCTCTCTCACTCTCTCTGTCCTATTCCGAGCCAAGACCCTAAGATTGGGATGCAACCGCGTATGTCCCCTCACGGAGTGGATCGTCGGTAATTCCGCCGACGGCGTCATCCTCGGCCGCTGGTCTGTCACCATTTATAGATATTTCGTCCCATTTCTCTCTGCCGCCTATCTTGCCGCCGTCGAAGGGGAAGCACCTTGTGATCGATACGAGAAACAAAGAGAACACTCCCGTCACTCCTTCGAAGGCCGTGTGGTATGGACCTTATTTTGGACGGATCGAGGGATTCCCCGCTAGTACGGCTTAGGTGGGGAGATGGTCGGTTATCGCATTACTTCTTTTCCCTCGGGGTTGTTTGGGGGGAGGATCTGGGTTGTTTGGGGGGAGGATCGGGGATGTATAAGAGTAGTAGGAGGAGGGGGGAGTTTTCCGGCAGTTGGGAGGGGGAGAATAAGGTTTGAGAGTCTTCGAAAGAGTCTTGGGGTCGTCCGGAAGGGAATCGCCCCGAGTGATGAGAGGGAGTCGAGCGGAGGTGGGAACCGAGACACGTCCTTTCCCTTGGGTTCTGGCATCCGACGACTGTCCCCTGGCATAACTCCGACTCCGTTGATCGCAAATTCACTCCGTCTATCCTCGTCCACCTCAGGTCATCTCACGCCTCCAGATCCAGTCTTTCAACTGCTCTCGCTCCCTCTTCCTCTCTCTCTCTCTCTCCTCCTCCTCTCTAAACTCAAAATCCAAATCACTAGTAAATTCTATGCGAGCTTTCTCAAAATCTTTTCTCATTCAATTTATCTCTCACGATATAAGTTAATTTCTCCAGTCCTCTTACACGCCATCGTGAAATACACGATTTTTATTATTGCTAGAACATATTTATTTTATGTTGTTGCCTAGATAATAATGCCAGCCGTTGTAAATTTTACTTTATCAATTTGTTAAGTTTCCGTAACGAGTAACCTCACTCTCCATATAGCGATGATTTAGCTGGTATTATTATTCAGTTGTATCTTACATTTCCGTTTTTGTATTTAAAGGTAAATTTTACACTTTTAAAATAATCTTATTATTTATATTCATTAAATTTTATTCGCTCATAACTGTTTAGTATCTACATTGATTCGAATTATTTTATAAGTGGTAATAATAAAATAGTATCAAAAATCAACTATGCTATGAATATATATTATAAAAATTTGTGCATAGATTATTGTTGATTTGATAAAGCAATAAAAATAAAAGTTAGCGCGAATATCAGAGCAAAAAGTTAGAGAGAGAAATGAATCATTAGCATTTAGTGTAAATAAAGAAACGCATTAAGTATTTGAGGCATTTAGATCTAAAGGAAACTAAATTTTCTATTTGATTCCCAAGGCTTCTTTTTAATTTTTCTCTATTAATCAGTTCTTACTTTTCACCTTTATTTTTGCTAACTGTATTACTCCAATAAACAGAAAAGGGAATGTTTTTATGACTATTGGATTGATCAGTTGGATTCAAGCCATAGGGCGAGGCCGATAATTTTCTTTTAAACCTGCACCTTTGCCGAACTTTCCTATTCGACTCATTCTTCTCCTCTTTTACTTGACTGTCCCAAAAAGGACATTTTCCTTCCTCGTCGCTCTTTTGTTCTTTCTCGCTTCTGTCTTTTTTCCTTCAACTCCAATCCAATTCGTTCGCTCCGTTACCAATGTCCTCTGGGGCGCGGGGACTTGACCACATGATTTTTATTTCCTCTGATCGAGATGGGAATAGAGTTACGACGGTGCGACGCTGTGAGACTATATTGAGGAATCATGATATGGGTAGAGAATCGTCTTCATAAGACAATTCGACCTCTTTTTTTACGGCCGCAGTTTGTCCTTATCAGTTTTTAGGACCAATATAGGGCTTTAAAGATTTAGCCGTGACGACAAATCGAATACAGATGAAACCAATTTCTTTAATGCCACGCGGTCTTTTTTATTATCCTCCGATTCTCCGTGCGTTAAATAATAATTTTTTACCTAGCCATTATGAATGAATGCAATTGATTTCTGTTTATTTTAAGTAAATATTTGTATTGATATTTTAAATAGGTTTCTCGATTTGATGTTTAAAGAACATTTTCTCCTACAAAAAATTCTTATTTTTCAAAATAGTATTTCATGCAATTAGAAAAAAAAATTGATTGCATTACTTAAACATTTCATATATATTTGAAATTCAATCACAAGTCATATTTAGTTGAAAGACAAACGAGAAAATGTGACACTGTAACAAATTTGTCTCAATTTTTAAATTAACAGCTTTTATTGGAAATAAATTAGTAACAAGGCGTCTCATCCTCCCAAGGGAGACACTTGTTTTCTAGTGGCTTCTAGTTCGTTTTCGGTCTTATCTCTCTTCTCCTCGTCCTCTCCCTTTCTCCCTCCCTCAACGAAATATGGGGAAAATAGCGAGATTGAGAGAGGAAAGTTGTCAGGCTTCGAATGCGATCAATAGCGGTCTCTAGTGTGCCAGAAGGATGTTTTGTGACCGGACTCCATTCGAAGATGGAACAACGGGAGGCAATCGAGAGGGCTGGGTCAGAGGGGAGGAGGATGCTAGGCGCTTTATGGAGAAAAAGACACGTTGGAAATTAATTTTTGGCGGTGGTTTTTTCTTGTATACAGCGAAAGGTGATCTTAAACTCGTTACATATATATATATATATATATATATATATATATATATATATATATTAACTAAAGGAAAAGAAAAGGTAGTGATGAGGGTGGCAACAAGGTGTTGAGGGAAGCCCAGCGGACACTTACCAAGTTGAGGACCAAGCTGGCAGGCTGCTGGGGGCGTCGAAGAGACACGTGAAACACACGAACACAAAAAGACAAAAAAACACACGCAAGCTTATCGGGCCTGTGCCCTTCTTCAGCGAAAGAGTATCTATCTATCTATATATATACACAGGGCCGTAATGACCACTTTTGATGCCCTGGGCAGAGAAGTTTTCGGCGCCCCAAAATGATCTAATAAAATTATAAGTTCGTATTTTAAAATGGGTATTTAACTAAAAATAAACAATCATTTCTTTAAAATTTTATTTTTCGAGTTTTATTTGCAGCAAACATATTGATTGCGTCATTGAACTATATTTTTTTGCAGTGTCATATTCAATAGATAAGATGGTCAGATCAGCAAGTCTCTCTTGGTTCATTGATGACCGTAGGTAATTTTTGATCAATTTAATTTACTAAAAGAGCGCTTTCCAGTTGAAATTGATGTGACGAATGTCAGAAAAATTTTCAGTAAAATTTCCACATTAGGAAATGAAATGAACTTAGAAGTTCGTATTCTTGAAGAAATTCTAAAATTTCTTTTTGCGTAATTTTTACACTTTTTATCGAAGGTAGGTGGTGTTTCAACTGCGAACTTGTTCGATTAACTCTCGTTCATTCACATAGTTTTTATACATACTAGCATCATTTTTGCAGGATTTAATAATTTCAACTTCGTTCATGTTATATACAGCACAACTTAAAAATTTAAAAACATTATCAATTTCATATAAAGATGTAAATTGTACCGACAGTTGCGTCTGAAGAGAATTCATTATATAAACAACACAATAGTGTATGTTCCTGTGTCCTCTCATCGCTAAACTTTAATTGTCTGATCAGAGGCAAAGGTAAAAAAAGAGAGAATGCTTGTTTTGGACGCACAAAATTAAATATCATGAAATAAATTAACCCTAGAATCATAACAAAAATATGCTCTAATTCAAAACCGGGAGTAAAATTTATTCCTATGTTAAAAAATGGGCTTTAAAAATGAAAATACAGAATTTAATTTGAAATGGATTAAGAACATAAACAGGTTCTTCTTACGGAAGACCCGGGTTCGATTCCCGGTCATAGCAGACTTCTTTCTCGTTTCAAAATTATTCCCAACTTTACAGCTTATGCCTGTCTGCATAGGATCTTTAGCTCGCTTTATTCCATCAAGTGTATTCATATAATATTTTAATTTCATTTTTTAACGCCAAAGATTAAAACAGTATTTCGATAAAAACTTTATCCATCTGCATTGCATACCTCGGTGATAGAAATCAGAGTAGTTGCTGCTTCGTAGGGAAATATAGTTAAAATTTGGAGCAACAGATTATTTGCGGACCTCGAGTTGATATGTTTGCATTTTTTTAAAAGTTTTAAAAGGTATCTGAAATTTTCTTGACAGGAAAGAGCGTGATTAGAGTTATACAAAACAACTGCTATTGTTGACGCGACTTCCTTCGGCGCGTTCCGCGTTTCAAATATTTCCAGAAGAACGATTTTTTAAATAAGCCGTGCGTATCCAGTGTTACGAGACACACACATTTCGAACAACAAGCGATGATATAAAAAAGCAAGTTATCGTAAAAACGTAAAAAAACATCTTTTCCTTACAAAATGCGCATTCGACATCGTTAGCAGTGGGAGGGGATGGGGTGGCGCTCATGGCGTGTCACAACATTTTCAGCCATTGGAAAACTGACGAGCTTTATGGATTTCCGGAAGCAACCAAGGAGGGAGAAAGAAATATTCTTTTATGATAAAAGGAGACGAGGGAACCGTGGAAGGCGGAACGATGTATAAAAATGGGGATCCTCATGCGAAGAAGAATGACAGCTGGACTTTGAAAAGTTGAATATATAAAATAGATGCGAGAGAGAGAGGTGGGAGGAGGAGTGGGAGGGAATGGTGGTAGGGGGAGGGAGGAGACAAGAGGCGGTAAGGGAGGGGGAAGGAGGAAGACGAGTCTACGGGCTGTAGGCACCGGATGTATGACGCAGGAGGGGGAGTAAGGGGGGGGGGGGGGAGGGGTTCAACTGCTCCCTCAGGAAGGAATGTGATGGAAGGGTGGAATCGGGGCTCAGAGTGTAGGCGGGGAGAAGCAAAAGAGGTTGGAGCAAGAAAATAGAGGATGAGAAATGCGATCCAGAGTTAAAAAAAGTATTTTCGACGGTAGCTTGGAGAAATAGGAATATCTCGAGAATGGACGAAGAATCGGAGATCGGATAAGGATGGAATTATAATCTGCTGAATATTAAGAGGAAATTAAGTGGAAGAAAGATAGATGAAGATGTTGAAGATCCGGGTCAGTGAGGTTGGGTAGGAAAGATATGTTGCCATGTAATAAACGACATGACTTTTTAGGCTGCGATGATTTCAAAATGCGGGTTGAATTTTTTTTCTGCCGGATGAGGGAACAAAAGAGAGATACAGCGATACGAGGCAAGGCGGGAGGAGGGGGATGGAAAATTGGAGGGATTTTAAGATAAAAGAAAGCTGATGGAGGGGAGGAATCTGGAAGGGCGGGGTGAGGACAAGACGGAGAGAGAGGACAGAGCGGATGGTGAACGGAGATGGATCGAGAGAAAGCGAATGTTTTTTGGGAATGCGGAAAAGAAAAGGAGAGTGTACAGAAAAGAAACGAAGAGGAAGAGGGGAGATGTGTTACACGGAAAGAGAGAGGTGTTTGTGTTACAGGACGAGAGAGAGAAAGAGGGAGGTAGGGAGGGGAGAAGGAGAGGGGAAGAGGTGGGGAGTGGGACGGGGAGGGGCTTCCACGGGCGCTCTGATGGAGGTTCGAAAGAAATGGACTGGCGGCGGAGGTGGGAAGAGGTTGGCGTCGGGTTTCCATGCGAACGAATCGTTTCGCGAATGACAAGCATACGCCTCGGCTGACAGCATCCGGTTGCAAGGAGGAGAGGGCGCTGCATCTGTGAGCAGAAACGGATCCATTTGGAATTTAAGAGCGGAAGCGATGGTCGGGAGAGAGGGAAAGAGGTAGGGGAGGGGGAGGCGGATGGAGAAAAAATTGACGGAGAGGAGTAGGAAGAGGATCGTGTGAGAGATTTTTTAGGATTGGAGAGGCATATGGAGGGGAAGGGGCGTTTAGTCCCATTGCTCTCCACGCTTGAAGTGGCGCTAGTGATGCGGCAGAGGGATGCCTTCCCGTAAATAGCGCGGCAGCTCGAAGTTACGTCACGTCATTGTAAGACTTGCTGAATATTTTACATGGTTTTTGTACTAAGAAAGAGTGGTATCCCTTGTTATACTGAAGAGCTCACTTCCGCTTATCAACTCTAAAGATTATTTAATCCATTATTACTTGACGCAGTATACAACATGAAACGTTTTTATTTTATATTTTCAAGTCATAATCACCAGATATAGTGCCTATCAGGAACAAGAAATCATTAAACACTGTGTCTGAATCTATTAACTGCGATCTGGTCGTTGATACATGAATAATTTGGTTGCATGTCTCTTATTTGATATTATAATATTAACAAAGAAAACCAACTATATAAATGCCACAGGAGGTTTCTTTAAAAAAACTTGAACATTTTTGATGAATTGCGGTTTAGCGTTTTATGCGAATATTTTTGCCATTAAGCATATAATTAAAACCAATGAGTTTGAATAAAACTCCCTTATGGTAAGCAGTAATAAATCTGTCTAGTTATTAATTCACACTGTCAAGACTTTGATAGCGTTTTATGCGCGATTTTATCTCAATTTTTAAGTGACATTCCTTTTATGAATTCTCGACTTTGGTTGAGATCTCGATATCTTTAATCGGCTCTCACATCGTTGCCATAGCTTTTCTTGGTCGTCAACAGTCACCCTCCCCGGTTCTAGCGGTGATATACATAATCGCGGCGAGAGCGGTTGGTATGTCACGTGCTTGGTTCCCCTGCCGCGTATGTCATGGGGAAAGAAATTACATTCGCTCTTACATACACTGAACACCAAAAGGAATTGAAGAGAAAAATTTATTTCTTGCATTTTCTTTCTTTTAACGAAGAATAAACGCTTATGTATTTTGCATACCCACATCTTGATAGTCTTAAAAGCGGTTATGGTATTATAATTAAGGGTCATTAGAATTCTAGAGATTTAAAAATATATTTTCATATTCTAATGCCTTATGCTAAGTTATTATAGATTGTAAATATATTTAAGAGTGTTCTTTCAAATCAATAAAGAGATTGCAAACTCTTTGAAGGCATATCTTCTACTATAAGCAATAATATGTGTGTGCCCCTGCAGCGATATGATCCAGATTGCAAAAATTCGCCCATTCCTTAAAATGGACTCGAGTATTGAATTTCCGAACATTAGTCGAGAAAACTAGCTGAATCATTGAACTAAGTCGAGAGCGCATTTATCGCATATGAAATCACCATACTCCTTGTGACAGATCGTTCTTCTTTGCCTTCCTTCTCCAGGAAGTGCGAAGGAAATTGTACGCTTTCACACTCGAAAATTCTGTCCACGCGTTCATGCGGTCATGAATTTATTCAATTTTCCATATTTACCATCGGACACTCCGAGCAAAAATTAAATGCAAATCGAGAACCTATTCTCCGCTTTGTTGGAGGGCTACTGTCCGAGTTATTCATTCGATCCGTACATTCGCTCCCTCGCCCCCTTCTTTCTAAGGATTTCTTTCTCCCTCTCTGTCCGTATCCCGCTCCTCTCACTCCAGTGCTTTCTTCGCCGCTCTCCTTGCCCATAAGCGTCCCCTTAAGAGAGGGGAAGATCATTTTCATAACATTTTAAAAATGAAATCATGGGACAAACATGTATGGCTAGGTTTTCATCACTCGGATAAGTAAAATCCGAAGGGTGAAATTTATAGGTATGAATTGCATGGAAGTATAGACATAATTTCATAGTGATTTTATGCTAGGCATGGCCATTGAAATGAAATATTTATAAACGGCGGTGAAACAGTTGCAAATAAATTTTTTCCCTTTTATGAAAACTCCAATCGTTGCAAAATTTTGTTTCTTATTACTAACCAGATCGGGAAAAACTCAGCGAGATTCAAATGATCCTAATAAAATTTTACTTCATATTGTAATAAATGTTAAATTTCAGAATATACAATCATTCAGCTATAAGTAGTTGTCCAGTTCATATTTTTCTCTGATTCCAAAGAATTTGCCTGCATATCCTGATTTACTTAAAATATTTTGCGTAGAAAATTCTAAAATTTTTGTAGCATATTCTGTCTCTCTAATTACCCTCTCTTCTTCACTCATCCTCCATACCAATATTTGTCCTTTCACTGTTGTTCCTCGAGTTTTTTTGTTCCACCTCCCGTATCCTATGCCCTATTTTTACCAAACATAAATATATTATTATATATTGTATATCTTAATTTTATATAATATTTCACAAGTGTCCGCACGCAACACTTTTTAATGCCTTTTAATAGAAATTAATCGCTGAAATTTTGTACACGCATAGGTGATCAATAGGTATGACACAGAAAAATCAAAGATGCACCGAGTTCGATTGGCGGAATCTTTATTTTCTCCATTTGTTTATAATCGGAGCGAGAGTAGTAAATTTTTAATTTTGCATTTCAAAATAGATTATAGTTAGAACAAAGATCTGGACTCGAGACTTAAAAGTATATACGGAGAAAGGAATGAAGTTAATTTTTATTGTTAAGAATATTGTTTTAATCCGCTTTGAATTTGTCCATAAATTACTTTGAAATTCGATAAAACGGCGATTTTTTACGTTTCTATCAACGAGAAATTTCCCTATCCTGGCAACCCGTATTGTCAGTATTTTTAAGAATCCAATGTTTTATTTTGGAAATCTTCATCGCATTTTCATTTTTCAATTGCTCTACAGAGTTTAGTTTTTATTATCATTACATAGCAACAAATAAGTTGTCGATTTTATTTTCAACCATATATTTGTGTCACGCTAAGTTGCTCAAAGGAAACCACCTGGAAAATTATGTAAGTAACTTTAATTAACGTATAAAATCATAGCCGTATAATATTAAAGATTAAAAATTTTCTGTAGGATTTGATAAATGTCATCTTTGAGCGTATAAGTTACTATTTCGAATTTTTGCTTGGCTAATCTATACGTGTTGGAGTGTTATAATTTTAATTAAATACTTCATACACGCTTACCCGTCATTTTAACAGACAGTTACACTAGCATATGTTAAAATACAAAATCGCTTTATAAAGTTTATTTCATGTAAATTATTTTAAAATTTAATTCCCTAATTTCGTGGATTCCTTTAAATACTGTGAGAAAATTAATGCCTGTATATCCATTTGAACATCTTTCATAAATTTACATTTTCTCAATTCATTGCGTAAATCTCTCCCTTCTCTTTTTGCTCCCAAACAGTTCAAATAGTCGCCCTCTACCCTGCTTATTTAGATTTTCAATGACCGTTGATTTTCCTGACACCTCTTTATCTATTTCTTCTAAATTCTCATCTCCCAAAGCGGAATCAATTAACTCTTTTTCCTCGCCTCTTTATTCTGCGATCTTTATTTATACTTCTGCATTTTACCACCTTTTCGAACGATAGCTTTTCGTTTCGAATCTACAACTTCCCAAACTCGGTGGCTCCCCTTTCTGTTGTAAATGAGTGGCAGTCGATGTTTCGGGAAAAGAATGGCTGGGATAAGGGGCCCTTTATTCAGACCGCCCTCCGAACACCGCCCCCTCTCAAACACGTTCCTCCACCTCCCTTTACAAGGCCACATCTACCGCCACCGCCTCCGCGAAAGCCCACCTCCCCCACCAGCGACACCCAACCGCTCTCCCCCTCTTCCTCCCTGCATCCACCCGCTTTGCGTGGTCGGAAGAAAATCCAAGGAATGGGAAGAAGGGATGATGAGATCGGGAGGGATGAGGGGGGAGTGGAGAAGGGGGAGAATGGCGGGTGGAGGGTGGCCCCGCGTCTCATGGCAATGGATCTCTCGGTCGGGGTAACTCTTTAAGGTGGTGTGGAGGGAGGAATAGAGGAGAGAGATCGGAGAGTGGGAGGAGAGGGAGAGAAGAGGTGGGAGGAGCAGAGGAACGAAGGGATTGGGGGAGAGGGAAGTCTGTATAATCTATCACCGCCATTTTCGTGTTGACAGAGAAATTAATGAGGCGTTTACACGCCAGAGCGGAAAAGTGCAGAATGAAGTGGAGTCGCTCTCAAACCTCTCTTCTCCCCCCCCCTCCCCCATCATCCCATTCCCCTCCCCCATTCACCTCTCTCCTTCCTCTGTGACCTAACCCCCGCCATTTTCCAATCCTTCTTTCCTCTCTTTCTTTCTCCCTTTCCTCGCCTTTTTTTCATTTCTCCTTCATTTCGTTAGAACTTTTAAATTCTTCCATTTTTTCTCCTTGCAGCTTCCTTCTACTATCATGTGGCTCCATCCTCTATATCGCTCCTTCTCCGTGATGCTTCAAATATCTTTCTCTCTCTGCCTCTCTCTTTCTCTCCCTGCCTCGGCTAGGAAAACTTGGGACGACCGAAGAATTTTAATTCGATTCCTTGGTTTTTTCCTCCCGTCACTTGGGTTAATCGGTTTTTATCTCGCTAATCACATCTCTTTTTCTCCCTCTCCTACCCTTTCGCTCTCCTTTCTCTTCTCCACCTTCTTTTTATCTCTTCCCCCTTGGAAATTATGAAGGCTGCGCTCACAGGTTTCGTTTTCTTCCAGCGTTATTTTTGTTGTTTTTTAATATTAATTTTTTTTTACGCCGCGGTCACATTTTCGAGAAAGCCATTAATTTGCTTGATTAGACTTTTTCATTGTTTATCGGGTTTTTACTAAATAGTTTGTTTTGGGATTTATAATGGTAGATATCAAAAGTGCTACGTTTTTATTAGGCTAATTATATTAAAATGAAGAAGTTAGTATCCTGGGTTCGGAATATCAATTAGATACTATATTTTTTGAGGAACGAAGTAAAATAGTGGCAAAGATATCCAAGAAAGGAAAAATATCTCATCATTACGTTGCGATATCGTTTTATCGTTGTTTGGTTATGCATAAATTCTCAAGAATTATCTAACGATTGAGTAACTTTCCTGAATGTATGCTAATGTAATACAACAATCATTGTTGATATTAAAATTACTTTCTGAGCTATTTTGAGCAAAGAAAAATATTTATTCAATTAAAAAATTTATAAATCTTTCAAAAATGCTACCACTTTTCAAATATCGTAATAATGATGCACCGTAGAATTAACTCAACAATTTTTAAGTGATTTTTTTCAACTATATTGATAAGCTAATTACGAATCGCTTCCAAATTATAGTATTTGAACACTGCGTATAAGAAGTGACGTTACTTTAGTTTAATTAAATTTTGCTAGTAATTCAATTTCGGTTTCGATGTGGTGTTTCCAAGTTAAAAAAATCCTCATTGTTCATCTGTAGTATGGCAAATGGCTGAATTAGAATCTAGTAAGTTAATGCCCAATACATTGTGCATCTAGGTCGACTTGTTAGTCATTTTGCTCTCGAGTTTGTCACCTTGAGCATTGATGAAGTGCGGGACGGAGGGTGTTTGGAGGGTAAAAGGGCTCCAGTCCCTCCTTTTGCTATGAGCATACTATCGCTCCTCACAACCACGTGCTTGCATGCATTACACTCTGGGAATGGAGAGTCCTTACTGCCGTACTGGAATTTCAACGGCTGTCGTAAATATTCGGTATCTATTGCTCCCTGACGAGCAAATTTCGAAAGGGCGAGGGTTGATGCGGACGACTGGTGCAGGGAAAGGGGAGAGGCCAGGGGACCGAAGTTTTGGGTTAGGGGTTGAAAGGATAGGAGTTCGGTAGATATTGCCGCGCGGTTCATCGCTTCGCGGAATGGAAATGGGACGGAAAGGGTGGAATTGATGGGGAGGGCTGCGTTGCAACGGGGGTAGGAGAGCATCCGGAAATGTGGCGGGGGGGGGGAGGCGGTGGGCGGGGATGGGACGGAAATGGATGCGTCGCGGTTCAAACGGTGCCGAGCTGAATTCTGTGAATTGGACAATCGACAGACGTAATACCTTTAAATCGGGAATTTGTTGCCGAACAACTGAAATTATTATTCTTTAAAGCATTATGTGGCTGTTTAGGAAATTTACAGCATACCTAAGTTTCTTTTTTTTGATTACCTTTACTAAAGGATTAATTTATAGAAATGTTCATCTAACTTGTTAAATTGCGTGGGAAGCATTAATTGTCAATATTATTAGTGACCAGGGAAACTATAATCTACGTGATTTAACGGTAAAGTGGCGAATTTTAAATAAGTAATCAATAAAATCCTTGATTTTGAGAAGAGAATTAATTTTGCGCAACGTCTTACGGGGCAATATAACCACTCATCGATAGCTATCTATTCTTCACCTGACATTAAGTGTCAACATATTTGATACCCAAGTCAGCTAGGATAAGCTAGGATATTTACGATTTTTAATCGCAAAAATCAGTTTTTTATAATATTTGAATATTTTTCTCTGCTGAAAAAAATATGGAAAAAATGAATTATCAGGCTCACTTTATGGCTGCATTCCAATAGATACCATATACATAAAATATGGCTCCACTAGCAAAATGCGCGTTTCCACTAAAGTGTGTATTTCGTCAGCGGTTACACAGGTATTTTTCCTTTTACAGTCAACATTTGAAGTATAAGATGCTTAATTTTTAATATGTGGTTCATCCAGGAGTGAATAGCCTTTTCTGCGTGGTGGACCGCATTGGAAATTGTCAATGCTTTGGCGGACTGGATTAAAGTTAAATCGAAAGATATCGAGAGATTCTTAAGTTAAATTCAAGTTAAAATTAGGTTTTTAGGTTTAACATTTCAATATTTAAAATTATGATGGAAATCATTTTTAGAAATGTGAGAAAAAAATTAAAAAATATTATTAAAAATAACTGGTTTGAATTGAGAAATATTTACACTGGGATCCCAATTTAACAGTAGATATTTAATAGATTTTGTTAGATAAAAATTATACTTGATAGATAACTCAAAAGAAAAATGAAAAAGTTTCGAAAACTTTGAAAGACTGGACCATATAAAAATATTTAAATACTTAGTGGGTGGCATAAAATTACTTAGTTGGCCCCAGGTTGGACACACCTGGTCTAGTCTAACAGACTATATCAAGTCTTAATTCCTTGATCCTCTGAAAAATAGTATTCATTAAAATAGACTAAAAATTCAAATCATGAAAAAGGCCACAATACACTTCTATTATTTTCAAGAATTTTATGACGTTTATAGGAAATTTTCATGTTAAAATATATAATTTGCTATACATATTAGGTGATTTACGGTTTCCTGATTGAATATGTCTTCTCAAAATAAAATTTGCTATTAATTTATATCGAACGTTTAAATTCAATTGCTATGAATTTGATATTATATTTACTTGTTTTTAAAACGTATCCCTATGGGGTTAAATCTTAGCAAAGTTTGATTTATGACCGTTTGATCAAGGAAATACTCTATAAAACATTAAATCTAACAAATGGCGATAAAAAGAAAGCCACTTTTAGCATTACGATGCGCAAGCATGGACTTGAAATAAATTGAAAATACACCTAAGTAAAAATGGCTATATAAAAAGAGAAAGCGAATTAAAAAATAGTAACCTTCTTTCGAGCATAAAAATATGCTTTTTTTCTGTGAATTAGGTTTTTCTAACATTTCAACACCGCGCGCGTATGCAAGTGTTCGTCTGTATATATCAGTTACAGTTCATCAAGGAGCCGCCTACCCCTCTCCTCCTCCATACGGTAGGACCGATGCTTTAATTACAGTCACAGAGTGATTAAACTCCGCAGCGTCACTCGTTATAACGGGAGGGAGAGCAGGAAGGGGGAGACAGAGAGAGGAGGGAAAAGTGGGAGGCAGGGAGGGGATTTGAGACTCCAGACCCCCCATCTCGCGCCTATTCGCCAACCCTCTCCTCCCCACTCTCTTACCGTCTCCCGAAGCGTCCATCTCTCTTCCAGCCTCACCCCCTCGGTGGTCACGGGGCACGGAGGGATGGGGCGGGAGGACCTCACGTAGTACTCGCCACCTCTCTTTCCGATGCTTTACCCACCTCCCCCAAACTCCCTCCACTTTCACCGAGGCATGCAAATGGGCAATGCAGTGCCCCGACGATGGGTTCGAGGAAGGGGAGGGGGTATGTAGGAGGGAGGCGAAGGATGGAAGAGGGGCGGGAGAAGGCTTTATGAGGTGTGTAGGGGGGGGGGGGAGGGCTAGCGAAGGTATGTCGAGCGCGCGCGTGTGCATGTGAGCGTGTTTGTGTGTGTGGTCATAGGTTATTCGGGAGGTTTTAAAAGAAGGGCGTTTGGGAGCGGCGGGTGGGCGGGCGTCGGCGATTTTCCGCCGCTCGTATACCTCTAAGAGAGCGGCGGCATTCCCCCCCCTCCCGCCAGCGTGAGGGGACGGGCGGGGTGATGTTCGAATTTAGTGGTGCCGGCGGGTGGCGACCTTTGGTGGGATTGCCTTGTGGGGTGGGAGTCGGTCGGCGAGAGAGCGCGACGTGTGAATTCTAAGCGATGCCGCTCCGAGGGAGTAATTCGCTGACGCCTTTAAAAACTCGTTCGAATTGTAAGATGGAAAGATCTACGTTCGGTCCTAAATCCTTCGGATGGCTCGTTAATCCATATTGTATTCTCGGAGTAGATTCGAATATTTTATATAATATTATGGTCAGCTGAGTGAACGTTTAGAATATTTTCAGAGACTCTTGTGTCCTATCTTCCTATTAAAGTTGCCCATAAAGTAATGAAATTAAAAATGTGTATCATTTACATTCAAGATGCAAAAAATACGATTATATTTTTTAACAGTAAATTTCATAGTATTTTTACGACGTATGTAAGTCTTGAATTGCTCGGCTCATGGTTGGAAATATGCACTCGGTCGTATGAAATAGTTGTTCTTTTTGTTCGAGAATATGTTGATTCAATCAAAAGTTGATTTATTCTTTGTACGGTATTCATTGATTCTGAGGACTTTTTTTGCGTATTATATGCTGCAGGTTCATTCTTTGAGGTTTTTAACTTGCATATCTTGTACATTGGATTATCATACAATACATCGTTTTATCGCATAAATAACTTTTCGATGGCACGTGACCGCAGTATGTTTCTTATTAGATTAAAAACTAAAAAATCTCGAGCAAAACAAACATTTTCGAGTTTTATTTTTATAGTTTTTCAATCAAAATAACAGGCATTCATTTTTCCTGATTGAAATATTTATAATGTGACAAATACACGTTTTTAACTTTCACTTTACGTTCCTTTGGTTGAAGGTTGGCTTTATAGCAGGCTCTCTACTCAGACAGAGATAAATGATATTTGGAAAGTTTATGTTCTATTGAATCTATGCGAAAAGTTTCAGAAAAATAAATGTATTTATTATGGCGATGTACATTTGCTCGTAAATTTTATATCATCGATTGGTTAAACTGATAAATATTGTATATATCATGATGCATACTCGTATGTATCGTTAATGTTTTTACGGGAGTTGTAATTGTTGTTCCATTCGTAAAAAAGTTTATAAAACATCTTCGTTAATGATTTTTTCAAGGCTATAGTTTGATTCAGCCATGGCTATAGAATAAAAATTTAAAAACCTTATGGTGAATGGGCAGTGTTTTAAAATTTTACATGTTACAGAATGTATATTAAATTACTAATAACCGTAATATTATTGACAGTATAAAACTATTTCCTAACTTCTGATGGTAATATAGACAAGAACTTATCACTTCCGGGTAAGTTATCGTATAAACTGTAATTATGTTTTTATCAAATAATTGTATAAAAATTATGTTTTTCCGTTTGGAGGAAAGAAGGAAGAGGTTCAAAACAGGAACAGCGATTTCGTTTCGGGAGCTGTTTTTTGGATATGCAATTTTATTAAGACTACTCACGTATTCTTTGGTATAGAAAAAAATATGCTGCGCCCTCTGCGAATAGGGCAAGGTAGTGCTCCCTTACTTTGAAACCACGTCCTATTTTATTATATCCCATCGAAGTTCTCCTTCTTCTTTAACCTTAGCATACATATCCTTGCTCCTTCTTTCCAGAGATGATCTTATTCATATCTCTCCCTCTAATTCCTTTATTTCCCATCCCATTCCTTCCCTGTAAACGTGAACTTTTAGCATTTACCCATTTCTTTCCGATCTCGAGGCCATGAAGAGCCGAATGGTGTGCCTGGAGGACATTCGTCACGCCCCCTTCCTCTCACCTCTCACTCAATCTGACCCGTCCCTCTCTCCCTCTCCTCCTTCCCTCCGTTTATCCTCTATTCTTTCCCTTCCCCTATTTTTCCATTCCCCTCCTCCTTCTCCCCCCCTTCTCCCAAAGCGCGCTGCCGTGGCGCCGTAATAATGCATCGGTTTATCGGTCTGCAATCAATGCCAATAAATTTTTTCTCCTCTGTCTCAGCGCCGCGAAGCAACGCGTGCAGGAGCCGTTACTAAAGAAGGAAACGCTAGCATTATGGAATTGAATAAGTGAAAGATTAATCTCCTTTGAAAATAATGGAACGTGAATGTAAAGCCACATCGGATGAAACAATTGGAGATTATTATCGGAGGAAATCGCTCAAGGACTAATGTTTAATTTGAAAGATCAATAAGCGTAAAAATAAAAAATATCGGAATGAATTATTTTTTAAAACATCCGAAATATTATCGATAGAAATGACAAAAATCTAATGTGGAAACGACGGACATTTTACGGAAAAAGAACCAAAATATAGCTTTCTTGAAATTCGACCGATTTTTTCGGATATGAGAGATATCGTCTTTTCGACGAGGCTATCAGAGGTCGATTTGATGGCTTATTTGGTCTCTACTAGACAACAAACAGCCAGGAAGAAAAACATTCAATTGAAAAAATAATAATTCAGATTACGATTGTAAAACGTTGACAGGGAACTGAGTCGTTCGATATTTGAAGTGGACAGAAGCTCGATTAGCCGAATGCGAGGGCGTAAGGGAGGAGGGGAGAAATGGGAGTCATGAGAGGAGATACAAAAGAGGGGGGAGGGAAGATTAGGGGAGGCTGATGGGGAGGGGGGGGGGGAGAAGGGGAGGCGAATGCCATGGGGTCACGCGAGGCGTAAGGTATGGAGGACCGCGCAGCAAGTGGGTTTACAGGAAAAGAGAGGGAGGGCGAGAGGGAGATAGTGAGAGAGAGAGAGAAGTATAAAAAAGGAGAAAACAATAACCATTAAAAAGAGAGGGAGGGGGAGGGAGAAGTAAAGGAGGTGGAATGGCAACAAAAGGGAAGACAGGGAAAAATATAACGGTTTGGGAGTCGTATATCTCTCACAAGAGAGAGAGAGAGAGAGAGAGAGAGAGAGCGTGACTGAGAGATTAGGTCAGATCCACGCACACAAGGTCTGCCGAACACTCTGCGAACCGAACTCCCCTCCTCATCCCACGTCCCTCATTGTTTCGTTTTTATTATTACTCCCTTTATATTTTTTCCCTCGCTTCCTTGTTCTATCTGCCATTCGTCACGACAGGAAATCTTTCGATACGTTCGGTTCATCACCGGAACGGCTATCTTTCGAGTCAGTGGTTGTCGTACAACACATCAATTTACTTAACGTTGCGTATTCCATCACAGAAAAGGGAGGAGATTGAATGCGTTGAATTCTCGGTAAATTATTGACGGTGTTAGCTCACACTCGATCTAAAAACGGGATATGCAATAACAATCGCGTTTTACACTAAAAATGCTTTAAGAATACTCCAGAGGAATAACTTCGATGATAAATGAATGAAAATGGTTGTTTTAATGGCTAGGAAAGTATTTCAAAACATTTGTTATATAGTGAAACGAAAATAACTATACAGTTATCAGTATTTAGTTCTTCATGGCAAACGCATTTTCCACTCGATTACACTTGATATTGGATCAGTTTATTTATGGCTGATTTATTGTAAACATTTACTTTTATCAATTCTTTTTTATATATAATACATTCTGGTACTTTATGATCGTGTTTACTTTATTTTTAATTTGAAACTGTTTGGCGCTGTTAGCGCGATTATTCAGACCTCATTTTCCATTCGATTATTATTGATTCAGGCGCTGCAGAATGGAAAGCATTAAAACTCACAAACAAAACATATTTTATTGCGCTAAAGCACATGTAATTGTAATCTTTGTTGAGACAGAGAAGTTGAATTCGGTGTTTATGTTTGATTTATTAAACTCGGAGAAAATACGAGTCTCAACTCCAAGCATGGAAACACATGTTTTTTTTAAGATCCTCCATTTATTTCTTGGGCAAGAATGGAAAAAATCGATCTTTTCTTCGATCTTAATGATTTTAAGCAGTTCCGAGTCTATTGTCACGTTTGTTTTTATTAAGTAAATATCATTATAAATAGCTGCTTCTTACATATACTAGTAGAAGGTGCTTGCATTCTGCAAGCATTTCATCTCACCTTGAGAAAACATTAAACTTTTTAAAAAGATATTTCATTATTTGAAATATTTTTTAATTCAGAAGATTTCACGTCTGCACCGGTCGTCTTTCTTAACTTATGGAACAATATTGGAGTAAAACAATACCTAAAATTTGCAATTTTAAGAATTGTATACTTTTTCCATAGCGGGATACTAATGCCACACATTTCTGACATATTTTAAAGTTAAAGCACACCGAGAGGGAAATAATATTTATGTAATTGTTTAAATATTAAAAAAGTTTTAACGGCCGCAATAAGAACTTAATTAAGATATTCAAATGTTTATTTGTGCATTTGCACTAAGCTCTAAATTGCTTTAAAACTTCAGGTCCCTAGTTCGCTTCATAGTACCTAAACATTTATCTATTTGTTTAAATTTTAAGAATTTTTAACACTCAAACAAATTAAAATATCAAAATTTCTATAATCCGTATTTGTTTTTTTTTTACAAATTCTGCCTTTAAAAAAATTTCAGCTTCATAGCATATTCGAAAATACATCGACTTTAAAATTTTGCTTAAACACTTGCGAATTTTTAGCGACCACATTGTTGAGCTTTTCAAAGATTTTGTTTTTTTCTAAATAGAAATTTCTACAAAATATTTGTAGAAGTTCGTATCTACGACTTAAAGTCTCCTATATAAAAATTATTCAATTTTAATGAACAAACGGGATAAAAACAACACCTAAAAATTAACAATTTAAAAATCTTTGATTTTTCTGGTTGATTGTCAGCAAAATCCTATAATCGTGCAATATTTCACCTCCATATACATGGGAATAATTTTGAAACGAGAAAAAAAGTCTGCTATGACCGGGAATCGAACTCGGGTCTTCCATATACATCTTAGTTTGGTCTACACACTGGAATATCCTTTCCCCATGCTAACTTATGGGAGATTTTCTGGGGCATCTAGTGTCGAACCCGGGATACTGTAAGAAAAACCAATACCAATTCCTAATAGGTATTGTAGCCCTCTAGCAAAACAAACTTTTATTTTCCCAGCTTATCGGCAAGTGTCAGAAATTAATTTACAAAAATGGCACAATGTTTTTCTAATGGGGAAAAACGCAAATATCGGAATTTATGGAGTCAAACCCATGTCACTTAGGTAAGAGATCTTATTTTTTCTGAAGGTTTCTCTATGTCCTCTACAAACGTAGAAACGTTCAGCTCTCTATCTCTTGTAGTTTGGGCTGGACATTAGTATCCTCCTATCAGCATCATCATCATCATATGTAGTCTGTCCGTAGACAGGGCCGTGATTATTCGTGGTTAAACCTAGTTCTCCATTTACTCCTATTTTCCGCTGTCCTCTTCATATCTTGATAACTCTCTTTCCCTTTCAAATCGCCTATCAGCTGAAACCTTTTCCTATCTCTTTCCTTTTTTCCATCTAGTTTTCCTTCTAACACGTCTTTAATCATACTCTCTCTCCTCAGGTAATGCCAAACCCAGTTTGTCTTCCTTTTTCTGATAGTCTGTATAATCATTCGCCTTTCTCCTACTCATCGTAGCTCTTTATCGTTTTCATCCTATCTGTTCATTTTATCTTCAGCATTCTCCTCCAAGTCCACATTTCAAAGCTTTCCAAGTATTTGATGTCATGTTTCTGCCCCGTACAAAGCTATACTATATGCCATATATGGCATTTTATGAACATCTTGCGGATGTCTTACCTTATATAAGCTGCTTTTGCTTTTCTTATTCTAGTCCTGATCTCATCCGTACATTTTGCTTCTCTTTTTATGATGCTTCCTCCTATATATACGTATATATATATATATATATATATATATATATATATATATATATATATATATATATATATATATAACAACTTACGGAAAAGGAAAGGTAAAATGAATATATGGATGTCAACAAGGTGTTGGGATGAGGAAACCCAGTGAGCACTGCAGTTCTCTCTCTGTAGCTGAAGAAGGAGTAGTTCCGAAAGCTTTACGTTTGTGATGTTTCTGTGTTTTTGTGTTACTTTACGTGTGTCGCTTCGACATCCCCGGAGCCTCGCCAACCTGAAGTCGTCTGATTGGTGAGTGCTCACTGGGTTTCCTCATCCCAACAACTTGTTGACATCCATATATATATATATATATGTTAATCATCTATCATAAGTAAGAAGCGTCAATATAGTATATACGTATATATATGTGTGTGTATATATGTATATATATATGTATATATATATATATATATATATATACTACAACCTAAGGTACTTTCAGAAATTCAACAGTACTGAAATTTGGCATAAAGATATGTCATTGGGTAAAACCTCTGGAAAAATATCTAAAGTTTTGGAAAAAGTTATATTTAAGGGGTGTTTTTGACCCCAAAATCAACTTTTAAACACCCATAAGAAAAGCATTGAAAACGTTGCAGGGCTATATAAAATGTCTTTTTTAAAATATTTCAAATTAAGGTACAAAGTCGAGACATGCATCGTACTGTGGATGAAAGAATGAAGTTTATTTTTCTTGAAGATAAACTTCAAATACATGCTGAATTTGCGTAAAAATTTGATTTTGATCATAAAATTATAAATTTGTTTTCGGTCTTCAACAATGAAAAATATAAACTACCATAGCAACGACTCCAATGCATTTCAAAGAGATTTGATTTTCCATACCGATTGCCGATTGCCAGAGAATTTAGAAATTCTGGATAGATGCCTTAATTTCGCAGAAAATATAAACTATTGTCTTATTTAAACAGGTAGTTAAAATGCTGTTGCATTGGTTTATTTACGAGTTTAAAAGTTGATGTATGGTGATTTTTTAAGCGCTTGTAGTATGCAAGCGCCAACAGCTCGTAATAGGAAATGTTCGGTAGATACTTTTATATTTATATTAAAAATTAAAGGTAAACATGGTTTTTAAGTAGGGGTAAGCGTTTATAACGAAGTGTAAAATGAGTATATAAAATGGAAGTTATATTAATTTTTATCTTTGTATGAATTAATTATTCTCATTATTTTAAAGATACATAACTAGAACCTGACATTTATTAGCTATACTTGGAAAATTTAGAAAATTATAGTCTTTCTGCAATGGTTTTCGAAAATTCCGAAATTAGCATTCGTTTAACTTCAGCAATCCATTAACTACCTACCATCAATCGCCTTGGCGATCCAAACAAGTGTTACATTAAAAATCAAAACGCTTCCTCTGAGATAACGATTTAGAAAGTTTTAAATGTGACTTAATTAACCATGACTAACCGATAAACGCCACCTTAACTAAGACTAAAGGGCTGAAAGAATGGTCAGTTCATCGACCTGATTAAAGAGCGCCTTATAACCTTTGACCTCCGCTAATAATTTTTTCTCCCTCCGCTGACGAGGTATCGATTCCGTCCTTGATGAATAATGTGTGCATGTTCCGCCGTCTCCCGTCCGTAGAATCGGTAAATAACCGGAGAACGACAGGGCTTATCGAATCCAATCCGTTATTCTCAATATTTCTCCCTCTAAGGCGCCCTCTCCCTCTCTCTATCTCTGTTTTTTTTATTTTTACACTGTGCTCGCCCATCTTCCCCCCCACTCCTATCTCTTGCTCACCCCGTCCCTTTTTCGGACCTTCTAAAAACCTCCGGTTCATGATGAAAGGTGCACTCAGCACGAAACTCCCCCTTAGCACCTTTCGACGGCTCCTTCGCTTAGTCCTCCTCCCTACCTCCTCTCTCTCTCTCTCTCCTTCCTCTCCCTATCTCCCCCACCCCTTCTTTTCTTTCTCCGCTCTCCCGTTTATCCCGCATCAACCCTCGATAATGCCCTCTCCGCCCTCCGGCTATCTAATCTGATCATAAGCTCTCCTCTTTTTTTATTATTCAACCTCTTAACCCTCACCTCCGCGTTCTAATTTTTCACGTCTTCCCACCCAGTCGACGTCTAGATCACTTAAATTTGCTATCTCCAAACTCCCATCCTAAACACACTTGCAAGCATATAGTACTCACAAAAGCTCGCAATGTGGTCAAAACAGCTAAACTTGTACAGACAACGCAATAATAATGTCAAAAAATATTATAATACAGCATTAATATACATTCAATTCGATGTCTAACTGCAATCGCATAAAAATGGTTCATTTTTATGAATTGCGAGATTAATATATTTACGTTTTCTCTTTTGATACAATTCGTATGCATTGCCTTTATACCTATACTTTCACCCTCTCTTTTAATCTATTTTAGTCCAGTTAATGAAAAGTGTGAGAACGTATCAGACCTATATTACATTCATTTATCAAATTTCTTCCTAATCCTAAATTAAAGTTGCTAGAGTAACTCTTATGGTTTAAAGTTAACAATCTTTCATAGAAACCATTCCAGACTTTCCATCCATAAATATCTAAACAGAATAGTTTTATTGTAAGTAAAAGAAGAATGTGTTCGTAACTCAATAGAAAAATATTTTTATCTAATAAAATAACGTTTACGCCTCAAAATTGGACCCGGACGAGCAGATAAATCTCTTTCCCTTTTCATGTTCGGAATGATAATGCTAAGGAAAGCGTGCTTTTATAATTTTTAATCACCCTTATATCAGAAACGATGTAGAGATATTATTCCAAAAACACATTCAAAGTATTTCGAAAACTTTTGCTACCTGTCGCAAGTGTGCCGCCATCTACGATTCGTTTTAATGTCCGCAATTGCCTAATGCCTTATTTCTTCACGAATCTAATCTCCTTTTATTTTTTTATTCGACTACCTTCCCCAGTTTTTCGTTTCATTTTTTCTCGGCCCCTTTCCATCTTCGAATGATAATTGGAAAATATAATAGTCTCGACCATTTGTTCGCGTGACTTTTTGATCCACAGGCGCTGCGCCCGCGCACACCTACAGACCGGAAGGTTGGGTCCCGATTGTTATCTGTTCGAGCAAGAGAGATCGGATATTCTTTCGTTTTGCATTTGGAAGAGTAACGGTCTGCAGTGACTATCACTTCGTATACTTTTCTCTTTCTCCATTTTTTGGAACAGTTAAATATTTTATATAAATATCCATTATGTATAATAACCAGTTTTTATAGTAGATAATGGACGTAGGTTATATGATATAAAAGTTAGGGTACCTCAATAAGGAACTAAAATTTGCAATTTTGTGTAATGGTAGGCTTCATAAAAAATCATTTTTAGGGAGATTTCTCACTCCATTTCCAGAATAAAAGTTACATTTGCGTTACGAAACAGAAAATTAAATAGCCGAACCGTGTCAAAATTAATAATTACCAACTGCGGTAATAAAGACAAAAGCTGTTCTTGTGGACATACATATAAGGCAAATATAAATTCTGTAACGTCATGAGGAAGAAAATATTTAACCAGTTAACAAAATTTACGAAGAGAAAAGAAGTGGAAAAGTTAATTATTTAATGATGAATTGCAACAACATAATTGGAGAAGGGCAAACTGGTAGAGTCTAGTATAAATGGCAATATGGTTTTAAATAATGCGTATTTTTACGTATAGTCTAATACATACACGTATAATTTTTGCCGCACAAATACGCGTGATCAATTTAATATTCCGTTCGAATGTATTTGTAATATTTTATAACGCTAAATTATGAAATTTGGGAACACAAAAAGCATCATATCCGCGATCATTTTAAAGCTATTAAAGCCAATATAAGTATTAAATAAATGATTAAATGGAAAGTTCCGTTTGGATCATCTTGTTTAGGCTGGTTTCCAAAGGAAACAGCTTAATGAAATGATCCGGTCTGTGTGTATGTGTGTCCCCCACTAACAACTTATGCATAAACCGATTTTTATTAAACTTGGTATGAGGCCCCTGCTCTCAGGGCCCAACTCCGGACTATATTTTATTTGGCGAAGATTGAAGTATCGGGTTTGATTCCAAAAACGTTTTTTCCCTATCTGTTTTACGTAAGAAGTCTCAAATCCATCGTTCAGAGATATTTTAAAAATACTTTAAATATCTTAAAATTGTGATATTGTAGCGAGGTTTGTACTGTTCTAAGGGAAAAATAATGTCAATTCTAATTCTTATCACCGAATTTTGATAATTGATCGTATTTTCTTGAATTTCTACTAAAACAACGTTTTTACCTTTAAAATCGCATTTTGTCGGACTGTTGCCATGTAGATGATTATTACCGAACTCGGCTTGAGCATAGACGAGTGAACAAATGGGTTATTTTCTTTTCCACTCGATTACCCTTCAGCAATGGACAGTTGATCCAGACATATTAACATATGAACAGTAACATTTATTAAATTCGTTGATTAAACAAATAAATGCAAAATATAATGTCAGAAAGACATTGTTTTTAGTATTTTAAACCTGATTACTCTATTAATTTGTTTTCCAATTTGTCTCTATCACTGATAAACTATGAACTACACGTAGTATTTATGGTATGAGAGTTCCTTGGAATGACTATTATATTCTGAAACATTTACTTTCAATATAAGTAATTAATTCGGGATGTCAACTTTGGGAAACCAGCCTTCTTTAGTACTGGATTGGACTTCTAGTTGTCAGCTGTGATAAAGCTTTAAAGATATTTTTACTTTAATTGTTAGGTGTTTTAAAAATACGTGGTTTTTTTACTTTTTCATATACGTAAGAAAGTATTGTTATGGTAAAAAATTCGACTTCGAGATTTTGATGGAAATACACGTTTTAGGTGTCTC
Source organism: Tanypteryx hageni (assembly GCA_028673005.1). Taxonomy (NCBI): domain Eukaryota; kingdom Metazoa; phylum Arthropoda; class Insecta; order Odonata; family Petaluridae; genus Tanypteryx; species Tanypteryx hageni. The sequence goes on from CM054117.1 coordinate 95,358,786, forward strand.
TGAGTCCATAAAAGTGGTTTTCACCATGCCTCTGTCTGTCTGTCGGTCTTTTTGCTGTTCTAGGGCCCAAACGCGTACATGAAATCAAATGTTATTCCGTATTTGTGCAATATATCATAATTTTCAGATTATTTTCTCATAAAAATGGTATTGCTCAAAAACTAAGGGTAGTTTATTCTTGGCGATTTTTAGAAAAATTTTATTTACTCAAAAGTGGCTACAGAGAATTGGATTAAAATCAATCCAATTGTAGAGCCTGGTGTCATAAATAATACTACTTGAGCCATGTATCTCTTGAAATCACCATAGCGTCCAGTGACATTGCAATGTACGCTAAGTTACCTTACCCAAGCCCTATGACGTCACGCCTTCGCCGTGGTTCCACTCAAAATCTTATTATGTACAGCCTAAATGGTTTAACTGGATCGAATGGTATCACATATTTGTAGATAAATTCGATTTGTTCAGAAATGGCTGTAAGGATTTTGATTAAAATCCATCCAATCGTACAGCCTGATGTCACAAATAATACTAACTAAGCCATATGTCCCAAAAATTACTAAATATCGACCAATGGCATTAAAATATACACTAAACTACGCTTAACTTCGATTTATAAGCGTTTTTCTTTTATAAACGTACACAGTCGACCAAACGTATACACATACGTATATGAGAAAGTTTGTGCAATGCATATTGCGCCGTTTATTCTAATTTCAGACGGGTTTTGGAGCACATATTTTATGTGCATAATTTCTTCCTCAATTAAAATAAACTTTTTTCCTGTCATATGTTAAAGAGTGTAATGCGCATCTTAATTAAAACTCATTTAAAAGTGAAATTAAGAAGTCAGCGTGTTTCTTGTTACTAATATGGAAACACCTGAACTCGTACTTGATATCCTTAGGAAAAAATGAAATAGTATTACTTTTAGAGTAAAGTTATTGAAGTATAACTGTAAGAATCGTCTTTCCGTCATAGTTAGTTAATGGGATTTAAAGAAAGAGAAAGCGAGCGTCAAAGAGTGATATAGAGTTCTACTACAGTGCCATTTTCCGGATGTCAGCAAGTGTTACCATTTCAAAGATAATTAAAAATAAAGATTAGTGTTAAACCTAATTACAGATATACTTAATACTCCATAAAAACAACATATCTGACAAAAAGTATCCACTTCCTGTTATAAAAATGCCTTTTCCCGGCTAATGTGAAAAATATTAAAAACGGGACAACATATTAGATTCTAGAATCAATTTTCTAAATATTTTCCATATTTAAATAAAACATTTTTGTAGTATCTAATTCATATTTAGCATCGGTTGGTAACGCAATAAACCAAGAGTAAATAGCCAAAAGACGTAAATTGTAATCATTCAAATAATCCACATTTTATATCTTATCTTAAATTATTTATATATTCTTTTAATTGATATAATATATAATAAATATAAATATAAGAAAGTTACCCCCACAGACAATCATACGAAAATGTCGCGTACAAATTTTTATTTATGGCAATGAAAGATTGGGCGAGTCTCGAACTTTTATCTCTGAATTATGTGCTTTCGCGGACTTTCTTGTGGTAAATGTTCTCTATCACAATAATGTTTACTTTCTCCATATGTATGAAAAAAAATCTATTTCGAGATTTCGACGGAAATACACGTTTTGAGGTCCTCTGAACACGTTTTGACCATTTTCTCGATGATGTCTGTTTGAGTGTGTATGTATTTTTTGTGCTTTCACTCAAAAACTATAAATCAGGTCAACACGAAATTTTATATTTAACATTTTTATAAAAGTCACAAGAAATGATTAGCTTTTGGTAAAAATCGGTAATCCGGAAGTGGATGTTTACTCTTGTCACTTATCCGTTATTTTGAAATATTCGCTTTAATATTTGATTAATGTAAAAACCTACTGGAATAAACGTTGTAGATAATTTACTTGTCTACAACTTTTGTTTGAAATAGTTTCCCATATAATGCATTGTTTAAGAGATATTTTAAAAAACTAAATATATTACCTGCCACCACGCCACCTCCCGGAGACTATTGTAAACATTTACGCATAGTTGAGTCATAGTAACGCTCCTTTTTATTTTCTTAATTGTTGGAGCTTTGTGGCTATATCCAATATCAGAAAGCTACGGTTTGAGTTTATTTCAGTTCTTTATTAAGTCTGAGTTTTTCTTCCAGTTCTTTAAAATATTTATTATTTGAGATTTTTAGAAATATTACAGGTATGGAGAAAGTCATGTGGTGGCCAAATGGCTAGGCTAGGGAGAGAAAAGTATGATATTTCATTGTTTTGACGGACGCCATTTAACGAGATACGAGTAAAAGTTTATTAAAATAATTATGTAAAGTGGAAGTTTTAATTGACGGATTCGGTTCAAAATCACATTATCCCAATAAATTTTAATAACAATCACTCCCATTTAATTTAATTAAAATCCGTCCCATGGTTTAGGAGATGAAAGTTACGACGGACGGACGAGACGTGCCTATAAGGCGTTCCGCTATTACCGATTCGCTGGTGAAGAACGCCTAAAAAGGATGAACTCATATGACCATGGCAATGGCAAGAATCGAACCTGCGTTAGAAGGCAATTCGAGGTATGCACGCTTACCACCCCTCCCCCAAGGCCGCCAGCGAAATGTCGCAACGTTGTGTAGTCTTATACCCTACAATACCTCATATTATCACATCACATTTTTTGGTAAATATCATTTGTTTGCCCATACTATATATAATTTATATACGCTAACTCATTATCTATTTTGTTTAAAAAAAATTAATGCACTCATTAACATTTCAATTTCTCAGATAATAGAGAAGGTTTAATACGTTAAATTTCATATAAGTAACCCCACCGGTGGCCGCTAGGGGTATTACGGGCTAGGTAGAGCCACTGTTTGACATGAGTCTCTTATGGACTTCAGTTGCAATCGCGTTCATAGGATTCACGCACGGTTTCACTAGTGTGACGCGTGGAATTTGATTTGGAATTGGTGCAAGAAAAATCACTCGGAACTAGATGAGTATGCATTTTTTTAGTAATAAAACAATATAAAATGAAAAGTACATGGATTTATGCCATCAGATCTTTCTAGTTCTCTTAATAATGATTCCAAATTTCTTTTATTGGAATCTTTACGAAAACGGCTTACAGTAAAAATAGTTAGGTATAACAATCACAAGAGATTTTAACCTTCCGAGGATTAATTGGAATGAGTCAACCAGAGACGGGGGAGAGAGCAAGTACTTGCCAATAATCTCATTCACGATGGAAGGTTTAGGCTGATCAAGGTATTCTAATAATATGCGATGATATTTTGGTTGTTTTTCTTGTGCTATTTTTTGACTCATTCAATAGTTGTGAGACTTTTAAAGGGATAAATCAATATAGGGGCAGCAGGGATGGAGTGCCACAATCTTTTCTATATAATTTGTAAATACGGAAATGTTTCTTCATCAAGCTAACTTTCAGTACCTATCACTTTGTACGCTTCTCAACTCCCGAGAGGATATTCTGAAGTTCTATATACTAGTAAAAGATGCTTACATTCTGCAAGCATTTCATTTCACCTTGAAAAATAATTAATTTTTCAGAGATATTTCATCACTGGAAATATTTTTTTAATTCTAAAGATTTCACCTCTGCACCGATTTTCGTAATTTCCTTATGTAACAATAATAGAGTAAAACAATCCCTAAAATTTGTGTTATAAGTTTACGCCGTAGTTTTAATTCATTCCAGTCCAATGCTGTTCTATTGAAAAATGAATATTTACTAACATCTTTTCTTCGAACGTTTGTACGAACTTTACAATTGCATTATAATGCAATCCACTTTGGAAGCACTAAATTAAAGCTATTGTTATATACAGTTCATCAACCCCCATAATTGAAAGGAGTAAAGTTCATTTATTTAATAACATATATCGCGTTTAAAAATTATTAAGTCATCATATGTATACACCTTGGGTTGAAATCAATGAGACAATAAGAATTTCCCCATTAAAAAGCAGTAAAGTGATGCAATTATAATACGGATTGACAATTCCCATTGAAAAGCATTGCCCTGGTTGCTATGATAGCTGAAGTTCTTTATTTTTGAGAGTTTGCTTTTTAGTACTTTTCGTCAATGCTGAAAAGCACTATTATCTTTGTGATGTCCGTCCGTACGCATATATCAGGGAAGAATTGGCTGAACCGAATTCAACAAAATTTGGAACATAGAATATTCACATAAATTAATAACCAAGATGGCATATTTCGACCGGATCCATTCAGCAGGGGTGCCACAATTGCAAAGTTTAACTTTTCGGTAACTGTAAATTTGGAAGGAATTGGCCTAACCGAGTTCAACGAAATATATATATATATATATCCTCCTCCGTAAGAAGCAGCTATTTATAATAGATATATCCTTTCTACGAATGACTCGTACCACGACTATATTAATCTTATCGCTTTGAATACGCTTGAGGGGGGAACATAATGTATCGAATATAATGGCACTGACAAATTGGTTGTTCCAATTCAAAAGGTGATGTTGGATGATGGGCCTTTATTTCAGACTCAACGTATTTAATCCCAGCATTCATATAGTGCAATTCCCGCCAATACCCAATACTTTAATATGGTTTATAACAAACATTGCAAATGAGTGAGTGCGAGTCATTACTTAATAGTTATTGTGAAATTTGGTCAGACTCGCTAATTTTAACTTAATTTTGTGGTCGTAATCGTTACATTAAGGTCCTATTAAGGTATTAGACATTCACAGAGGGCCTGATGAAATTTATTTTGTCTTCTAGGAAGAACGCAGTGCATGTTTCTATTGGATGTTTATTCCACTCAAAGAATAATATTGCACTTTGAAATTATAATAAGGAAATATTTTCTACATTTCAATAAAAATAAAATTCTTAGATTAAGAACAAATTATTTACTATATAATTCGTTGAATATGAACCATTTCAATATATAACGTTTTGACGGTCATTAATATTTTAAAAATTTATCGGTAAATTTTCTAAATAATTTTTATAACGAAACAATAAAAAAATCATAAAAATTACTGTTTTGCAAATACGTGCAATTAAATTTGAGCTAATATTTTTTAAATGTAGTTTTGGAATCGGGAAGAAAATTCTACTTAAGAAAATATTTAAAAAAATTATTATGGCTCCATTATCATTGCATCACACAGTCGCTGATCATTAATTAAGTCGTTCGAGGGTTTACTATTTCAATCGAAGTCTTTGATGTTTAATTAAAGTTGGATATATGAGCCACTTTTAAGGAACATGGTGATCTAAGGAATTTAAATTTTAAAATTTTAATTATTTAAAGCATTCTGCTTAAAAGCTGAGGGAGTTTATTTCCGAGTTATTAAAACAAACTCAGGTCACATTCTAATGAATTGAGATGCCTAGTTTTATCATTTTGTATTAATTTTGATCCATCTGTAATGTTTGGACTGGAATTTATTAAAAAATATTTAATTCAGATTTCCTTTCGTAAAAGAGAACTTAGCGTAAGCCGGAGTTGTCCGGAAGAGCCCTCATTACTTATCGACGGCGTATCTTGTGTGTGGAAACAGATTGGGAGTATGGTAACAGAGGAAAATGGGAAAAATGCGAGCATGCTACCGAAGTTGCTATTGATTAGAGATCGACGGCGTGATGAGAAAAAGAGAGAGATGGGGAGGGAGGAGAGAGATAGCGAGGGGGGTAGAGAGGAGACGGAGGGAAGGAGAAACAGAGAGAGAGAGATGTGGGAGAAAGGGAGAGTGCTCCATTAAGGCTGGAGGGGAGTAGAGGTGCCGGCGGATAATGTACGAGAGGTGTGGAAAAGGCGTGTGTTGGGATAAAAAGAGGGTATCCGGATATAATGCGCTTCGGTGGGGGATTACGGGAGAGGTCCATACTTCCATGGCGTTTCCTGCCGAAAGAGAGAAGATGGGATGGGAGTGCTGCCTTCATCTACGCACTTTTACCTGTCAGCACCTCCGAACTATCGTACTATGTAATATTTCCGTATTATGAAAATTTTCATTCTTTAGAAGTCGCCCGTTGTTTATTCTTAAGTTTAAACATGGAACATATTTTTGAGAAGTATGATGGCATCATGTGGCATGATTATCAGAGCCTGTAATTAAAAAATTATAGGAATCGGTAAATTTGAGAGGAGGTATATGGCAGCGATTTTCTAACATTATGAAAAGATTCTTGACCATGTGTAACTATTACCAACTTTTATATTAACTTATATATATATAACAACTTACGGAAAAGGAAAGGTAAAATGAATATATGGATGTCAACAAGGTGTTGGGATGAGGAAACCCAGTGAGCACTCACCAATCAGACGACTTCAGGTTGGCGAGGCCCCGGGGATGTCGAAGCGACACACGTAAAATAACACAAAAACACAGAAACATCACAAACGTAAAGCTTTCGGAACTACTCCTTCTTCAGCTACAGAGAGAGAACTGATCTTGTTGACATCCATATATATATATATATATATATATATATATATATATATATATATATATATATATATATATATATATATATGGATGACAACAAGGTGTTGGGATGAGGAAACCCAGTGAGCACTCACCAATCAGACGACTTCAGGTTGGCGAGGCCCCGGGGATGTCGAAGCGACACACGTAAAATAACACAAAAACACAGAAACATCACAAACGCTCTCTCTGTAGCTGAAGAAGGAGTAGTTCCGAAAGCTTCTACGTTTGTGATGTTTCTGTGTTATTTTACGTGTGTCGCTTCGACATCCCCGGGGCCTCGCCAACCTGAAGTCGTCTGATTGGTGAGTGCTCACTGGGTTTCCTCATCCCAACACCTTGTTGTCATCCATATATTCATTTTACCTTTCCTTTTCCGTAAGTTGTTTTATATATATATACATATATATATATATATATATATATATACATATATATATATATATACATACATACACACCGTAATTTTCCGATTATAATACGCACCCATGTTTTTACGAATGAAATGTGAAAATTGTCTTATCACCATACATAATACGCACCTAATTTTTTGTATAAAGATCAGTGTAACTTTTCACGAGATTATTAGCAATGTCGATACAGTTCTCGCTTTGCCGCCAAATGATATACGTGCGAGAGAGTTTATGAGGATATCACGTTACGTCCTGACTCACTTATTAAAGACCGACACAATGTACTAAAATATGTACGCCATGGATGGTTCCGAAGACGACATCGTATGGGATGATGATTTCGGTGAAGTGGGTAACGGCGGATGAAGACGACGTTCTCGGCGATGCCATTTACGCAGACGATGAGAGGGAACACAAGATCGCGGATGAACTGTATTTGAAAACAGTGAGGGCAGTGATTGTGAATTCGGAGATTTTAGTGATTAGGACAGCTATAAATAAATAAATAATTATTCTCAGTTTTTTTTTAATTTAAAAAAATAAATACTCTCAGAATGCAATCAAAAGTACTATTTATTTAGAAAGTCATGTCCGAAAATAAAATTATTTCCTTACTAGAAAATGTTATATGCGTTTGTTACCATGTATAATACGCACTCTAAGTTTTTGCCAATATTTTGAGTAAAAAAACGTATTATAAGCGGAAAATTACGGTATATATGTTTTGGACCCCGTCTAATCTGAAAAAATTCAAAATTGCTTGCATGGTTTGAACCACCTCACCTGAAGATAATCATCGCATAAGACGAGTGACTAGTGACTAGCTATTTAGTCACCTCGCCCACCAGATCTACGCTTTGGCGATGCGATAAATGTTAATTTGAATTCGCGTGGGAATATAGATATGTATAGTGGCATTTAAAAAAAATTGTTTTCTTTTACTTGTTTATTTTTATAATTTCATTATTTTGACAACAGTCACACTATTTGTACTGTATAACCTTAGCTCTTCTTTTCTGTAAATATATTGCATTTATATTGTTGAAGCGAATCTGAACAAATTACAAGCGTCCATAATAGCAACGAGATCAAACAAACTATTTTCATTGTTCGTGGTGAAATAGAAGTCTCTTTATTTTAATGTGGATTAGTATTGATACGAGCATTCCTACTTTATTGAAGGGATATTTCTGCTAATAATTGTAAGGTTTTATTTATCATAATTATTATTGATAGTAAGTTTTTATTTATCTTAATAACTTTTTATCTTTATTCATTTATGATTATTTTGAAAAATGTTTTCCCTATGAAAAGGCCATTGAAAACCTCGTTGGTGATCAACAGTTTCACTCCTACTAGTATCTAAAGCTGAATTACTCTGAACTATCAGTATATTTTTGTTAATTTTAAGCAATATAAATGGATAAGTCAGTATTTTCATTAATGAAACAAAAGATACTATCAAACTTCTTACTACTTGTATACCAAACATTCTTATGTTTGCCAGTGAGTTCTGTACTTCCGTCTGCCATTCTCTCAACTGTAAAAAGATTAAAGGTTAAATATAGAGACCCCCCACATCACTCAACAGCTGATAGACACTATTGCAACTTTTTACGCCCACGCAAGCAGAAAGGTTATCATAATTATATTATCATAATAATCATATTATAGTATTAACTATATAAAAGTTGGTTATAAAAATTCATTTTTATATCTTCACTTGTATAATTGAGTTGAAGGACGAAATTGCTGAAATATTTGATAGTGATCGCTTGCGTTAAAATTGCGTTGAAGTAGGCGTTAAGACTTAAAAACTTAGCTGACATATATGTATTCATATTACATATAATGTATGTAAGCTACGCATGTTTTCAAATATTTTTCTATAAAATTGTAAGAATATAAAATTGATATCTATAAATTAACTAAATGTGATTCATCCGCTATCCTTTTTACCAATTCTTTAAGATGCATAGATTTATGTTTTTACAAATAATAACATATCTACATTTTTACGAAGTAAAAACTAAATACAACGAAAAAATTAATCAAAATTATGGATAATTGATAAAATTTAATTGAATGCTGTCTCATCTCGAAGACAATACTTCGAAGAAACAGCGCACTAGCGTTAGTAGCGAGGGTTGCGTTCTCTCGAAAGTAATTCCATTCCCTGATTCCTCCTCCCTTTTTTCCGAAGCTGTTATCACCGCAAGCACCTCGTATATCCTTCACCTTGGAAACGCTGTAAAACTCTCCCCCAATTGAGGCTCTGGAATCCTATCGCAAGGTTGTTATTGTTTGTGGCCTCCGTACACACCACGGGCCAATTTGGGACATTTGACGTCTCTAGACGCGGCGTCCCGAGAAGGCCGGAAAATGGAAGAGGGATTCGGAGGCGATCGTAGAAAGGAAAGCGGGAGGGGAATGAGCTTAAATGCCTTCGGCTGCCTACATCTCCCCCCCCAAGGCGATGGACTGGTTTGATTGCCCCACGGGTGTGCTGCGTCGTCGCCAACGGCTATCGGTTAGGAGCACCCCAAAGGTAATGGAAGAGTCCGACGAATAAGGCAACGCCCCAGTCACAACAGTCGCCATCCCGCGGTGTTATCTACCAACTCCTTTCGTATTGAAAACGATAGGAATTATCCATGTTTTCCACGTTCATGTCACGTAGACTGACGAGATGCTATGAGCACGATTTAATGCCGTTGTCGAGGGAAATGAACGGCGAGAAAAAGCTAGGCGGGAATTTTCTAAACGTGGTTCTAGGCTATCTCCCGCGTATCCTTCGCGGGGGACGACTCACGGGGGAGAGGAGAACGATGGGGGAGGAGGATGATGGGAGAGGAGGACGAGAGGGTGAGAAGGACGATGGGAGAGAAGCGGGGGTGGCCACGCCGGTGGAGGCCGATTGCGTGCGAACACCGTGTATCGGTTGCGTCGAACGGCCTTTCGGTTCCCATACCTCTCCGTTTATTGCCCTTATAGCGTCTTCCTTCCCCTCTCTCCCTCTCCCCTCCTCTCTCTTTCATTCCCCTTCCCCGCATCCCTTTCCTCCGGCGGAACATCAACCCTCCGGTGGAAAATCGCCCCGCCACAATTTAGTTTCCTTGCTCTCGTTCGTACGGGTCTCATCACCGACCGCCACTTTCTCTCCTCTTTCCAAACGATGCAGCGCGCCCTCGCAACCTTTCCCTTCCTTCCCCCTCCCATTTCCCCTCACTTCCTTCCATCCCTCTTCCCGCCATCTCTTTCTCCCTGATCACTTCGGCTCCCTTATACGCGTCTTCCGCCGATCTTTCCCTCACAACGAATCCATTCCACGAACGCAGTGCGTAGTCGCCGATGGCACAAATGGCGCAGTGTTATTGGAGTGTCTTCTTGGATGATGTCGGGGGCTCTTTTTTTAAAGGGACATGGGAAAATTCGTGGTTCTCTCTCTCTTCCCCTCTCTCTTTCTCTCTCTCTCTCACTCTCCGAACTCTGGTTTTGTGGCTTCAATTGATTTATCATTCCGTCGACGTTGGGATGTCATATTTTGCTGCTGATGCTCGAATCGAGTTGTAAAACATTTTTTGGATGTTTTGCGAAAATTTATATTTTATCACGAGAATGGAATTCGCATTCAAACCATAAGAATATGTACTGAATTGGACAACCTAATACTCGGGAGCAAAGTGTTAGGTATGAAAACTATGTTACAGTTATAATAGTATGTAATAGATCATGTAAAGGCGAATTTTAAGTAACGTTACTTGACGTTCTCTCCGTAATATTTCATTGTCATCAGCCTTAGTAGTCTATTAATGGGTCAGTGATTATAGGTTAAACAGATTATCCATATCGCCCTGTTATCCTCAATTTTCTTCATTTCTTGGAAATTTCCTTTCCCCTTCAAATCGCATACCAGCTTTAGCCTCTTTCTTTTATCTTTTTACCTGCAAGTCTTCCTTCAATCGCATATTTAATGATATAATCTCTTCCTAGTTTATGCCTGAACTACTTAGCCTTCCTTCTTCTTATCATCTTTTAATGCACTACTTAAAAATTGATATTTTTTATTTAATCAACGTAGAAAAATTAGATTAATATTTTGAAAAATAAATTCGTCTGAGAAATTATATCAGTCGAAGAAACAAGCTTATTTTAACATAATTTGTTTTGTTTGTTATTCTCTACTGAGCTCCATTTTTAGCCTACTTTCCAGAATGGAAATAGGCTTATAGTTTTATCTTTGTGTCCGTCTGTCTGTCGGTATGCCCGTCTGCCCGTCTGTCTGTCTGTCCGTCCTCCCTTATTAACTTTTGAACCAATAGACCGATTTTCATGACACTTGGTGGAAATCTCTTGCTACATGGGCCGAGCTCTCGATGATAGTTTTTGTTGCGAAGATTTAAGTCCCGGGTTCGATTCCAGGAACTATCCTTCCCATTTGATTTACATGGGAAATCTGAAATCCATCGTGCAGGGTAATTTTCTTTTGCACATTAAATATCTTAGAATTGCAATATCGGAGCGAGTTTTGTACTATTCTCTGAGGAAAGGAATGAATATTTTAATTTTTATCGTAGAATGTTGCCTATCGATTGTATTTCTTCGAAGTTTGCGTAAATACTGGCGATTTTGCAGTTTTTATCACTCATTACGAGAGCGTTGCTGTAGCAACAACTATTGTTGGACTCTGATTCGGTATATTCTATTACGTATACGCGTTTTTTTTGCCGCACAAATATGCGTGATCAATTTAATATTCCGTTCGAATGTATTTGTAGTATTTTATAACGCTAAATTATGAAAGTTGGGAACACAAAGAGCTGCATATCCGCGATGACTTTAAAGCTATTAAAGCCAATATATGTATTAAATAAATGACTAAATGGAAAGTAGGCATCATAAGTTCTGTTTGGATCATCTTGTTGGAATTCACTGTTGTATTTCATTTTGAGTTTTTAAAGAAAGATTTTTGTATCAGTTAGTATAACGTTCCCATTTAAGTTTCAGGAACACGCTTTAACGAAAAATGTTAATAATTTCTGCAGTTATAATGAATACACATTCTTAATGTTCGTTTTAAAATTATTTAAAACTATTATGTATGTATCAGCAAAAATTTTAGAATCTATGTTTATGATTAATTTAAAATGAATATTCAGTAATTCAGGATAATAAGCATATTCGTTTATTTCTAAATGAAATAAGATTATAAAAATTCTCCATTTTTTTTAAGGCCTCAAATGGATCGATGTGGTTTTAAAAAACTAACATATTATCTAGAAAGCTTTTTTATGTATTCGGCGACTCAAGTAGGAATCTCAATTTCTATATTGTATTCTCGATATGTATTCTATAGGAATTTACAGTTAGGAAACCCGAGGGTGAATGGGCGGGAGTTGATGGGTGAACAGACGGATGAGTGAATGTATCGGGAAGGAAAGGAGAAGGAAGGAGAGAGAGAGTTCTGGGATCTCTCTCGACATCGAAGCGGATGGGATTGGAATACATATTGAAGATCGTCTCTCATTTAATGTGCAATGATTTGAGGTTACGTGGGAGTGCCGTTGCCCCCAGGTGAAGTATGGGCCTTCGTAAGGGGGGTGCAGTGGGGGAGAGGGGCGGAAAAAAGGGGAAGATGGGAATTGTAAAGCTTGGAGTGGGTGGGGATGTGGGATAGGAGCGCCTCCGCGTGTGTGAGGGGGTGTGTTCGAGAGAGAGACTTCCCATTCATCCAAATATATTGGAAACGTTTCTCATTCCCCAGACTGCTCGTTTCGGAGTTATTTGGGCTGAGTGGGAGGAAGGGGTTGGGGAGGGAGAAGATGAGTTAGAAGGAGGGCTAAGATATGGAATAAGGTTCCGTTTCGAAAGAGGCTTCAGCTCATATGCTTATTGATGGGCTGAGATGGAAATGGGAATACTCGCGTACCCTACGTCTCGAAATGGGTATATTTTTGTCCCTTTTACGCAAAATCCAATTATTTTATTCCCTTATAATTTTGTTATTTATTGGAATTCAAAAGCAATCTGAAGAGACATCTTTCTCATGAGACTCGGGTCTTTGTGTTATATTATGTATAGAATCCGTACGTACGAATAATTGGGCATGAAACTTCCTAATCTAATTCATAGTATTTGCTGGAGCACAGTTTGTAGTTGTTTGATTGATTTGACCTTTTATTGGCCCCGTTGGACCTCTCTTCCACCTAACCTCATTTTATAAAGGTTGGTGGCTTGGTTAACTTATGGCTCGATTTATCATCGGTGGGAAAACTTCTTAAGCCATAAAAGTTTATAATGAACCCGATGCATTTCGCCCACTAAGTGGGCATCTTCAAGGGCGAACTTCTATCGACAGTGACTGAAAGTCAACTGTGACCGATGACTAGCATCATATCACTAAATTCTAAAATACATTATATGGTATTCATTTCTAAGGACAAATTAAAAACAGGAGAACAAAGTGAACTGAGTAAAAACAATACCTTAAGGACTAGAAGAGTAGATTTATGAGAAAAAATCTCAATAGTTGAAGTCTACTTGAGTAAAAACCCATATTGCAAGAAAATTGTTTTTGTCACTGGTGGAAAAGATTGGCTTCTTGTTCCGGCCTGTTCGATGATTTGCCACAGAGCAGAGTGAAATCCGATTCTCGCTCGCGTCGAGGTGTGTGGATGTTTGGCTAACATGGCATCATCATCCAGCCGGAGAAGACTTCGGCTCAAGATGCGGCGTGCACCTCTTTCAACATTCATCTCCAACGGGAATCGAGCTAGAGATTTCTACCTTGTGTGGCTACTTTATTAATAATGGGATGTCGCGTTCGGAGGAGGAAGGTAGAGGGAGGAGCGAGGGGAGGAAGTGGGAGAAATAAAAAAGCGAAGGAGTTGAGCGAGTGGCGTTCAAGATGGGGAGGATGAGTCTGGATGATTGGACGAGGAGAGGGGAGGTATAAAGATGGACGGAGGGAGGATAAAGGTGGAGGGAGGGAAGGGGAATGTGGAGAGAGGGAGGATAAAGATGGAGGAAGGGAGGATAAAGGTGGAGGGAGGGGGGGCGGTCGACGGGGGTGGAGAGAGATAGGTCTGAATGAGGAGATGGAGGTTGTGGGGAGAAAGGGAGAGGTGAGGCCGATGGGAGGTTGGGGTTTTTGAAAGGCGAAGTATTTGAAAACTCTTCGAATGCCGCCCCCTCTCTCGTCCTCGTATCGTCTTACCTCATCCCCTCCCCACCCGTTCGCCATCTCGACCCATCCTCCACCCCCGCCACATTCCTTGCAATCTCTCCCTCCTCCTCCTCGCCTTCCGCTCCCCCTTACCTCCGCAACCACTTCTTCAAGTGCTCATTGAATATTAATGTTTCATTACCGACCATCCCAGAACTCCTCACTCCCTATACACCCCTCTCCATGAATGCCTTTTGAATTGGGGCCCAATAAGCTCTGTTTGATCAGAGGCCGTCGACAGGGCATTGATAATTCCTCCACCTGCTGCCCACCGCCGCAGCAGACCCCGAGAAAGGGTGTCGAGGATGAATTTCAAATTCCTCCCACCCGACCTCCTTCCCCCACCTCCTCTCCTCCCACTCTCCCATCCTCCCGGTTCCAGCCGTTAAATCCGAGAGAGAGAAAGACTATTTACCGCCGTACCCATCATGCAACTGAAGCCCCGGACCTCATTCCATCTCAAATTAAGGGACCACCTTGCCTCTCTTTCCTCTCGTTCCTTACCAACCCCTTGCGCCCTAATTACTTGCATATTTCCAAAGGGTTTCCATCAACCGCTCTCGTTCTTTCTCTCTCTCTCGCCCTCACCTATCGCCTTGTACATCTACTCCTTGTTTTTCTTTTGAAAAAAACAGCCGTTTTGCCTTCTCCTCTGAATTCCTCTCTTTCCTCGTCGCTGTTTGCTTAGTGTGAGAATGCGGTTTCTTCATCAAATGCTGTTCCAATCATCAAATGTGAAATTATGAAGGGAAAAAATTCTTCTACATATAGCAGCTTCTGAGTCTATTCGACAGCACTCGCGAATCATCAGGATTATTTTTACGCATACCACTCAAAAAATTAATGATTATGTTATATTTTCCATGTTATATCTCCTAAAAATAATACATCGATTATTAAACTACTTTTTAGTGAAACGAGTTTCAAATCAAAGTTTACAAGTATAATTTACATAGGTAAAAGTAAAAACCAGTGCTTGTTCATATGAATTGTTAACATAGCAAATAGAGAAACTGAAAAGCAGGATGAATATTTATTTATTTCACTTTGATTGAATCAATTTTGAATTTTTATCTATTTTCTATAATTTTATCGTTGAAATTATTTTTAAATTCCTTCCGCCTTAAGCCAGTACTTGGTTAATTTTCATTGAATATTTTCCACCCTTAAAATTTTCCCCTTTTCTAACCATAGGAATAGTTTGTAAACTTCATTTCCTCCCACTATTTTCGTCTGATTCCTTCTTTTCTCATATTATTACCCCAGTTTTAGACATTCAATTATAAATATCTCTTTTGAATTTCTTTGTAAATGATTTTATACTCTACGCGTTGCTTTTTCTGTTTGTTACAATATGCTGAATATTCCATCGAATTCGAATTAAAAAATCTTTTCTCATTTATTTAATGACTGGTGTTAAATGTTCAATCTACTTCTTACGCGATTTTCTATGCGTCTCTGCTGCTATGAATATTTTAAAATAGCTACATAAAAATACGATTTTTAGGCGTTTTAAGTCGCAAGTTTCGCTCCTGCGTGCTGATTCTTTTTTTTAACCTTTGAGCTGCTCTTGGGCATCTCTGGCTCTTATTCGCCGTTCTCAGAAAGGGAAGCATTGATGCTTTGTGTCAGGCAGATCAGTCGAGCAACTAAATTATTCACGGGACATACTCCGCTCCCTTTAAACTAACCTCCTCTCGCTTCCCACCCTCTCTCTCTCACTCTCTTTCCCTCTCACCCTCTCCCCTCTTTACCTCCCATTTTCCTCCTCCCCGGCCTCTCTCGCCCCACATTGTGTGTGTGTGTCTCCATCTACTTTTCCTCTCTTTCCCCTTTTTAACTCTCCAGTCCTCCCTCCCGCTTTCATCCCATTCTTCTGCCATCCTTCTTTATCCTTCGTTCCCCTTCTCCATTTCTTAACGCTATAGTCTCCCTCACTCCCTATTTCAGCCTCTCCTCTCCCCTTCCTCCGTCTCCTGTCTCCGCCTTCCTCTCCTCTTCCCCACTCTTTCACCTCTATTCGTCCGTTCTCCGAAGTAAAGAGCTTGTGTGTATGCGATAACCTTTTCCCCTCACAGGTATCTGGGATACAAAATTCATGAGAGGCCCTGATTCAGACCTCACAGGCATATGTTAGCTTGCTTTATTTACCAAGAAAAGGCATAAACTTTGAAACCATAAACGATAAACCGTACGGGTAGGTAAGTGAAAAAGGTTTTTTATTCCTTTTTTTACTGGGTGAATTTTATAAATAAGGCCTATCCGTTTATTTATCTTTCGTCTCCATTTTAAAGACACATTATCACTATTTTTGTAGCAATTTTTTTATTTGAATATGATGATGCTGCAACTTTGATTTTTCTCAGTCAATTTCTCCTACGTTAATGCAGCCAT
Source organism: Tanypteryx hageni (assembly GCA_028673005.1). Lineage (NCBI taxonomy): Eukaryota > Metazoa > Arthropoda > Insecta > Odonata > Petaluridae > Tanypteryx > Tanypteryx hageni. Next base: position 95,375,362 of record CM054117.1, read on the forward strand.
TCAGAAACACTGACGTAAGTAGGATTACTCTGTATTTGTGTAAAAACATATGAATAATTCTAAAGTTTTTCTTAAATTCTTAAAAAATTTAAGTGGAAATATACAAATTTTCTCATGCTAGAATATGGAAATATCCCACAAATAAACGCCTGCAACTGTAGACTTTGTTATTTGAATATAGTATTAAAATATAATGCAGTATTCAAAGAAAGCCCGTAAATTGCTGGATAGGTAAGTTCTTTCCGACATCTGTCGATGTGCGAACTCCGCCATCAGAAACCAATTAACGAGCAGAGTAAAAAATCTCCATCGATGACAGAAAGGCGTAGAGCGCATCCTAAACAACCGTGAAAGATTTCTTTTGGAAGGAAGCCCGCTCGTTTATGGCAAACATGGGAAACCACGACATCGGTAATTGTCAGTGTCTTCTTTTCAATTCGCTCCACATCTCGTACGCATACATCGTTCGCCCGTACCTTTAACTCCCTCCCTCCCACTCTCCCTCACTCCCTCTCCCTCTATCTTTCTCTTCCACACACACTTCTTACTCCGCCTTGGCGCAAACTCTCTCTCTCTCTTTGCGCCTCGCTTGCTCGTTCTTTCTCAATGCCTATCATTCCATCACTCTTTCATTGCCTCTCTTTTTGTCCTCTCTTTCCCTCTCTCTTACTCTCTTTGGATTTTCACAGCCCTTGTTTGTATCGCCTCGCTTTATACTGATATTCCTCCGAACCTCTCCTCTTCCCTTTCCACACCCCTCCACTTCCTTCCACGCGTGTAGTATCCTATGAGGCGGATATCTCCGCGTGCATTTTTGTGTGCATAGGATCACGCCCACCTCAAGCCCTTCTCGAGCAGACTTCTCGCTTCACTTCCCCTTTTCCCAACCTCCCCTTGCTCTCTCTCTCCTCCCCTTCGTTCTTCTTCCTAACCCTGGGCATTACGTATGCCGTCTGTGCTCTCCCAAATCGTCACGGGGAGAAAAGGGGAGTGTTTAGCGAAGGCAAGCGAAGAGCCGCTTCCCGACGTTTTTCAGTTGTGTAGGAGTGCAAGAGAGAACCGCACGGTGGGGGGAGGGGACGGCTCGCGGCCTCTGATGCTCTGTTTTCATTCCACGCGCAGTGTTTTGCATTCTTTGCGAGTGACGCGAAGTTAGGACGATGGGGGAGATGTTGAGGAGGATTATAACGTAGGTTTTTACGCGATAAATGAGGATCGCGAAAACGATTTCGAGGAAACGGAATGTCTCGCGAAAGTCTCAGTTTATCTATAAATTGAAGATTTTCAACCCATATTAATAATGACGTTTTTCAAAAATCTTGCGTTCGATAGATATCGTGTGCATCACTTATAATATCCAATCAAGAGATGAAATTCGATTTTTTTTCTATTGGAAGTTTCCTAAAATATCTCTAATATTAAGCTGTGTTGATTTTATATAAACAAAGGCTATTTACTTATGTACCTTAAAAGTCCAAAATCCGTCTTCTTCGATTAATTATCTGTATTTCAGAGGTCACACTAATATTAAGTGGCTTTATGTGTAATTTAATAAAAAAATGATTACATAACAAATTTAATGCTTTGTAGCAAAATGAGCACTCGGGAATTGTGAATTAAAAACAAAACCATTAAAATCAGGTATATTCCGTTTTAAAAATCAAAATACTTAATGAAACAAATATACAAATGTGTTGATATTATGGCAGTATATGCGCGCCATTCATGTTTTTACAAATCTGCTAAGTTATCAGTTTTCACTTCGTTTCGTGATCCAAAACCACTCTTGAGAGCTATAAAACCTGTTAATTGGTATTTTAGAAAACAATTTATTAATCATTTAAATTAAATCTTAAGTCTTATTAGATGAAATAATAATCGAGATAGAGCGAGAGAGGAAAGCGAATTTACCACGGAAATGAGATATACGGTATCGACTTCCCGTCGCACGAGCATAAATCCTTTGAAGGGAAAAGTAAGAGATGCGTCTCAAGCGCGTTTGCGTTTTTTCCTGATAAACTAAATCCAATTTTGGTAGAGCGTTTAGATAAAACTCTTAAAGAGATTCCGATTGTTTTGTGTCTTTTATTAATCAGCTTACTGCTTACACTATTTCTCAAACAATATACGGTGCAATGTTCGAGACAACTTGAAACTCTCGCTGAGGTTTACGGAATAAATGTATCATTTCAGATTGGAATTATATTATAAAGAGTTTGATGGCCATTTTATCTTTCAGTTAGAACCTCATGGTAACTTTATCGATAAATGGTGAACATCGTGTAATTTGACACGATTTTGACAATAAAACGTTATTTGTTTTATGATACAGCAATGCGATTAAAAATCAATTCCACTTAGATTTGCGATCAGTATGTAGTAATAATCGAGAAATTGACATCCGCGGCGATTAAAATATCCCGAAACATCCATCCATTACCTTTGGGTGACACAAAATCGAAGGCGAATGCAAGGGGAGAGAATTGAACAGAACAGTTGCGTAGCAATCCTCCAGTTTCATCAGGGGAATAAAAGAAGGACGAAAATATCGATTCGGCGAGTCGAATGAAGTTTCGTGTCCCATCGACTCCGGAAACACAATGGCTTGTCATCGTGGCGATGGCATAAAGATGAACGAACCTCTTCGGAGATTGGTTCAGGGGTTCGGTCGTCCGAATGATCATAATCCCAAAGGGGTGTAGGGGGTGGGGTGGAGAGGGTTTAGAAAATAGGGGTAGGGGAGGAGGAAACGAGCGATCGAGCTCTCTACTCCCGGGAACCCATGGACATGATCACGGATCATCCGCAAAGGTAAAAAAGGGAGGGATCGCGTGGGAATTGAAGAGGAGTGGGGAAAATAGAGGGGGGGGGAGAGGGCCGCAGCAAAATGCGAATAGGAGAGAGAGAGAGGGTGTCTCTCTCTCTTCCATTTGTGACGCACCTTCTCCTCCCCTTCTCTCCTATCAATCTCCTCCTTCCCTTTCTCCCTTCATTAACGTCCCGCCGAACCCTTCATCTTCCTCCGCCCAATATGTGAACGTGTGTGAAAAAGAGGATTCGAAGGAAATAATATTGCCTCGTGAAGTTCGAGGTTTCTGATTGCATGGCGTGACCAATACTCGTTATAATGAGGCGGCGTCTTTTTCTTCCTCAAAATATATATATATATATATTTCCATCGCAGGTTTTATTTCCATAGCCTCTTACCGATGTAATAAATAACGAATGTTCTGATACGGTCCCTACCATCAGATATCCCTTTTAATAATGATAAATCGATCGAAAGTTTATATTATTCTAGCTAGAGAATTTTTATTTTTCTATACTTATTAACGATAGCTTGTTTAATCGTTAATTATATTCTAATTTATTAAAACATAGGTTATATAGCTAAGGAAACGTAAAACGCACAAACATTTTTCATTAATTTGTATTTTTTTCTTTTCTCGAGTTCTCATCGATTATAAAATATAATATTCAAAATGTTACCGCTTTTTGTAATTTATGAAATGGAAACAGATAAATAGTACATTTGTAAGCAGGAAGTGAATTAATTTACAAAAATTTGTTAGCATGTTTAGAAATAAAATTTTCTGTGGATTAAAAATACAAATAGTTCGTTATTTCATTTCAGTTTTATAAGATCCACATCCCTGTATTACTTAAATATTTTTTCTTAAAAAGGATTAGGGGTAAAACTTTCATGATGTGGTATTTTTCCTGCATACATGTCTTTCTGTAACATTCCTTGACTGATTCACTTGCTCTTAGGGGTGTGTAAATTTATATTTTCCATCTTTTCTGCTTGCTTATAGGATGATTTTTAATTTCTTCGGCCATCCAATGGATTTAAATTATCACAATAATTTTGTATGCCCCATATATTCTGCTTGTGATCGAAAACTTGAGGAATAGAATTCTCTCTACACAATTCCGTAAAATTCAATGCGAAAGCGGCAATAGTGTTTTCCGACGAGATTTAGAATTTCATAAGGCATTTTTAGTTTAGTTGTGTAATGCTATCCTATTATCTTTACTACCAAATGTAATTAATTACAAAACTCAACTCGTGTAGATGTTGTTAAACAAATGTTATATATAAATTATTCTTATAGACACTGAACGGAGTTCACCCATGATAACGAATATAGTATTTATTCATAATATTTGCTTTATAGAAATGCCTTTTATTCGAATACATTTAAGCAACGCCAAAGGCGCTCACATGGAGCTTTTAACCGCTATTTGCACTGACCTCTGCCCTATTGAGCTAAATTTATCTTCATTCTCACTCTCACTTCCTTAGCGTTCTCTTCACCTCGAGTTTTCACATCCCTCCACTCAGATTAGAAACCCATTCTCCCCCTCCACCTTCGCTCTTTTCCCCTTCTCCCCTCCTTCCGATCGCCTTCAACTCCGCAGATCTCTTCGGCAATATTGGAGATCAGCCGATGTGGGGATGGAGTTGGGCGAGGGAATGGGCGAAACGGAGAAAAAATTGAGCATCAACAGAGAGTGGGAGACCGTAATCGCTGCCAGCACGCCATCTGAGGATCATGGGAAGCAGTCTTTTTCCCACACACCCACACACATGCACACACCACCGTCCCTGGGATTTCATCCAATCGGTCGAAAGAGTCCGGCGATCATCCCCAACGACCATCGAACCGAATATTCGTTCTCCTCTCCTTCCTCCCCGTCTCTCTCACCCTCTCTCCTCTCTCTTTCCTCTCTCTCCCTATCTCCCATTGCGGACTCCCATTCCCATACCCTGTTATCCTTGGCAACCATAAAAACGGGAGTGTGGAGTGAGCCTCCCGCAAACACTTCCAGCTGAACTTCCGGAAAGATCTCATTTCTTCAATAACGCTCCCATCGCTGCAGCCGCCATGTGGAATCGAATAGTTCTTCGTAACATTGTGACGCTGAGAAAATTGATTGATGAGTCCATTATTCCGGGCCTTTCTTTTCCTAGAATCCTAGCACACCTTTGTCGCATACAGTTTTGTCTTCTTTTCGTTGACATATTTTTATTATTATCTGTCATGTGGATCATATTGAAGATTTCTTTTGTTTCTCATTGGAGTATATTGGAATAAACATTTTACTCATCGATAAATGATCCACATAGCTAGAAAATACTTGACGTTCTTGTTGGAAAATTTAAAATAACATTTAGACAAAACGTTTCGGATATAAATGTTTCGAATCTTTATTACTTAAATAAGTTAGACTGATAGGAGTTAATTAAAATTATTTTAATTGTAATTCAGTAGCGTAGTTTTTTTGTGGAATTTTCTTTTGCAGCTTTTGATGACATTTTCTTCATTTACTAATTGATATAATAACGGGAAAATGTTTCGTATTTGTACATTTTAAGGCTAAGTGATTTACTTCCGAAGATTATTGTATTCAATACACTAATGATCGTTGTGTACAGTGTTATATCTCGGATTCCTAAATTTTAATATTAATAATGAGAAATGGATAATCCATACAACTTATGGAAGTGAATTTTATATCAGCTCATGAAATTTTTAAAAGTAAAAAGGTTTGTTCTAAAAAATTTGTTCTGCGAATCCACTTACATGTGTTCGAACATAATAATTAAATTTAAATTTCAAATCGTTATTTTGTTTAATTATACACCGACATCTCAGTAGGTTTCGTAATAGACCGTTTCCTTTCATTCGCGAAAACTTCATCGCGTTCCAGAATAAAGAAAGCATTGAAAGTTCTGCATGCGCGAGTATATTTCCTCCGGAATGTATATCCTCGGATTTCATTCCGACGCCGAACGAAGCTTTTAACGAGTTTACTTCAATCTGTGCCGGCGTCCAATTGACTCTGTATCGCATATGAATGCTAATTTTCGCCTCGTCCCTCCGTTTTTATCGCCTCCTTCTTCATCTCTTCTCTCTTCTCTTTGCCCTGCCAATCCTCGTTCCACCTTCCCCCGATACCCTCTCCTGCGCTTTCTCCCCACCCCATCATATTTCTCCTCCTTTCGCCGCATCAGTCCGCCTTGTAAAAATGGGATGAGTTACCGAAACTTTTTTAGCGGGAAGGGTCGTTGCTTCATCCGTGAAAAATGGTGATAAAGGAAGCTGGAGGAGGTCCCAAAGTGTGCGTGTGAGAGAGAGAGAGGGAGAGAGAGAGAGAGAGAGAGAGAGAGAGAGAGAGAGAGAGAGAGAGAGAGAGAGAGAGAGAGAGAGAGAGAGAGAGAGAGAGAGAGTAGGGAAAAATGAGGTGTGGTGAGTTGGGTGGGTCGGAAATTCGAAGGGGGAAGGGGGAAAGAGGGAGGGAGGGGGAGGTTCCAGGAGGGAATGGGGAAGGATGGGGTTTAAGGGAGAAGGCCGTCGAATTAGTTGGTTGCGACAATCCGGAAGGCAAGACGGCGAGTGAGAGAGATGACACCACCGCTCGGTGAATCTGTGTTAGGGTATGGAAAGGGATAGGAGAGGGAGCTGGAAATGGGGAGCTGGGTGGAGGAGGAGACGTTAAGAGGTGCGGGGGAGGGTGGATAGGGGAGAGGATTGGGCGGGGGTCGTGAAAGAAGGATGGCGGGAGGTGGCTGGTGATATCCCGACGCGTAGCTTTCGTTAATCAAAGCGTTGTTTCTCGGGATGGGGTCGTTAAGTCGGGAACTGAGAGGTAAAGTCTGGGAAGGAGGCATTTTTTGGAGCAAAGGGAGCAAGGGGAGGTAGAAAAATCTGAAAATAGGAGTATCGCTGGAGCGGTTTTTTCGCTCGGTCAGGGATTCCTCGGAGCCTATATAAAAGACCGTTGATTTGTTTCGGCTCTATGTACTGGAGGTTCGATCACTTGGACAATTTTTTACGAGCGAGCAGAATTAAGTAAAACTTTTTAATCGAGGTAAATATTCGTAATACATTTACAAGAGCTCGCGTAATATAGGTGGAATATCAAAATTTCTCGGAAAAGGTTTTAATATTTTATATTAAAAAACTTTAAATTGACGTAAACATGAAGATGTGCAAACATAGCTCGTTTTCCGTTTACCTAATGAAGTTCGCAAACCTATTTAGAGGCCTCTCACTCATGCGCATACACACTACTTACGAGGCAATTAAAAGATAATTTTCATACATGCCGGAATAATTAAAATTATTTATTTCTGGAACATTTTATCAGCATAGCGGCTTTTGTATTTGTCTTTCGAATATAATTTGGTCAAAATTTACATATAGGTTACTCGTATTACCTAGACCATAAAAACTCATTTCAATAGGGGTGGATTTTAAATTCTACCTCCAAATTATTAATTAGAATTATCGCGAAAGTAGAAACAAGCATAGTTAAGAAAAATAAATAAATATGTGCATTAATTGAGATGTGTTAGTTGATCAAGAAGCGTATCTCATTCTCAGTGCTTAAATGCACTGAGTATATTACGTCGTTTCCTTTATGAGAAAAGTCTCGAGCAATCGAGCGCGAATAAACCCGCCGCGTAAATTATTCGATGGAAAAACATGACAAACACGGGAGACATTAAAGTCTCTCCGCTGGACCTGGTGAACTCTCCCCCAAACTCATTCGACCTCTCCGAAATATTTTCCGCCCGCGCCCCCCCTCTCCCACCCCTCCTCACCCTCTCCCACCCCTCCTCGCCCTCTCCCACCCCGCCTCGCCCTCTCCCGCCCCGCCTCACCACCTCCAACCCCCCCCCCCCTCACCACCTCCCAGCCCGCCTCGCCTTCTCTCACCCCCTTCGCCTCCTCCTTTAGCGCTGGTTTTAGGCACCAAAGCCGTCGTCCGAGGAAACGGGGGATCCTTGATTATCGCGGTGCCTAGATGAGAATGCAACACTCGAAGATGGGGTGGGGAAGAGGGTGGAGGGTTTTGGAGAAGCGAGGGAGGGAGAAGATAGGAAGGAGAGGAAATAAAGAGAGGGATGTCGAGTGGGAGGTTTGCGGGGGGAAGGGGGAGGGAAGGGAAAATGGGGCGGTTGTACGCTGAGGTGGTTTCCTCGAGGGAGGGAGGGGTAAAAAAGGGAGGGAGAGGGAAAAGAAAGAAAGAAGAAGAGCGGGGAAGGGCGGTTTGGGCCGCGGAAGGTGTTTGGGGCCGGTGAGGCAATATTAGGAAAAATGGGCGTGTGGGGGATGGGGTTGGGGTAAGGGGGGTGAGGGATCGGGCAGAGCCAATTTATTTTTATTTGCTCGAAACAAATGAGGGAGAGGCTCTCGGGAAGTTGTGGCGAGAATGCTCATTCCGACTGCCCTCCTCCCGCACTCTCCCACCTCTTCGCCTCCATTTCATTCCTTATTTTTTGCCTTCTTTCCTTTCTCTTTCTTTCCCTCTAATCTTATCTTCCAAACCTACCCAATATCTCTCTCCGCGCCTTTCTTCATATCGGTGGCCGCTATTTTAAGCTTTAGCAATAGCTTCACCACTTTCTCGGTGACGTTCAAAACGGTGGTAATGAAGAATGGTCATTAAGAACGAAAGTCATACGGGTCATCAGGAAATTGACTGTTTTGTTTTATCATTAACTTTTACTAAGGTACACAAGTCACAAACTAATTTCTGTGCATTTTCAGTAAAATTTCGAGTCTTAATAGCTAAATCTAATTGAAAACATATTAAATATGTGCTCGGTCTACTTCAGTTACTTGCTGCAAACGCATAAGTTGTTGTATTGTCCTAGTTAGAACGTTAGTAACAGCATTCTCTGTATAAGTTGATATTCTCAGTTTCAGATCCTCAATGTTTAGAAGACGATTTCCATATATTGTCTTTAGGATAGCCTCATAAAAGTAATCGTAGGGATTGAGACCAGGAGAATATGGCGGCCAAGTCCAGCCAAAACTAAAAGGACCGAGGTAGCATTAGAAATTAGTCGGTCATGGAAACGAGTGCGTCAAATTCTCAATACGGATTTGGAAGCGTGTGGACGTGCCCCGTATTACTGGAAAAATATTTTATTAAAAACAAAATTCATTCCTTCCAAATAGAAAATTTTCCGTCAGAAGCGCTCTACAAAGTTCAGAGTCTCGCCCAGAGATATCGGTCCAACGATGTCGATAGCGGAAATTGTCTACCAAACTGCCAATACGTAGGATTTAGCGGCGTATCTTCATGATGGATTAGATTTTCTGTTTTTCAAATTCCCATAATTGTTTGTTCAGACCCGTACAGATAAAAATGTGCTTCATCTTTGAAACAAATGTTGTTGATATTGCGAGGATTTGCTTGAATATATACAAGAAATGGAATACAGAAGTCTAATCTATGATATTATCATGATCACTCAGTTTTTGGTGACTCTGTATCTTGCATGGAGTCTATTTCATGTCCTTTCTAAGAATTTTTCGTGTCGTTCGAAAACTTACTCCCAACTACATACTTTGAAACAACGAAAATTGATTTTTATGGACTCTTTTAATCGCTTCCCAAACGCGTTCTACGATTTCTTCAGTTCTTAAGGTTTACTTATAATAAAAAAGACCTATCAGATTGTCCATCAAAAACCTAGTTCCTTCAAAAATTTTCACCAAATTAACGTTAAAGTCCTGTGAAGAAATATTCTTAACAATAAATTGTCTTTGAAAATTTCTTTTATGTGTATAACACTTAAAAATTAAAAATACTATTTTAATAATAAACAGTCTTTGCTCTGGTTTGTATAACCTCATTTTGACAACAATGATAGCCAAATTAATCTCCCAAAATTTCAATATATACAACAGCTATAACATAAGAGAAATAATCACTTAAGTAACGGAATTATTCATAAAATAAAATAGCCCTTTCGTGCCAAGTCTTGATCTATGTTAAAGTCGGTATATATTATTTAGTGACATTTTTCGTGTTTTCCAAGAGTTAGAAAAATATAACTTAAGTAAGATTTATACTCCATGTTTATTTATCATTGCCAAAAACGCTATGCCTTTTTGGAAACCAGTTATATGGATGATTAAGGCATCCTACATCTAACTTTCACTCGTTGTTTTGGCTTTCTGCTGTGTCTAAAGCATATTTCTGTAAACATTAGAGTTATTATTTAAAGATTTAATAATATTCCTTCGCATAGCTAACATTATATGAAACTATGTCAATAGAAACATAATTTTTATTGTAGCCGTTACCAGTATAATCACCATAAATGATAAACACAAAACTAACGGGACGATTTGATAATAAGAAGGTTATTATCATAAAACAGTGGCGTCCAACCTTTTTACATGACCGTGCCGCATCGTTGGTTCCGAATTCTTCGGCGGACGGCATGGGAAGTTGTCAATTCTTTGGCGGGCCGGATTCCAGCTTAAACTGGAAGTGACCTATATATTATGAGTTGCTATATAAATGAAAATCAAGTTTAAATAAGGTTTTTATTGTTAACAATTCAGTATTTAAAGTTTCATTATCAACATATTTATATTAATGTATGAATTGGTGTGTTAAATTTTTCGGATTGCTTTTTACTTTCTCCATATACGTAGTATATGGGAAAGTATTGTATTCATGAGGATTTCAACGGAAATACACGTTTTGAGGTCCCATGAAGACGTTTTAACCATTTTATCGATGATGTTTGTGTGTTTGTGCGTGAAAGCTTTATTTTGGGTGCTCTAACTCAAAAACTATTAATCAGGTCAACGCGAAATTTAATATTTAACATTTTTATAAAAGTCAGAAGAAATGATTAGTTTTTGGTAAAACTCGGTCAACCCGAAATGGGTGTTTACTTCTGTCACTTATCCGTTATTTTGAAATATTCGCTTTAATATTTGATAAATGTAAAAATGTACTGGAATAAACGTTGTAGGAAGTTTAATTTTCTACAACCTTTGTTTGAAATATTTTGCCATATAATGCAGTGTTTAAGAGATATCTTATATTTTTAGCTGCCACCACCACGTCACCTACCGACGACTATTGTTAACAATTGACGCTTAGTTACGTCTTAGTAACGCTCCTTTTTCTTTTCTTAATTGTTGGAGCTTTGTGGCTATATCCGATGTCAGAAGGCTATGGTTTGAGTTTATTTTTGTTATTTGTAAAGTCTAAAATTTTCTCGCAGTTTCTTAAAATATTTATTTATATTATATATATATTTATTATTATGTTACGTAAACTAAGAAACTAAGAAAAACACGCGCGTTCAGAAAAAGGAAAGATTATCTGATAAGGTAGTTCAGTGGTAGAATATCCGCCCGCAAGTGGAAGACCCGGGTTCGATTCCCGGTCATAGCAGGATTTTTTCTGTTTCAAAGTTATTCCCAAATATGTAACGTATTTGGAATTTTTAGAAATATTACAGATGTTGAGAAAATCATGTGGTGGCCACATCAGATTTTTCACAATAGCTTTGTGGACCGAACAAAACCATTCGCCATAGAGAATGGCGCTTCGGTTTGCACCACATTTTAAATACAGTATTACTCTACTATAAAAATCTTTTGTGATACAAGAGAAATTCTCTATGTATTAATCCTATTTACAATTCGGTGTTTAGTATGTAAATGTGTTAAAATACATTCAGAAGAAGCAAGAGGACATCTACTTATGCTAGTTTCGTATCCGGGGTTTTATGTAGCTTATCGTCCATGCATTAAAGTTTGTTATTGTTTCGTAGACTGATCATTTGCACTAGCTTCAAGGCGTTATCACATTTTCTAGTAAACGCAATGCAAAAATAGTAACGTGGCTCAAGAATAAGCACTTATTAAGTATGAAAAAATGAAATAATAACTACTTGCCTTCGACATCTCCAATAGCCGTAACAAGGCTCTCATCATGGTGCTCGTTCTTGAATTTATTTTTAGTCATAAGACGTGCTCGATAATGATTAGACGTGTGGATGTTACGGGTATCCTTTCTTTGTTATGTGCGGAGTGAAGTTTGTGAATTAACTCACCTGTATGCAGGGAGCATCAATTAATGTAATCCAAAATAGAACAGCTAAATTTATTAACGAATAAGTGATTGGAAAATATTAAATGAAAAGTTTATGGGAAGGCATTGATGATTTTTTCTAAACAATTTTTAGAGATTTATTTAAACTGTATTTTTTATGAAGAAATCACTACCCCTTAATCATAAAATCAACATAAAACGATTAAAATGATGTATATTATGCTAATATGCGTAGTAGTTTTTGGGCGTGAGAGAAAAGGAATCGGAACATTGTAATCGCCACCTTCGGAGAGAAATAAACGATCGACAAACAAAACCGTAAATGACATTCGATCTTCGCCGAAAAACAATGAAGCGGGGTGAAGCACTTTTTGCATGGATGGACCTTCAAAACGCAAATATAAATATTGGGACTTGATATTCAAATATCGTCAGAGACCCTTTTTTAACAGAAAAAATCGCCCATTGACTCTTTCCGCTTTTTAAATAAGTTGCCCTTTTCTCGGCGTGGCAATATCTCCTGATTGGAAACGCGAATCACCAAACACTCGGCTTTTTTTTAATTTCTTTTATTTTCCCATTTCGATCGCAAACCAGCGTGTCTTAACGGGCGAGGCATCAGAAACTCTCTATAGGTATTACGCGTAAACGAATCAATTAATACTATCTGCAAGGTAATGCGTATCATACCTGTTCCTATTTGGCTATTTTTCGACGTTTTTTTTATCGTTCCCCATCCTCAGTTTTGGACCGTCGGAGTTAATTAATCCTTCTTACCTTAGGACTCATTCATTAAGCAATACGCTCTCAAGCATACCCGTGGGTATTTCCATTTTTTCCCTCCGAAAAGAAAATAACGCTTTCGGTGTGTGTCAATAAAAGCGGACTCTTGTTTGTTTCTCTCTCTCCCCAATACAAAGAAGCAAGCTTTAAAAATTTCAATACGATACAGAAGGAGGGTTTCTCTCTCTCTCTTCTGTCGTCGAATCCCAGGATGGTGCCTGGAGAAGAGTAAACCGAACAGAAGAGAGAGAGAGAGAGGGAAAGCCAGTCGCAGGGAACCACTTCGAGAGTGCAGGAGAGTGCTGCATCCACCAACTCCCCACTCCCACTATCTCTCGTTCGAAGGACATTAATGGAGTCTCGCGACGATTGAAGGGGAGAGGAGGGAGGGGGGGGATAAATTGGGAGGAGGGTGGGGATAGCGAGAGATGAGGTCACGGGAAAGAGAAAGGTTTTTTTCTTTAATGGGGAGATTTTTTTCCTTTAATTGAAGGATGCTTCGGAGAGATAATATGTCAAGGCGAAAAAAAAATCTTCGCCTTCAGTTTTGTGTGCCCAATAAATATGTTTTCATCTTGAAAGAGGATTTTGGCGGAAGGAAGCGGGGGATTTGTGTTGGTTCGGCTCCGTATAGCAACTGCAAAGTATTCTCCAGTGGAACGTCGCCACAGTTTTCAATCAACCAAATTGAGGCTTTATCCCTATTGAGGGTATCCATTCTTTTGGCAGAAGGAATTTTCACTATGATCTTAAGATAAATATGACAGAACGTCACCAACAATCAGATTAGATTAATTATAGTATTTTAATGCGATATCTACCATTTCTAAGAAATGGAATAATAAAAGACTAGTAAAGAACTAATACAAATTAGATAAAGGTATCAACATCAGAATTAATAATTTTATTTATTAAGGTGAATATTGATGTAATTGTACAACTTAATATGGAGGTTTGGTTTGGTTGGATATAAACTTTGGACTGTCAGAATATAGGATTAACTTAGTCGTCAGATTTCGGGAGAACAGTTTGGCGTAGAATTGAAAATATTTACTTTAAATAATAGGAAAAGAAATGGAGCAATATCGATCTTACGCACTTTGAAGAAAGAGGATACTTAATTCCGCACAATTAACATATTTTCAGTCGTATTTGCTTGAAATTTTCAGAAACGAGTATAGTTCTCATTTTCAAGCAATTTTTTTGATACATTACAAAAATAATTTAAATAAACAATATCACATGATAGAAAACTCGCATTAGTCTGATAAATGACAGCTCATATAAGCTGAAACGTCAAATGCATTTAAAATATTATAAATGCAGAGCGTCCTCATAAGGTAAATAGTACGCATATTTATTGAAAATCTTGTTCAACTTTAAATTGAGTGTGTAATTTTTCTCAAAGTTATATATTTGATAGACAGTTTTCGCAAAATTTACCTTTTCAAGTAAATGTCATAATTTATAGGATTCATGGTATTGATACTTGCCGTTAATGTGAATATTAGTAATATGTTAGTCAACGAATCGAAGCTCATGATAATTAGATACTTGGACATAACATATCTCTAGGGTGCTCTTTAAGTGCCAGTAAGTTAAGTGATATAAAACATACATTATTTATAATTACATGTATTTTTATGGTATTAATACTATAAAAATATGTGCAATACACGGTAAATGTGAAATAATTCTGAATATAGAACATTGCAACATAGAACTAAAGAAAATATAGATTCAAATTCAGCAGCTAAATAATGTGGCAGAAATAGCTGACTTTCAGTAAGTTGTCTTTTTTCATAAATCTTCGAAGTGAAGTTATTTGTAAGTTTTAGTACAATTTTTGACGAAAAAAATCCACCTTTTGAAGGTTACTGAGACAGAGTAATTCTTGGGAAAAGCAGTGGGAAGGCGTCATGCCGGCAATCAAAGATTTTAGAGAGGGAACTCATCGAGTCGGCGGAAGATGGTAAGGATGCGATGAGGAGAAGAGGCAGGGGATGGAAGGAAAGAGAAAGAAAGAGAGAGAAAGGGGGTGAGAAGACGAAGGACGAGCGGACGGAGAGAGATGAGGAAAGACATGCCGACACCTCTGTCTACCGCGGGTGGGCGGAAATGGAAAAAGGGGAATGAGGTGGAAAGGGAAAAGAGGAGGATTGGAAAAGTTAATCTCACAGAGGTCGGCCACTTCCCGGAGCACTTTTATTTATTTCATTTTTTCGTTTGTTGCTTCCTCTTCCACGCTGCTCTCCCTCCCTCCCTCCGAGACGAGGCCCTCCCTCCCTTTTTCTTATTCCCTTACCTCCCCTTTGTCCCCCGCATCTCCTCCTCCCCCTTATTCCTTCATCATTTTTTATAAAATAAAAATTCTCCGAGTTTGCTTCTCTTCCTTCCTCTCTAAATTCCCTTCACCCCATCAAACAGCCTATACCTCCATCTCGAGTTATACTCTCTCTTTACTTTTCACTCTATACCCTCTCATTTTTATTTTATATTCTTTAAGCTTCTTCAGTGATTATATATACACAAATAACTACAATTTTTTGACAAAAAGTAAAGTTTTAGTTTATTATCTCCTTTTCTACAATAATTTCCTCAGTGCTAAGATTTTATAAGGCGCTTTTGGCTATTTGACTAATATTGTTAATTATTTCATGAAAATAGCAACTATAAGGGTGCACAAGCACGAATATTAACATCCTTGGGAAACGGCGGATTAAATCGGACATGTAAAATTCAAATTCCGTTAATGAAGTTCTATATTATAAAGAAATGCTCACAGTTTGCCTTCTTGTCTGTCCTTAATTGATGAATTTGCCTTTTGTCGCTAATTATTCTTAAAATTACCATCTCACACACGGATTTCATGCCTTCAATCAACTTAGGATAATAATTTTACCATTAATTTAATGTTTTTTTTTTCAGTGTAAATTTTAGTGACAGCTGAACATTTACATTTAATTAATGGAGATTTTTAATAAGCTAATCAAGATTGATTGTAAAAAGTAATTAAATAACTTAGTAGTATTAATAAATTGGGCAATATCCGTGTCATCTTACAATAATTACAAAAAAGTCACCCATTTTATATTCCAGATTTCTATTTATTAATGACGGTATCAATTTATAAACTTTAAGCGTTTGATTGATGCGACCAAGTCGTATCTTGATTACTACTGCACCCGTGTACGCAACAAATCTTCGACTAGTTCTCTCAAAAACTCGCTTGGAATCGCTTTTTAATAACCTGACTAACACCTAAAGGCTGGAACCCTTTTCAATAACTCCTCTCATCCACCGCCTGCATACACCCGCTCAAACCCCCGCATGTATATATCCGAATATACGGCCCACCCCCCCGACACGGTGGATGTGCCCAACGGGTTGCATAAACCCCAGGGGGCAGTTCAGCCGCCGGGAAGAGTCGATCTCTCGTCTTCATTTCCCTCGGGAAGGGTGAGGAGTGAACGGTTGGAGATTGGAGGAGATGTGTGTATCGAGGTGGAATATGAGAGTAGGAACGAGCGGGGTGGAGGTGCTCTAAGGCATGATATTCGGGAGTGGCGACGATAGAGCGGCGGGCGAGGATCGGTGGTTGCACGTATCGTTTATTCAGGTTTCCTCGATAGATGTTGATATTTGAATAAATGTTTCTTCACTGCGCCTTCGTTTTAGCTCCTTTTTACAGTTAATTATACATCTGAAAATTTTAAATATTAGGGTCTCGTTCATTACCTCAGAGCAAACCTGATTTGGCTATTACCTAAAACTTTTTCTACGAAAGAGCAGTAGATTATTAAAATATTTTTAAATTAATGTGCTGAACTATGAATTAGAATAGGAGATTACGGAGAAGATATTTAATAACTTGAAATTATAACACACAACTGTACAAGTGAGAACTTAGAGGGGATCAGTAACGCTCTGGTCTCCTCTAAGTTCTCACTTAGCGTTGTTGGTCTTCACCAAGTCATCACTTGTGCGGTTGAGACTTGGAATTTCTAGTTATCTACTAAACAATTGAAAAACTGAATGAATAAGAATGGAAAAAGTGTAATAATTATTGGAACTTTAGTGATGATGTAATTTACTGAAACATTTTTCGTATATTTCAATACAAAGAGGAATGCGTGAATTACTTAACTTGTGTGATGAAAAACTTATCAGTGCTTTGAAAAATAATATACATCATGTAGCGTGCGTTTCCTTCGATAAATCATTCCGCTCTTTGTGGAGAGGAGCCACTTTGAGCTCCTGTCGAACATTATCCGCGGACGGAAAACACTTCCCTTCGTCCTCCCCTTCGCTGTTGATTTCATCGATCGCGCTCGATCGCGCGTATTATGGTTTTACCCGTCCTGTTCTTTCGGTGGGGGCAGGTGGGAGGAAAAGAGGGCGGAAAGGGAAGGGGGATGGGAGTAGGAGGGAAAATGCGTTGCCTGGGGCGCACGCGAGAGAGAGAGAGAGAGAGAGAGAGAGAGAGAGAGAGAGAGAGAGAGAGAGAGAGAGAGAGAGCGGGAGGGGAGGCGCGGGGAGGAGGGAGGAAAAAAAAAGAAAATCGGCGCTCGGCGGCAGGCGTGTTGGGATCGAGTGGCGAGGTGGGTAGCTTTAGGGCTAAGCCGGTGTCGTTGGGAACACGGTTTTACGGGATTAGGCCGCGAACGGCCTCTTCGAAAATGGCTCCCGAAAAATTGATACTTTCCAATTTAATCAGAGGGTGCCCTCTGCACCATTTGAATAACCGATATGCGAAAGGGATTACAGGTGCCGTGATGAAGTGGAGAGTAATGTAATTGGATCATACGAGTTGATGCATTGTTCGGGCGTACGGATGTTTTTTTCGTTCTCTCTCTCTCTCCCCCCTTTCACCTTTATCTCCTTTCTCTTTCCACCGAGGGGAAACTGCGTCAAAATCGGTGATTAATGGAACGGAAGGTGTCTTTGATATTGCTTTTTAATCATCCACGGTTGGAGCCTTTTTCCCAAACGATTCCCTTTAAACCATCAATATTAAAACAACTGATCAGGTACGAAGTTATGGTGGACCAAAAAACAGTCTGTAGAGGCCAAGGCAGCATTCTATTTTACTACTAGTGTAATAGCACGTCAGAAATGACGGATGGGTATAAATGAAGTATTAAATTAAAATAGTACAAGATGCTTAGCTAAGCGTTAATTCAAAATATTAACGTGTTAAACATGTGTTAAACATCCATGTAATAAATATTACAAATGCTTGTTAATTATATCTTCAATGTTTAATTTTTATGATTATTAGATCCAGCTCAAGTTACTTACATAATTTTACAGACACTTTTCTTCGGACAGTTTAACAGAAAGTACGTTTAAAACCTCAATGAATAATTTATTTATTTTATATAAACTAAGCGAAAACGAAATTGTGAACAGAAATTGAAAAAGAATTATTCTCTAACTGCAGCGTAAATAAAAATTACTGGATTTCTTATGAAATAAAATAAAAAATCTAATTTAACAATTTTTTAAATATTTCTACGCAAATACATCAGTTATTTCTTTCGTTACAGATTACACTACTAACGATGCTGCTGACGCTCGTCTAAGCAATATATAAATGCACTCATAGCGATTTAACTTTTCTCTCAACAATTCAAGAAATTGCATTCTACTCCTTATATTAGTTATTTAGGTAAATATGTAAAGTTTCCCCGTATATAAATCCAATTTGATATGAAGAGAACATTACGGTTGCCATTAAAGACTATAATTTTCAAAATGGAATAAAATAATATACAAAGTCATTATATTGAGTGATGCGCCACTCAGGTTAGTGTTGCGATACATGATATAAAGATCTTCTAGAATGAATATTGTATTCTTTTGCTACTCTGCTGGGATATTTTATTTTGTTACAGTCACAATAGAAGAAAATAATTATTAGCTGGTTCATTGATGAGAATTTTTAAAATTAATGGAACCCGTCACATCGACCAGGAGGATTTGAAAAATATTCTTCCAATAACGCATTATATATGAACGATAAGATGACGATAACAACCTAATATCCCATGAGTATGTTTGTAACGTTGATTAATGCTTTCAAAGCAAGAGAATCACACAAGTACAGCGAATAAACACCAAACCGTATGCAGAGTATTCAGGTCATGCTAAGCTCGAAAAAATTCCATTCTCCTTTTTATCATTCTAACAATTATTTTTTTCCCAAATTTTTGGTAATATATTCATTTTTAAATATATCAAAGAAATTTATTTACGCGTAACGAAACTTCTCCATAGAAAATTTCTCTTTGTTATAAAGGGTTGCCAGAGGGAATAGCGGTGGAGTGGCTAAAGTTCTTCCCTCCCGCTTCGGAGAGGACGTTAAGCCTCCTTGGTGTCTGTCGTTAAGAAATGGTTAATGCCTGCACCGGTCTCCTCTCCTCCATTCTGTGTGAGTGTGCGTATGTATAATACACTTCTCACTGTAAAAAGTGACTGTATGATGGACAGCAACAAATCTGCGCAAAACCACCGACCTGCCAAAAAATCCTCCGTGATTTCTAGTGCCCGTGTGGTTGTAAATAGATAGGTGCAAGATCTTGAGCTTACAAAACCAAACCATCAATAACCTCTTTGAAGCCACTTAGCAACTGTCGGGGAGTAAAAAAGAAAGAGACAGTTATTAGAGTGCATCCTAAAATCGGAAATATGTATTACTTGGTAAGAATTATGTACCTAGTATTTCCGTTGCATGCTAATCTGTACTTTTTCTGCAATAAAATTAATAAAAAATTGTCCTTGCTATTTAAACACATCACATACATAAGTACATTAATATATTTGTGTACATAATTTAATATGCAAAACTGTTTATTTAACGTTGTGGAAACCTAATTAAACAAATCTTTACTCATGCATTGTTTGTTTAGATCTAACACATTGCATTAAAATTAAAACAGTGAGCATATTCAACTGCTTAATTAAATAAAATTATGACAAAAGATTCTATAAATGTAATACAAGTTTCATTTTATTCAATATGAAACAATGATATATTATTACTAAAAATCGATTGCTCAATGTGACCAATTTATTTTCCTGCAAAAATTATACATTCATACTCAGTACTTCGTTAAATTAATGTTTTCTAGCAAGTAAAACTGCATCTATCACTTACTCTAAATAATGTTTTCGAAAAGTGTCTTTTAAATCATTTGATTAATCTTCCAACCTATTTTTATCGCAAATCATACAAGACTAAAGGGATATTTTTACTGATCGATGTTATCATGAATCACTGAAAAAATGACGTACCCATTCATTGGTGCAGTTTGAAGGTGGCGTTGTTAATAGTATTCGTGGAGTTGAGTTCTTGAAGACAAGGGAGGAGTTGGAAATAGGAACGGAGTGAATAGGAGGATCGTGAAAGCTGATAGGAGGGGGTTCGAAGTCGGCAAGACGGCTATAGGTCCTCCCACGAATCAGTTGCTATGATACCGCCACCCCTTCCTCTCCTCCTCTCGCGTTCACCCCCTCCCCCTCCAAACCGTACCCTTCGAGTTGGACTCCCACGATATGACCGTCGTCATCATCTTGACCGATCGTATTTAAAGCCGCGGCGAATCGCGCCCCCTCTGCCGGGTCCTTCCTCACTTAGCGCTTATTCCTCCCATAAACACCTTCCCCTTACTCGCCCCTCACCCTCCCCCCCTCGCTCTATACATCCTCTTCCTTTTGCTCATCCTCCTCCTCTTTCCTCCCTCTTGTCTCTATCTTCACCGTAATATTGATTTTCTTGTGGGATGGGTGTAAGGGGGAGAGGCGGAGAGGAGGGGGGAGAGCCGTGGGTCCACCATCATTGTGTTGTGTCGGTGAGAGTCGAGGAGGGGGCGTGGTGGGGTGTTGGCGGGAGGCGCGAATCGTCTAAGGGAGGGGGAGCAGCGGGTGGGAGGGGGGGCAGCGGGTGCGGGGGAGGGGAGGAAAAGTAAGAAGGGGAGTTGGGAGGCCTTGGATGGCCAGAGAGCCTGAGACACAGACTACTGCTGCAGTGGTATTAATTACTGCGGAAGCCCCCTTTGCTACTTTAGGTGCTACGATCTGATCCCCTTCTTTCCATTCCATTCCTACCTCCCTCTCCTCCTTCGCTCCCTTCGCCTCCTCTCTTCCTTCTTACCTCATCTTTGCATCGCTTTGTCTCACCTCCTTGCATGCTTCCGCTCCTAATTATCAATTAATATTTCTACCTGTATCCTAAGTTACTCGGATTCATATCCAAAAGAACTTTATTTCCGTTTCAGAAAGTATACGTTAATAAAATACAATTTATTAGCCAGTGGCTATTATATTGATTTCCTTCGGAATTATGCTATTGCGTAGATTTACACATTCCTATATTTTTTACGATGGAAAAAAGTAAGGTTAAAAAACCTAAGTTTCTTTGCTGTCCGATTTAAATATATCATATATTGTACATTTGAAATACGATTGCTAAGTAATGTCAGCCGAAAGTTTTTCTTCCAGGAAAATATTTTTTTGCGAAAATAGCTACATAATAGTTGGTATCTAGTCTAGTATACTGCTACATCGGTCCTGCCTAGAGTGAAACAATCACTTTGGATCCCCGTTCATTGTGGTATTTTTGTTTATTTTGTTATTTGTTGACATACAATAATTTTTGATCTGACAATCCTATATTTGAAATTTTCGTACGAAATGAATAAAGATATTATCGTAAAAACAAAATAATTATCCTGAAGATTATGAACAAAATAATGACAAGATATGATAATACACTTTTACAATGACCTTTTTTGCCAAAAGTCATTATTCAAGAATGCGTTACTTTACACTTCCTGCGTGGGATTTTTACTTTGCCACGTCTTTAAAAGTCATTCTTAAATTCCATTTCAGGTTACTTGGGATAATATATTGAGCAAACCACGAATCGTAATTAATTTTCCGTTTCGTATTTGTCATATATTTAGCCATTACTCCGATTGTGATTTCTCGGAGACACATTTTCCTCCATTCTTCGCTCCCTCGGCGCTAAAACGACTTCCCCCAAAATTGACTCATAATGATATGTCACTCAAGACTTTTGGCAGAACCTTTAAAGACGAGTCGAAATAAAATCGGCGTATTCGAGCGTATCTCGCGAAGTCTTAATCTACAAGACGTCAGCAAGGTCTTTTTAGGGCACGTGTCAAACCCCGCCTTTTAAAGATAGTGAGCGGAAAACAAAGCATTTTCCCGGTTGTCAAAATTTATTCGTCGCGGCGAAGGAGGAAGGGTATGCGTGCGACAGGAATGTTAGGACGGGATTGGAAGAGTAGGAGAGAGAGATGGGGTGGGAAGAGAAAGGGGATGATGAAGGAGGAAAGGTAGAGAGAACGCTTGAAGGTGTCTTAGAGGTTTTTCCTCTTGCGATAGAGTTCATTTGGACGCCCGATTCCGACTGCTTGAAGATTGAATTCGTCCTTCCCGCCTCTTTCCTCTTACCAATCCGCTGGCTGAACTTAACTCAGCTATGTTTCTTTCTCTCTCTCTCTCATTCTCTCCCTCTTCCTCTCTAGAAGCAAAAGACATAGTATTGTGTCCCGATGTCGTGTTTGACTGCCTTAAGTATTCCGCGAGACCTTTTGTTTTCCTCGAGATCATTCCGTTTCCATAATGATACTTGAAGGGATTTAGGTTTTCTCGGGAAAACTAAAGGCAAGTCATCCCGTCTTAAGAAACAAAGCTATATTGTTCCGCCCTTCTTCTGTAGGAGGGAATTGGATTTCTCCGGAAAAGGGGAGTTGAAGGATTGCCGGACATGTTTGAATTGTATTTATGAGTGGGTTTTAAAGCGGAACGCAATTAATTTGTCCAAAAAAGGAGTTAATGATTTGCTTTTGTGAGAAGGCGTTTGGGAGTTGATGTGATGGTGAGTGCATGATTTTAAGAGACTGTTTGGTTAAATCCGAGGATTATTTGTTTAATTAATTTGTCTTCTTAGTACCATGTGAAATGATTACCTTTTTATGAAGTAAATATATATGGATTTTTTTATATTTTTGCTATTAAATTTAATAATAGTTATTATATATATACATATACACACGGCCACCTTATAAAACGACTATAAAAAAAATTTAATGAGAATTTGTCCGATAATGTTCATAATTATTTTATATGATCGAGTTTATATCATGAACATTTGAAAAATCTTTACCAAATTTTAAATTTTATTATTATAATATGTGTTTATGACAAAAATTGTGCTAATTTTTAGTGCAATGAGAATTGACTGTAATAGTTGTAACTGTAACTGTTGGAAATCGTGTGACGTTTCTTTTGCAGTTTGCAAATTTTTTGCTGAAATGCTAATCTTTCACGGCACTACTGTGTTTCATTTAGCCAGTCTGTAATTAAATTATTTAATAAGAGAGTGTGGCAACTTTCTCGACGTATGATCGCCATCCTTGTTCGAGGAAGCATTTGGCTTACATTTACAATCTTCCTTTAGTTGTTGGTGTCGTGGTTTCGCCATTGTTATATGCAGCTATTAATTCATTTTCATGGAAAATTATTTTTTCAGTCTATTTAATATTGCATTATTTTTATATTGAGTCATATCGAATAGGACCTGCAATAAATTCGTTTTATCATGAATAAAGTTGAATTTTACTTCTTAATTCTTAAAATATTCGTCATTAACTATTTATTAAGTAAGTATTGAGAATATAAAAGTTATTAAACAGCGCTGCAGCGCTGTTATTAAAAAGATTTACCGAAAAAGAAATAGAAAAAGACAAAATATGCTCCCACTACTGTGACATGGGATATTTGGCGCTGACATTTCTTTCAGATGATATTAAATTATAAAGTAAAAGCATTCAAACTCTAAATAATCTTATATATGCACTAGTGGAGTTTCAGTTGAATTTTAATAGTTATTCTAATACATGATTTATGGTATGCATAAACGAATTATTTAGCTCAAATTCTGGGTTGACCCAATATGCCATGTACGTAAGCCCTTTAGAACGGAAAGCCAAATGATATCTAGATTTTCAAGAACAAGCAATTTAAAAAATATAAGTCCCTCAGATATCTCCAATAGCCACAAAAAGGTTAAAATTTTCAGCCATAAGACGAGATCGATAGTTTCCTGTTGACATCTACATTGTAATCAACTAGTAATTCAACGATAGTTGTTACTTATAACAATGATACATAATTGAAATTCTGTAATTTTAATTTACCACAAAAATAAATAGCACCGTATACTTGATCACAAGTCGTTTTAGCCAAAAAAATTATATGTTAAAGATTAATTTTATCGTCGTTATAGTCGGGTAACAAATATTCAAATATGAAGAACCCGCTTTTTTAATTTGAAATTGACGTAATTTACAAATTTTTCATTATTATGCAGAAGAATGGAAAACGAAATCAAGCATAAGTTAATTTACATTGATTTGACAAATTTTTCTCTAAAATATAATGAAATATTTGGATGCCACAAGTTTTTGGTCACATGAATTTTTGCTCAAGAATATCCTAATTTAATTTAATGACGTAGTATATCTTAATCGCCCAATATTTTATTACCGAATCTCTGAATTCAAGTGTTTACGAATTTCTTAATTTGCCAGTCCTCATCTGGTAAAAACGTGTAAGGTCAAGGTATTTTCTCTATTATTATTAATTAATATTGTCTGACTATTGCGCAATTTAAAACGTGAGAGCAAACGAGAAAATGTTAGAAATAACCTTCAATCTCGCCTGATGGCTGCAATCCAATCGTGCTAATTGAACAGCCATAACACGTTAAAGATACCACAGACGCATTTTGGCCTCGGATCAGCCGTCATCAGTGGCTATTTACCTGCGGCTGATTCTTAAAAATTAATCTACGCCTGGTGAATCATAAAGCTGATTACCGTGATGAGCATCTAATTCTTTTTAAGTCTGTTTGAGTTATATGAAAAATATAAAATGGGTGGTGATGTAATTTTAAGGAGTTGATGCTATCAAATTACTGATCATACTGTAAAAAGATTCTTTTTTCAAATCGTCGTTTAAGGCAGGAATGAAAATTTAATTGGCGATTTCATGCACGGCAACAATTTGCGAGCGTGTAATGGCGATTAAGATAAAGCGGCGATGACCAAGGGAAATTCACGACTTATTTAGTAAAGTTAACAACCAATTGCATCCGAGATGTAGCAGTAATCAACTTAGAATCGTTCTATGAAATGAGATATAATGAATGAATAGGATTTCGTAAGATTGCATTTTATATTTATTTATTATCGTTACAGGTCTAGTGTATGGTCTTTTTGTCTTTTCAAAGAAATAGTGAGCACTAAAATTTGACCGTAGTGTACGTAACAGAAAAAAAATGTGTGACAAGGTGTTAAGATATGGATTTACCCTCTCTTGATAGAGACTTTTCCCTGGTAATTTTTTTAATAAATGATGCTATCATCTTTTATACAAATCCAATTGAAATATAAATCTATTGAGCAATCGTATTGCAACTCATAGCTGCTTATTCTTATTCGAAGTAGATTAATAAAAAATTCATGAATTTTCACGATTGTATGTTTAGCGTAAAGTAAAAGTCGATACCATTAATATATAGTTTTTTAATAGGCCTGTAGCACAATTTAAAATAATTTTGGTGATAGAGTAACATAACATTTTAACGTTGTTACTTTAGAAATAGGTTGTTAATCTGTTTCACGCTCACCCAGCGATACAGAACTTTGAAACTTCCGACTCCCTGCAAGAGATGGCGGGCATGTCTTCTTTTTGGATTTCTCTGCCGGACCATGTATGTCCACGACGAATTTGAATTTCTCTCCTCGAAAAAGTACGTTTTCTGAACAATGTTTTTTTGATAAAATACCCACCAATTAAATTAAAGGCTTCATTAAAGCCAAATACTAAAATTTACTCCCATTTTGTTTGAACGAATATGAACATTACAACTCGGAGTGGGCATATTTTTCTTCTGTATTGATTTTTGCGTATAATCGGCGAATATATATAAGTATCTGTTACTTCTAAAATACAATTATTAGAATATGAAAACTCTATTTTAGTGACATATTTCGACGTTTCCTAAAGAAAGAACGTAGTATCTGTACACATTAGAAAGGAAAATGAAACGACGCTGAAACATGACTATGAAACGCTAGAAGTGGTAATCCCGAGAAACTTGGACAAAGTTCTAGGTTTATTGCATGTAATTATATTGGATTTTCGTAAAAAAACTCTTGTGATAACAAATTTTCCTCGGCAGAAGCGCGGTCTTATTGTAGAACGCTAATTTTTCTGTGGGATATGAGTGTCCCCATTGCAATATGGGTATTTACAAAGGCGAATGAAGTGTATTATCATGACTAAGGAAAAGACTCAGAAAACATATTCAGATAGACAAAATGTGGAAATAACAACAGGCTCACACATAAAGCGAGATGCAAAAAGCAGGTCCATACATGGAAATGTGAGTTTTGCGACCATAATTCCTGGAATATGTGGCATGAAGCAGTGCTGCTTAAATTGCGGGGCTTATTACTAAATGAAGACATTTGTATTTGAAAGCTCTCTCTTGAAGATAATCTTCACAGCATTCAACTTAACTTTCTTCATCTATTATTAATACAAAACGTTAAATTTCTAAAAAAATCCTTTGATATTGGTGGCATTTATTTGATAATTTTTACGGTATGGAATAAAACTGGTAGTAAAAAAATAAATTGGCAGTAGAAAAAAGGATTATTTGGCAGTAGAAAAAATTAAATGGCAGTAAAAAAGATAAACTGGTAGTATTCAAGCAGCAGTAAAGAAAGCGAAAACTAGCAGTATTTTAATGCAACATGGCAGTAAAAAAATAAAATGTCGATAAAAAAATAAAATTTCGATAAAAAAATAAAATGAGGAGGAGGAAATACACTACAACCAACTTACCCCCCGGTGAGGACGATCAAAATATTCCTTCATTTCCCAAAACAACAAAAGAAGAACGAAAATCGCCATGGGTGACTTATACTGAAGTTTTAATTGCGATTTCTTTACCACTGCTTGAAAACTGCCAGTGTATCTTTTTTACGCCCATTTTATTTTTCTACCGCCAATTTATTTTTTTTGCTTGAGAAATTCTACTGGCAAAATAATTTTTTTGCTGCTCAAACAAATTGTAGCGAATTTTTACCAGCTACATTTACCAACCCAAAAAATGGTCATAGTTGTAATGTCTAACGTTCCCTTGGCCGCAGGGAACTCATCTAGAAATTATGCATATATTAATAATATTTAGTCTTTTTTAAGAGGATTGATTTCAAATTTGATATGTTTCTTGGAGGAAGAGTAGCCTACTTTCCAGAATGGAAACAGGCTTATAGTTCCTTCGTTGTGTCTGTATTCCCCATATTAACTTTTGAACAAATAGACCGATTTTCCTAACACTTGGTGGAAATCTCTTGCTACAGGGACCGAGCTCCAGAAGATAGTTTTTGTTGCAAAGATTGAAAGTTCCGGTTTGATTCCAGGAACTATCCTTCCCATTTGATTTATATAATAAATCTCAAATCCATCGTGCACATTAAAATACCTTAGAATTGTGATATCGCAACGGGATTTGTACTATTCTCTGAGGAAAGGAATGGAGATTGTAATGTGTATCGTAGAATTTTGCTTATCGATCGTGTTTCTTCGAATTTCGCGTAAATTTGCAGTTTTTATCGCTCATTACGAGAATGTTGCCATTGCAACAACTATTGTTGGATTCGGATTTCGTATAGTCTAGTACATACGTTATTATGCTTTCTTTGCACGGAGTGAACGCATACAGGGGAGGTCGTTTCCGTTCGCCCGTCCGTCCGCATCTTAAAACTTGGAAACCACTGAACGTATTAAGATGAAAATTGGTATTGGGAAGTTTTGCTAAAATTGGTCTATCGATTTCAATTTTGGTCAAAATCGGACAAAAACGATGATCACTTTACATGAAGACTTACAATGTTCCTTTGTTTCAAATCGGGAACCGCTTTGACATATTGTGATGAAATTTGGTATTGGGGAGTTTTGTTAAAATTAAGTTTCCGATTCCAATTTTGGTTAAAATCGGACAATAATCACGATTACTTTACATAAAGACCAACGTGTATTTTACAACGTACCTCGCTTGCTTCTAGTTAAATTATCGTCTGAGCGAAACATATTGGGAGCATTGTGAAATCTCAAAGAACGCATTTGGAAACTCTGTGTACTCCGACATGGAGTACACCTTTACAATCTTGTTGTTGATACACAAATACGCGTGATCAATTTAGTTTTCCGTTGAAATGTATTTGTAATATTCTATAATGCTAAATTATGAAATTTTGGAGCGTAAAGATCAACTCATCCGCGGTGATTTTAAAGCTATTAAAACTAATATAAGTAATTGCCGCACCACAATTAATTTAATATAATTATGAGGAACGTAGGCATCATAAGTTCCGTTTGGATCATATTGTTTATGTTCATATTAATGTACGCGTAAAAATCACAGTACACGTTAGTTGTAAACTAACGACAACGTGATACACCATGCAATACATTGCACGAATATTCTAGAATATGCACATCAATATAAAAAATTGAAAAATTAAGTACTTATCTGAGCTGTCTCCAATAGCCATAAATAGTGAGAAGGCAAATGTGAGCTACGCTGGCTGTAGTTAGAACGTAAGGCGAAGGAAAAATCTCCGAAGCCAGTCAATGAATAGAAAACCGGATAAAAAAGGCCGGATAAACCTCTCCATCAGGTTTAAAGAACATTTGGCGCATTATAGGCACTGAAAGACGGAAAAATCAGCAAAACACATATTCGAAAAGAAACACCTATTAGGTACAAATAATCTGAAATTGCTAAAACAAGTTCCAAATTTCAAACTTGATGCTACGGAAAGCCTGTATATACACAAACATAGACATGCGCTGATGAATAACGACTTTGGAGTCATAAGCAGCGTTCTTTTTAAACTGACCTCTCCCCTTCCCCCACCACCTAGGTTATCCATGGCCCTCCCCCTCCCCCTGCCCTTCTTCCGAGTATAAATGCACACGCCCAGTCCTTCACAGTCACTGCGCCTCTGGTCTTTCTTTACTTTTTACTAGTTCGCCCGCTCTCAAGTCTCTCTTAGCCCTTGATGATGGTTGTGTTGAATAACTGAACCTATATAGTCCGTACCGAGAGGTTTTTCAGCATTGACTGAATTAGTTGGTATAACACTTTGCAATCTCAATTCATGACGTAAAATAAAAACACATTTCGTGTTTGACTTGTGGCTTGAAAGTGTGATCTACTGGATAATTCTCCCATAAGTAGCCAACCAGTTATTTTTTGGGAAAGAAGAATTTTTAAACGAGTTGGATTTTTTTATTTAGTCTTAGAATTTATTTAAACAACCAGTTATTGGGCCAATTTATTACTCATAGTTAGGAAAAATCTTGTGGAATTTGATTTTAGCTTCGCTGTAGTTCATTACAATTTTGTAGTGATCAACAGTATGAAAGTAGTAAAACTGTGAAAATTCATGCGAAATATTGGCACGAGACAAATTCTCGTCGAATTTGTTCCCCTTCATAATGTCTTTTTATAGGTCCATGCATATGAGCTTCCTGTTCTTAGAAGATCATGTTCACCCGAGTCACGAACAATCTCAGTTCAAACACTGTATCTCTCTCCTGCTGAATTGGTCGGGGGTTCAACTGATCTGCTTATTATGATACAACGTTGTCGCCTGGTGCTGGTGATGTTTATAACGAAATCGCATTACTGACAAATTCCGCAATGTTAAGCAAAGATACATTTGCAGGTCGATCAATAGAACTAGACCACAGAAATTACCCACAAATTGGAAATTTCGATTATAAAACTTCTGTAAAATTAAGATTCGGTAATGCCTCACTGCCTGGAAACGGACGCTATAGAATACTCAAATTCGAGGAGAGTATGGTATTTTAAGCTAAGCATGTTCGTATTCATTGGACAGTAAGAAAACTTTGGTCCCCTTCAGCATATTAGGATAGTTGTGCAGATACGTTTACCGAGTGACTTAGTTGTATCTCGTGCTACTTCCCTTCAACCCTTCGTTTAAATAAGGCTGAGTGGCTTTGACGGAAGAGGGAGAAGGGGGAGATTTGGGCAAGATGGAGTGGATCGCAGGGAGGAAGGGGTCCCTACCATACTCCGTCCCTCGCCTCAACCCTTCACGTTGACAGCCCTTTCTCCCCCACCCTCCTTGCCCTCTTTAACCCCTCATCCCCACCCACGTTTACGCACACCTTCTCCCACCCTTTCCTTACTCCGATATGCTTATAGGTAATCAATACTCAAGCCTCGAGTACGATTGCTAGGGAGGCGGCGGTTGCTATGTGAAGGGGCTCTCTTATTGTTGTCTTTGGCGTGGGTGGAGTGAATGAGTGAGAGAGGATGAAGGATGAAAGGAGGAAGCTCCCTTCATCCCATTGTCTCCTGCCTTCTGTCTCTGGCAGGGATTTCGATGGGAAGGCATCACGCGTGATCGTAACCGCCGAAGAGACCGCTGCGCGCGTGCCTCTTATGTCGATGTGTCTCTCGTTGCCGCCCCCTTGCGGAAACGAAGCATTCCCATCCATCTCCTTTCCATTTTGCCCCCTTCCCAACAACATACCAATCTGCATATGGGCCCATGGGTTTCATCCTTTAGTGTCGCTAGATATGTATACGGTTGCGAATTTCGATCGCTTTGCTCATTGCCTTTTTACTTGGATTCCATCAAACGATTCGGTTTGTCTTACGCTAAAGAGAAACCGGGATGGATTTTATTACGAGATATGGGAACTATTATTGACTTCTTCTACGGAGAATGTTGGTGAACTAATATCTGCATCAAAGTCTTACAGACTTTATATGCGTGTACTGCACGTCGAGCATCGTTTAAAAAAATGCGATTTGATAGGTTTTCGATATTTTCCGTGATGTCTTACACCATTCGTATTTAGTCTGTCAAAGGGAGTTTTTAGCAATAGATCTTTGATGGGAAGGTTGTCTCACAGTAGTTAGGAGAATTAATAAAATGTAATCGTAGTCGTACATTGTTATAATATCGGGGATATAAGAGACCATTTTTAAAGACTTGTAAATATTTGATAAGTGCTATTAATATTGAAAAATATATATTCTGCATATGTATCTCATATTTAATGAACGAGTTTTGGTCGATGGATCAATTGTAAATAAACGTCTTTGTATTTGGAGGAACTGGTTTTATAAAGTGAGGTGTTAGCGTTGTATTAAGATAAATAATCGTAAGTATCAAAAATGAAAAAATGTGTACTTCAGTTCCTCATAAAGTAGACGGATGTATCTCCTACTGCCAAATCAAAGTTATTGGAGATACCCTGTTATGCCTATTGGAGATAACTAATATAAATACTTATTTTTTAAAATTTCGATACTTAGGTGCTTATTCTTGAATTTGTTTTCAGCAAGAAGACGAAATCGACAATTCTGTAGTGAATTAATATGAATTATGTTCACAGCTTCTCTCTCAAGCACTGCAACTAAGTTTTTTCGATCCTATAATATAATTTCAAAACCCTCCCTTCCCTAGCTTCATCTTCAACATCTCCTCACTTTCTTTATCATTCCAACCCCTTCACCTTCTTCCCTTTGTATCCTCCGAACCCCTCCTTTCCTTATTCCATTCGTCCCCTTCTCCGCATTCTCCATAGACATGCCGCTCTCTCTCAACTCACTAATTGCACAAGGGACTTCGGTTACCACTCGTCGACACCTCCGCGCTAACATCTACCATCTTCAGCCAGAATGCAACCCTTCCCTCCCTTTTCACCCTTCCTCTCTTTAACACTCCTCCTCTCACCCAACCTCTTTCTCTCTCTTTTTCTCTCTCTCTCCCTCAGCCCCTCCCTCATCTCTTGCACCGTCCTATCGCCGTCTTACGAACCCTTCCCTGCGTGTTAGCCTTCCCTCCTCTCCCATACCCGTTTGTCACGCTTCCATCTACTCATTAAATCCTTCATCCATATTTACAAACGCCTTCTTATCATGTATTCGTCACACAGAGCACATCGCCTTAACTCATTTCTGCTATCTTCGCTCTCAACCAACCATATCTTTCGCCATTCATCAACTATCAATTCTTTTATTCGCATGCATTTTGTCTTTTATGCTTTCTTATATTCAAACGTGGTAAGCGGCATTTTCTAGGAGAAACGGTTTGAGTTTTCGTGTCTATGAGTGATAATGGATACTGTTCTCGCTTTTTAAGAGTATAAATATAAATGAAATTCCGAATTGTCAGGAAATGTATTTCATTGAGACTACTATTTTTTTGAATAATAACCTTTAGAAAATCATGAATACTTAAAAAATACATTATAAAATTAACAGAGCGGAAAAAATCTTTATCGTGGACGGAAACATAACCCTATCAAGATAAAAATGTTTTTCTTTTCTCCATCATATTTTATGCATGATTTATTAGTATTTGTATCCATGCTTATTATTTGAGTTAGTTAAAATTGCATACAGCTAACATATGAAACTTAAATGAGTAAAATTAATCACTGCCACAAAATAATGTGATTGAATACAATTTCATTGTAAAAACGAATGCCAGGTTATGCAATTTCTATAAATTCATATTCTATTATAATGATTAGTTTAACTATCCTATATTTAAACTAAGATAATGCAGTGCTCGTTTAAATATACGAAAATTGTTAGATTGAAGCTTTCAATTATATATTTCGTAAACATACATCAAATAAATACTTAAACGTTTTATTATTTATTTATTTCTGGGTCAGACACTCTTTTTCGTCAATTCAGTGTTATTCTCCTAAAACTTATCGTGGTCACTGCACTTTCAATTCATTTTCCCCATGAAAAATAAATAATTAGAGATACAAGTGATGGTCTTATAGTTTTTATATGAATCCTATACAATTTATTCTATCTTCCAATCAGAAATTACAACTTCTGTAATTGCTCATATAGCGAGACATTAAGTTTTTTTTGTTTATTTTTGAAATTTATTTAATCTCCATATTTACGCGTAATAATAGCCTTTTGAGTACAAAATTCCTTCTCTTTAAAACGATTTACGCTGGAAAATATAGTACACATTCGAGGTGCGAGATGAAAATTCTTCGCTTATTGAGTTTGGCTACGAATCTCCTTGAAAATCTTCCTCGAACTTGGACGGAAACATTCCATATGCATAAGATTGAGTTTACCTCTGTAATTTATATAGCCCATGGGATAGTATAAGTTACAGACAGACAAAAATGCAATTGTACAGTCAATTAATGCAAATTTTTCCATAATATTTGCATCACATCAGCTATTCATTTTCTTTATACTATTAAATAATATTTAACAACAGTGGGTAAAGCTCATACTAAGATGTCTTCAATCGGTTATTTCTTGCGAAATGTTTTTATGAAATGCGCGGATTTGTCTTTTAAGGATAAATTACTCACCTGCGGGGCCTTATCTCCTCGGAATATCTCTGAGATCATTTTATAACTTGTTCTAAAATACTTCAAGAGTGTGTGTATACATCCACTGGCCGATCATCTGCATATTCTGCCCGCGCATATTAAGGAGCTCAAGGGGCAAGGCGAGGAAGTTTGGACGCAAGAATTGATGGGGCGCCTGCAGGAGAGAACTGGCGAAGTGGATGTTGAGATGAGGAAGGGAGAGAAGAAGGGAGGGGGCGGGGCGGTAGGAACGAAGGGGCAGCGAAGGATAAAACGTCGGACGGCTTGGAAGGGGCGAGTTTGGATAAGGCGGGGGCGGGGTAAGGAATGGAGGATGGGCTGGAAGGGGATTCGAAGCGTGCGAGAAAGTCGGAGGGGTGGCGGGAGCTGGTAGGTGATGTAAGGAGGTGGTGTGTTGTGTGTTGGTGGCCCCCAGGGTGTCTTCCCAAGAAGGGAAGGGCTGGATGGGAAGATCGTCGCAGGCGGTGCTTAGGTAACCGGGGTCGGCGTCTGTTGGGTTGATCTTCTGCGAGGGATCCTTTTTGGTTGAGTCGGGATGCGAGGGGTAGGGGAAGGAGGAAGCGGTTTCTTGGTGTTCGGGCCGTGAACCCTTGGGGTGCCGGTACCCCTCCCTCCCTTTTTCTCTCCTCTCCTTCCTTACGACTAAGAATAAGGAGGAGGGCGAGCGGGAGCTGAGGGGTGGCGTGGGCGGTTGGGATCGTTCCTTTGGGCGACGGCAAACACTGCAATCGGTGTGCGGAAGAGAATTTCATGTGGACTTGAGGAGGACACGTGGTCGGGTCCTTCGACGCCGCTGGTGTTTTTATCAAAGACGCTAGCCGCTCGTCATTTGTTCGCGTGAAATGGTGTTTTGTGGGTGTGTAGGCGGGATGAGTGCGGGGATGGGAGGTCGTGGGAGTCTATTATGTAAGGAAACGTGCACTCTTGAGCAAACGGGAAGGAATAAGGATGGGAAGAGGAGGAAGTGCCTTGTTCTATCTCTCTCTCTATCTCTCGCTTAACTGAATTGAACTTTGGGACGGCCTTAGTTAACGTGGATGGCGATAGAGAATTTCTCAAAGGCGTCGTAAAGGAAAATCCATTTACCCCTAAAATTCATGGAGTCGTTTTAATACATTGCTTCGATGGATTTCCTTAAATCTCATCAGAACAAGGTAGCAATAGACAAACATCCTTTTTCATTCATTTTTTTTCAGGTTCACTATTTTATACTTACGACACAAGTTTATGTTATCTCAATTACCTATAAATTTATTTTAGTATATTTGATTAGAAGCCATACCCTCAGAGTGTAATACATTAATTTGATTCTCATTGTTAAAGTTTGAAAATAAATTCTTGCAATAAATTAATATCGGAAAATAATATAGTCAGGATAAAAGTTTCTCGGAACATAATGCACAGTTAGTTTCCACGTAGACAACGAAAATGAAGTTCTCTATCGCATGAGGAATTATTTTTCTTTGCGAACATTCTCGTTTCTGAATCATATCGGAGTATTACAGTCGATAAAATAATATGATCTCCATAATAATGGCGGCGTAAAACCAAAATGAAGGCCCTAATTATGGGAAATACTCACCTCACCTCGAGCGGCTTTTTATACGTATATGTATAAATAAATACATTTCCGAAATTTTTGCTTTTTGGGTCGGATCTCGAACGCTGAAAAAGAAGTAGATTTGCTTACAGATATACGCACACACACACACGCACACTCATATATACATATAAGGCGAAGGTGCAGTGGAGGAAGTGTCCATCAGCGCGGAGGGAGAGGGGTGGAAGGGGGCAGTGTTTGCACGGAGGAGGTGTAGAGAAAGGGGTTTTTGCGGGTAACTCGCCTTCTCCTCCCCTCACCTCCTTCCGTGCAGCGGCGGCTAAGGCGTGGGAGAAAGGGTTCGGGAGGAGGAGGTGTACGGAGCACTTGAAGGATTCCCATAGACTCTTCTTCCCTCCCTCACCTCCACTCCCTTCAAACACACGCACTTTCTTCCGAAACTGAGCTCCAACTCCTCCCTCTTCCTCCCTCTTCCCTCCCCTTCCCTCTCTCCTACTCCGCAACCTCCTCATTCTCCAGGTTTCCTCATCCACCCCAAACGATACCAACCGCATCGTTAAGTTGGTCATATTAAATCAACCTACTTTATTGCTAGGTTAATATTATCCTATCCCGTACGGCTCTCGCAGTGGGCTATTTCAAACTGCGGCGTGAATCACTGACGCTTGTTGAAACCGAGCGTTAAATTTTAAAGTTTTCGATGGCATGAGAAGTATCGGAAGTTAATATTACCGAAAATCGAAGTTTTTGTGCCTTATTCATGTATTGGCGAGGAATTGAATATGGCTAATGCATTTGTTTCTCTTTTGTTGTAACGTACAGAATTATTTACATTGTAATGATATATGGTGCGGAATGTATTTCTATCATTTTGATTATTACGTTACTGAATACGAAATATGTGTAACTACTCAATAAATTGTAAAAATTCTAATGCGAGGAAGAAATTCTCGAACTTATATATCGCAGGGTAAAATTTTAGGATATACTAAAAATCAATATATCTGGTGGGAGGCAACTCCAATCTCCTAGAAAATTGCAAGGAGTTCCTTTTCTTTAAAATATATTTAAAAATATTGGTATACTACCATAAATATGGTGCCAGTTGTACAAAAAATAATTCCTCGGATAATTATATTATAGAAGAATTAATCGTTTTTTCAATAACTATCCATCTCAACAAGTACAAAATCAAGAGATAAACATTTCGCCAAGAAAACATCTGCGTTAAGAAACGAGAAAATTGATCTGCTACGGTAGTTAAGTGGTAGAATATCCGCCCGGCATGTGGAAGACCCAGGTTCAATTCCCGGTCATAGCAGACTTTTTTCTAGTTTCAAAATTATTCCCAACATTACCGATTATGCCTGTCTGTATTGGATCTTTAGATCGCTTTATTCCATCAATTTCGTCTAGCTCTAATAGATGGACAGGCAAAGTGAAGTATTATAAGAGGTTATCAAAGTAGCGAATTTTCAAACATTTTTTCTCTTATTTTTTTTTAAAGATAGTCATCGCTGGAGATCCAACCAAAGGATAGAGAACCGAAAAAATGACGGATGATTTGAAATTTTCTACATCCTACATTTGACGTATAAAATTTCCATGCATAGTTATTCTCTAAATCGTCGCAACCGAATCCTTTTTCCTTACTGCTGTTACATCTTCCATTTTCAGGTCCAGAATCTCCGTTCCATCTTTTTCTTTTCCTCAAAACCATCTTCTTGCGCCACGCCTTACTTCTTGAGACCTAACTCTAAGACCTTCATCACCGCTTCTCTCTATATATCTCCTCTCTCGCTCTCTCCCCTTTTCTATTCCTCTCTCTCTCTCTTCTCCCATTATCTTCCTTCCTGCCACACTCTCAGTGTTCACTCACTCTCTCTCCCCTCTCATATTCCCTCTCTCCCGCTCCCTACTTGTCCTCCCCATCGCCTCCTGTCATGTGATTCCACCCGTTAACTACCGTGAACAAGGGATGATTGTCTGCTATGGAAGGAGGAGGAAACGCCACTTTGCAGGGATGCTCTTGTACCCAGACAGTGATTCCAAACAGTCCTTTTCATCTATAAAATGGCAGAAGGAACAGATGGGCAACTATTATACCGGAAAGTTTAAATTTTAGTGTTCCCTAACAGCTTCCCACTTCTAGAAATACGTATATGGATACAGCAGGAAAATCAGTCAAACATAATCATAGGGCTGGTTATTTAGTCACTGAAATAATTTTAAATAATGCATCACTAGCGTAAATACCCCGAGAGAAACATATGAAATCATCGCCATTTCTTTACAAATTAATTTGGTAGATACCGTGACGAATGTACTGTATTAGAGGAAATGGATATTTTTTGTACGTATTATGAATGTCAAAGTTCTTAGAAAAATTTAATAATCAATTTAAATCATTCATAAATACAGAAATATGTTAATAAAGTCGTACAAATATTTAACAGAATCATTTAGTTTTTCGAATTTGTTTGTCGCTACCACATTCCTTATAAAAATTTTACTATTTAAAATTTATTAATTTTTAAATTATTTAGATATTAAAATTATCACACGTAATTACCAGAGTAAATTTATAATTATCATTGTACTGAAAGAAATTTTTTATAGTTTTGGAGCGTCCATTATTAAAATTGCAACCATGAGAATGACAAAATTTTTATACAATGTGAGTTATAATCATTGTTCTTACTCATTTCATGCATTTAAATTAACTCATGTAATAATTAAGACTATGTACGAATTCTTGTTTCACTATTTTAATAAAGTTATCTTGTCGCATCATGAAGTACGAAGTTACATAATTCATTACATTTATAATTTTAATAAAAATAAACTATGATAATTAAGTATTAAAGAAACTAGCGATTCCTTATAGTAAAATATTTAGATTATTCACTTTTTATCGAGTTAAATATTTAGAGCAAAATATAATATATTTTTTAAGTAATTAAGTTAACTCGGCATTTTTAGCTTTCGCATGAATTAAATGTCTAATCCACTTAAACCTGGCCCACTTTATGGTTTATGCTTAATTTTAGATGAGTAACAATGTCAAACATGTTGTCCGTGATTCCAGAAAACTAAAACTTTTGAGCTCAAATGTTTTTGAAAGTTACTGCGCAGTGACATCAATAGCATTAAACTATATAGGTGGTATAAGTGTTAGCCGCAGTTCAGGAGTTTTTATTTGAAAATTTGTGAATTTCATTAAAATAAATAATATATCTGGTTAATGTCGATATTCTCTGTAACTCACGTCCACACAAAAGTTTACATGCATCTTTACGGACACGTATATATTCAACCCTTTCGTTCTCATGCCTCTCCCAATTATAACTCCTTCCCCACCAATCCTTCTCTCCCAACCCGTTTCTCTCCCTCCTCAAGACTCCCTTCCTTACCTCTTTCCCTTCTTCTCTCTTCCCTCCTCACTCCCTCATCATCTTCTACCAAACTCTCTCGCCATCTTCCCGATGGCTACCGTTCTCAAGTCGGCGTGAAGGAGCGTTTTACCATAATTGAAACCGGTGGGTATTGTTTACTTGCCCGGCGGGCAAAAGGGGAGTGTGGGAGAGGAGACTGGGGGGGAGGATGTAAGGGAGAAATAAGACGGGGGTGGTGGGAGTGTGCGGTGGCGTGTCGGGCGGGCTGCGATGATGAGCGAGGAAAGGGTTGGGAGGTGGGGAAAAGGGGAGGGGGCGGATGGCGTGGCGAGGAGGAGAGGAGTGAAAGAGAGAGGATGGATTGAAGGGCGAGCTCTCGGGGGTAGGGGGAGGGGCGAAGGAGATTGCGATAAGTTTCCGTGCCTGGAAGACACAGTATAGAGAGTGGCGGGAGAGAGCAAGGGGCGCGGCGTCGCAGGGGGCGAGGCGGCTCAGGAGGCGAGGCGGCTCAGGGGGCGAGGCGGCTCAGGGGGCGTGGCGGCAGCTATGGCATAGAGGTGGTCCAGAAAGACGTGTGGTCCGCTCGGAAGGCGGTGAGGCGAGGTGCGGGCAATGGTTTGAATTATTCATCGATTGATTGATTAATCATCTAGTATGCCGTTGCATAGGCGAATTCACTTCTTAGTACGTCTACCGTTCCCTCATTCTCAAGATTCCAGATTTCTAATTCACACACTGTCTTATTAAGATTCTCTTTTATGAATTGCAATTGAATCGGATAAAAACTTCTATGTAAACTGCATGGGTATTTTGCTAAAACATTTCACTGTGACAACTGAGTACATACCATATAATTAAATATGTATGCAAAGTAAATATGTAAACTCTTTCCTCGGTGATACAGTTTTAACATATTTCTAAGATGAAAACAAATTTATGCTCTAGCCCAGGGGTGGGCAACCTATTCTATATTAAATCGAAAGTTACCTAAAGATTCTGAGGCATCATATAAGTGAAAATTAAGCTTAGATTAGGTTTTTAGATTTAGAATTTCAATATTAAATGTTTTATTATCACAATTCGAATTAAAAAATATGAAATTTTGTGTTAAGTTTTACGGATCTCTTTTTAATAATAGCTCCGCGGGTCTCAGAATGTACTCTCGATGGCCGCATGTGGCTCGCGGGCCGTAATTTCCCCACCCCTACCCTAGCCTATCAGATGGAAATGAATACACCAGCTGGTAGATTAAGATATGCGAATGAAATACACGCAAACTTGTACGATATATGGACACACTATGTGGCATTACATTTCTGTCAGATCTTATTAGCACTTACAATTAATCACATTGCGAGTAATACGCGTTTTTTATAGATTAAACATCGTTAACTCTCATAGAAGTTTACAATGTGGCTTGAATCCTTCAATGGATAATTATAAAAAACGGCAAGCGTGTCAATAATACAGGCAATACCATTGAGCTAAGAGCCATTTGGCAGAAGATATGCAAAATATTCCTTGGTTCTTTTTTGTTGTCAATGTGTAACATTTTTTCTGCCTCAATAACTACTTTTTAAACTTAATTTTATTAAAAGGGAATGGAATGTGGAAGCATTCTTAATTTTGAAATAAGTTTTTGTAACCTACTCGCAGCTCTTGTTTGACTGATAATTTTATCGATTTTTCGTGAGGGCTATGCAAGAGAGTAGATGGGAAACGCTTAATGATTTTCGCCTGTTTCTTAATTGAACGCCTGTTCAAACGGAGATGGTGTAGCTGCAAGTGTAATTGGAAATGCTGAGCTAACTGCTCGAGTGGAAATCTCGCTGATATTCTCTGCTCCGCGTTCTCCGCTTTTATTTCTTTCAAAGAGTGAGACAATAGGAGTGTTAACGCCCTATCGCCTTAACGCCGCGCAGCCTTCCTCTTCTCCATTTTAAAATTCCGCTGTCCTTTTTCGATCCTCCTTTTAATAAAATGCGATTTTATACTGAATTAGTTGGTCTGCTTGTAGCTATTAATGCTGTTATATTTTACTCGTTCTTATTATATGTAGGTACATGAGTTTGTGTGTGTCTGTGTGTATGTGTACGCGAATGTGTACATTTATGTGTATATGTAAAAGTGTATGTTTATGGTCGTGTGTGTATTTTTATATTCATTCATAGTTATTCTACATATTTCTACTCTTGGCTTAAATTATTCGCAGCGGCCTCTCTCAAGTTGGATCATTCAATCTCTGTGTTTATTTTAATTTATTCAAATATATAACTAACTCTCATTTGATTGTAACTAAGAGGATTTTGTTTTTATTTTGCAACTAACATATCTTAAGTATTTTCTTAGATAATTTCGGAATCTGAATGGATTTTATATCAGTTGATATTAAAATCATTTTAATTTTTATATCATATAAATGTTAATGGACTTTTAATATCATAGATGTGTTCCTATATACTTCTATTAGTTTTTCGTAGGAACACTTCTACAGTTGGGTGAGTTATTATATATATATCCAAGTTTTTTTTGTTGGTTTGATTCTTAGACTTGTTTTCCTATGTTACTTCCGTTCTTCCAATGCCGGTCAACCAAACAAGGACAATTCGACCATCGTTACGACAACGCAGAAGATTTGGCTTCCCATCAAACGACCGAATTCCATGAAGTGTCTGCCATCCCAGTCTCATCGCCGACCCGCTTCTCGTAAGTTTTATCCTTTAATGACCACCAAAAAAATTCTTCAGAATGTTTTTGTCTAGCTTTTTCTCACTTAGTGAAAATGAACTCCATAGTTGCGTTAAAAATACCCTCTCTGGAATGTTTTTGTCTAGCTTTTTCTCACTTAGTGAAAATGAACTCCATAGTTGCGTTAAAAATACCCTCTCTGGAATGGTGTATTTTTCTTGCTCTTCAATACAAAATTACTTAAATGTATATGTATGAAAAAGGTACGCTCAGATTCTAGTCATTGATGCCGTTACTACACTAACTAACGCAAATTTAAAAATTAAAGTTATTAAGTATCCATTTACATTTACCTTTTACAATTAGCCTATTTACGATAACAGAGGCAGATACACGTCCATTCCCCTGGTATCATGCACTGAGGGCCAGGCGGGCTTACCACCAATTCAGGGAAGATAAAAACATTGCTCTAATCAGATAAGTAGAAATTAGGTTTTTGGTTATATTTTTCAAGCTCTTCTATGTGGAATAGTCGTCACTTAAAAGGCAAAACCAGTTTCATTGATTATTCTGTGGTAGTTTTCTTTTACTTAATTCGTCCTTTCCTGCGTCAGCCATCTCTTCGTAATTTACTCACCTAAGGATTACAGAGTAAGAGAGAGAGAGAGCCGTTTTAATTGCCCAACTATTTCCGAAGGCCGAAGCTTATATAACCCTCGGCGCAGAAGCCGCACTTCTCGGAAGATAACGAACCTCGAACATTTCGAATCGCATTCGGGAAAGTTAATGTCATCGCTCTCTAATCTCCGAGTTACACTCTTTTTCATCGCTTTCCGGTGTGTATATCTGTGTGTGTGTGCTTAAGCTGCTTAAAGAAATACTTTTTCTTTTGAGTTTGGGAGGAAGAAAAAAAATCGAGAGCAGTCAGAATGTAAGAAAAAGAAAGCACGTGTAGTGTAAAAGATGGATGGAGATTAGATAGGAAAAGGAGAAAGAGAGAGATAGAGAAGGAGATAGAAATAAGTGACGGTGTCATCTATGGGTAAGTAGGGTGGGGGTGTGACAAGCGCTCCGGGAGCAGCGCGAGAGGGTGGGAGGGAGTGGGAGAGGAGGGAAGGAGGCGAGAAGGAGAAAGTGTCGCGCTGAGGTCTTCTGCGGGTGGCGATGGAGCTTAAGAAGGCGGGCGTTAAGAGTGAATCGGGTGGGTGCGTGGGCGGGGAGGAGGTGGAGTGAGGGAGAAGGGGGCGAGAGAGGAAGGATGGTAATGCAGAGTCAGTAAAGACGGCTCGAGATCAGATCGCACGTTTCGGCAGGGACCGTAACATTGATATTCCTTGTGGGACCGTTTTATTCCTTCTCGGGGTATGAGGTTCCCCGTAGTTGATCTAAGGAAAGGGGTGTACGGCAGCGGATAGGGATGGTTTTCCTCCTTAAGAGGGAGAGAGAGTGGCATTACTGGAAAAGGGTTGAGAGGAAAGAGAGAGAGTGGAAGGGAGAGAAGGAGCCACCCGAAAGGATTCACTGAACAAACGAACGTCGTTGGCGGGGATCGGGACCTCTCGAGTAAAAAAAGAAGCTTGCGAGAGAGAGAGAGAAAGAGGAGGGAGAGAGAGGAGGGAGGAGAAGGATGTGATTTGAGGGAAAGTGGGGGATATTTGAGAAAAGGAAGATGAGGAGGGAAAGGAAGGGTTTTTAGAAGAGAGAAAGGGAGGGGGGTTGGCGAGAAGGAATGGGGAGGGGGTACAGCAGGAAACGGCGAAGGAGAGGGGACGTATTAAGGATTCAAGGAGCAGTAGAAAGGGAGAATAAAGGATGGAGACGAGTGAAGATCGCGATGCGGGATGGATAACTGGAGGCGGAGCTCCGGGGAATGTTTTCCGAGTGGTACGCGTGTGATAGCGAGGGAGAGAGAGATGGGGAGGGGGAGGGAGGGAGATGGAGGAAGGGTAGGCGGTCTGAGGTTTTGGTTGGCCCCTGCGCCGAGAAATCAGTTGCTGCGGTTACACAAAGGGTGGCAGAAATTTGGTTAAGGAGTGTCTATAGAAATAGACGAGAAGCGATGGAAGTGTTAGGAGAAGGATGAACTGAGGGAGGGGAAAATTGACGCATGCAAATCAAAGACGGAGTGGTGTACTATAAGGGATCATGAATTAAAATTTTGTCAAATATTCCTACTGTCTCCTGCGTCGGTGTGAATGAGTTAAAATTAATCCTCGTGACAGTGGAAACGGAGAGGATGAGAAAGTTGCTTATCAGTGAGAAATGATATCTCCAAATGTATTATATCATTTGTTTTCTAGAAATAATTACTTCTGTTCATATTGAGGGATCCTGCCTAAATCATCATTCAACGGACTAAAATAATCCGGTTATCGGTATTTTTCAACTCCATATTATTATATCGAAAATATCTGAAGATAATTGTTTAAGGTACAATTTATTTTTAGGCATTGCATATAAAGTGTTTAATTTCAATGAAAAATTAAAAATTCAAAAACGCTTTGTAAATCTAAATGATGCAATTAATTGTATCTATAAACATTCAAAATTAAATGCTAAATTTGTAACAGAAAATTAGCCATTCTCTTGGAGACAACGATTTGCATGTGCTTGCGTTTTACCAGAAAAAAATTTGTAAAACCAAATCAGATTGAGCAATTTATTTGGTAAAGAATAGATATAATTGTAAATGAAACTATCGGTTTAATTATTTGCATCATCCCTGTAAGTGAAATAGTAAAATTAATCTGTTCTTAAAGCAAAATATGAGATAATATTCGGAAGCATTTTATTTCACTTCTTTGAGGAAATCCGAAATCTCATACTCGGAGAAAATAAATTAATAATCGGCTGGGTATTGATGGGAGATAGGAGAAGGAGGGATGGGAGAGCACTGTGAAGGGCGCTGAAGGACCCTTGAGCGGAAAAACGATAGGGAGTTTGGAAGACTCGGGGTGGAAAATTATCAAACGGAGGCAAAAAGGAGAGGGAGGTGGAAGTTAATTGATTATTATCCGCGAAATTACACCCTGACTCCTGAACAGCCTCAGTCGCTCTTAATTTTTAGCCATAAGCAAGTTCCTACCCGCTCGAAGAGTTCGTTCAAGCAAAGAAAAGTGCTGATAAGACGAAGTGCCGTGGGTGGAGAGCGAGAGAGAGAGAGTGAGAGATAGTGAAATAGAGGAGAAAAAGAAAGGGAGAAGAATGGGAATAAAAATACAGAGAGAATGAGAGAGAGAGAGAGGGGGGGGAGGGTTGGGATGGGAGTTGGAGAGATGAGGTATGTTGGTGAGAGGTCATTGATTGAAGGCCCCGTTAGGAGGGAGGTTGGTTAATGTCGCTGCACCGATGTGTGAGCGTGTGCGAGGACTAATTCCTGCGTTTCTTTGAAAGGGAGAGAGTGTGAGAAATACGGAAGGAAATGGGAGGGCACTCAAAGAAGAAGAGACCAAAAAAATAACACTTGGATGTTTTCATGGCAAAGGCAGCGGTGTAGCTACGGGATTGAGTCGACTGCTTTACTTCCTGGGTACTTTTGGGTATATGCTACTTCTCATTGAATCTAATTAGAATGTTGTTTGTCATGTAATACACATCAGACGGTAATTGAAAAAGTAATAATAATGATCGTAATGTTTTCTTTTTAGGCGAAGCCTTTTTAGGCAAGGTGAAAAATTTCGTTTTCGAAGATACATTTTTTAAAATTATTAGTAAATTCTGTAAAAATGCATTTACTTGGAAGTGATAAGTTATTAAATCGCTAAGGTATGTTTTTTCTATTCAGACTACGAAAATGTCGAGAGTAATCTTATTTTTTTCAAACTTGATGCTAAAATATTCCTGATTCTTTCTAAATTCATGCGAATATACAAGGAGTGGCATTTCGAATCACGCGAAATTTTTCGAAATAACAACAATAACGTCTCCTGAGGCATTAAATTTGATTAGTTATTCGATCGCCAAGGTATGTTTTATTCTATTCATATGAAAATCTCGAGAAAATCTTGTTTTTCAAACTTGATGTTAAAATCAGAAATAAATGCTTATATAC
Organism: Tanypteryx hageni; assembly: GCA_028673005.1. Taxonomy (NCBI): domain Eukaryota; kingdom Metazoa; phylum Arthropoda; class Insecta; order Odonata; family Petaluridae; genus Tanypteryx; species Tanypteryx hageni. Next base: position 95,420,255 of record CM054117.1, read on the forward strand.
AAGGAGTGGCATTTCGAATCACGCGAAACTTTTCGGGACAACAACAATAACGTCCCCTGAGGTATTAAATTTCAAGTAAATGTTTAGTTTCATATTTATTTAATAATAATATACTTAAACAATATTTTGTAGAATACACATTAGACGAAGGTATAATAAAAAGGAAACTTAATTTAATAGGATAACAAAAATAAAATAAAGAAAAGAAATAAAAATATAATCTCGATATGTTGCTTCGAGTAGGAAGAATTGGTAAACAATGAAAATGCCATATGCATGGCAACTAAGTCTTTAACTATATAAATGGGAATACACGGAAAATAATAAATCACGAAGAGAAAGAAAAAACATGCTCTTGCAGATATACGAGAACGCATCAGTTATGGAATATATTTTGGGAAAATTTGGGAATCGGAAGAAACAGAAAGAACGTTAAAGGCAGTTGGGTGACTCGAAGGAGTGATAGGAGTGGAGGGAGGATAAGGAGAGATAGACGGAGGAAGCGAGGCTGCGGTGGAGAGATCGGAACCATTCCTCGGATGAGGTGGTTAGGGAGGGAGGGCCCGATGCGATGCGAGGAGGTTATCGGTTGTGGGGTGAGCGGTTATGAGGAGGGAGGGGCAGTGGACGGGGAGGGGTGGGAGGGAGGGGGCAGAGGGCATAGGAGGGATCGGGGACGGTTGGAAATGTTAAGGCCTGTGTATAAATGGAGGTGGGGAATCGGCCGCCTTACCGCGATCCTGCAGGGAGAGAGAGTTTGAACGACGCCAAGAATTTCATATTCCCTGGGCACAGTTTTATCCAATTACTCAAGCTTTATTCTATAACCTTGTAAAACGATAGTCTAATATTTGAGCTAATTATGCGCCTGATTTCCCTTTTTCCCTTCGAGAGAAGACTCTCCCTACCGATTTCTCTTTCTCCCCCGCCCATCTTTTGTCCTCCTGCGTGCCCCTTCTCCAAACTCCGATTCGTTCCGTTTTCCTTACACAAACTTCCACTCCTTTCGCCCTCCCCCCTCTCTTTGTCTCTCTCTCTCTCTCTCCCCTCTGCATTTCCCGATTTGTTCCATCCGCGCGATTGGTACACGCGCGATTTCCCCCGATCCTTTCTCTTCTCCTCATCTCTCTCTCTATATATATCCCCAAAACTCTCTCTCTCTCTTGCCGTCCTTATCTTCCCATTCGCACGAACGGGTCCTAATCGCGCTCCCGTTTAACAAATCGACTGATTCTTCGTAATTTTTGTCTTATTATATAATCATTACTATGTCTTGCTAAGTTTTTGCCATTTAAAATTTAAAGGCCAACTTTTAAAATTTTTGAGGATTTTTAGTGTTTTCTGAATGTATGTAATTACTCATGCGCTTAAAATTTCTATTTTGTTTCATCTATCATACTCGTTTTTTTCTATTTGGGTCTATTAATCAAATTACGAAGAAAAAATAAAATTCATCAAGTAAATCTGTTTGTTTATTTTAATTCAGATTTGGTATGACCGCCATTAGCGACAAAGCCGTTATCGGCTAAAATATTTTACTCCATATTTTACCCAGGATATTCTGAGCATTAATAAACAAATACTCCCATTGAAACGATATTCGGAAAATTTTCACCTAGAAATAATCCAAGTGGATGAAATTAAAACGCGATACAATCGTAACCATTCTCGAAACCTTCTATTTTCCCTCCATCCTCAATTTTTGCATTCGTTTTGTTGTTTTAATGCGAGATCTCCCCTCCTGCCCCCTCTTTAAAACGCAATCAGAATTCGCCGCGGCCTCTCCTCACCTCCCCGTGTTTATCTTCCTTATTTTATCGCCTCGACTTATATCACTTAACTTTTGCTATTCTCTCTCTCTCTCTTCCCCGCGCTCCATAACTCTCCCTATTCTCTTTCGCCGTAGTAGCGAGCAAGACAGAGCTGCCCTGAGGGAGGACGTAGGGCGTGAGGACAAGAGAGAGTGGGGAGGAGAATATGGGGAGGCGGGAGGAGGTTGTGGCAAAGGGGTGGAGATGGAGGGAGGTGAGATGGCGGGGAGCGGATTCGTCCGCATTGCTTAGGTTCTGAGGTCGAGGGAGGTTTAAGAGGCGGAGTCGAGGAGGAGGGGGTCAGCGGGGAAAGGGTTAGCGAGGCGAGCGGGGGGGAGGGAAGAGAGGAGGGAGGAGGTGTGGGAGGCGGAGTGGGGTCGGGGCAGTTTTGGATGCGGAGGGAAGTAGATTAGACAGTGCGCATGTATCCGAGCTGATAACACCTTCCTCGTTTATATGGCCCGCAATTCGCCCCCTCAAACTTCGCCTCCTTATCCTCAATTGTTTCTTCCCACATCCCCCAAGAGGACTCGCACAGCCTCCGAGTCTGACTCCCTTCTCACTCCCTCTCCCTCTTTTTCCTTCCCTCTCCCACCACACTCCTTATCCACCCACTTTCCCCTGCAACACTTTCTCTATATCTTTTCCCATATAAAAACTCTATTCGTTCTATTTTCTCTTTGACCTCTCCATTTCCTCTTTAATCTTCTTCATTTGTTTACTATATATTCTCTTTTCGTGTTTACTTCATCTCTTCACCATTCGCCTGTTATCCTCTCCTCAATGTATCTTCTTCTCTTTCTGTGTTCTCGGCTCTCTATGGTCTTTTAATCTGTTATCTTCTCACTCTTGTTTCCTTCTCTGTTGTTTCCTTCTCTCTTCCCTTTTAATTCTCTCTGTGGAGTTATAGACCTAATAAGGTGATATTCATGTTGCTTGTCCCTCTACTACGAGATTCTCTTATTATGTTATTGTACTATACTAGGCTGACCATACGTCCCGTTTTCTCCGGGACAGTCCCGTTTTTGGGTCGTTTGCAGACCGTCCCGTCGTTTTAGGCAAAAAAGTCATTTTGTCCCATTTCAAAGCTTTTCGAGATTAAAATTCAGACTTTCCAATTTTCTCAAAATATGGATAATATTAGATTTTAACTGAGAATATTTAGGAAAGTTAGAATAAGGCTAAGTTGTCACTTTATAGAACAGGTACACAGATTTATTTGTCGGCCCGTTTCCGTGAGCTCCGGATCTTTCAATGTTTAAGCTGAATAGCTAGTTGCATCTTTGTTGTGGGGTTAATCGAGGTATTCAAACAAATCAAGGCCGACGCATCAACATTGACACAGAATTAATGGTTCGTTCTAATTCGCTTAAAGAAAGAATGTCTGTGTAAAGCTTTGATTCGGCTGTAACATTCTTCTTAGCTTTTCCCTGTTCGTAAATAATCTTCTAAGTTCAGTGTTAGATGAAGTGAAGCAAGCAGAGGTAGTAGTATACATGTGATAGTGGGATAAAATCAAAAGAAATTCCTTTGAAATTCGCTTATTTAGTGGCAATTTATACTTATGAAATTTCATTGGAATTATTAGCACATCCTACTTTTTTATAAGAATGTACATACACGTAATAAATGAGAACCAGAAAATTTAATTACTATGAAAAACAACTTTTTGAATAGAATTGTTTAGTTTGATTACATTATTGTCTTAGTGATCATTTTTTATCTTGCTCGATATTAAGCAAATATTATTTACTTTCATTTCGTAAATTACTTTTCTTATAAGTTAACTGAGATTTACAAGCTTTTAAAATAATTTTTTATATGTATATTTTTAGTAACCCATAATAATAAGAAAATGGCGAAGAGAATTTGTTCATTTAACGATGACCTGCAAAAGGAGTTTAAATTTATTAAACAAGACAGTACTTTTGTAAATGACAATTCTAAGGTGTACTGTGGAATCTGCGGTGTTCACTTTTTTGTTGCTCATGGAGGTAAGAGTGACATAAATCAACACCTGCGAAGCCGAAGGCATAAAGATGCAGAAAATGTAGCAGGGGCTTGTAGAAGTATCAGCTAATTTTTTTCACCAGAGGATTCGACATGTGAAAAAATTGCAGCCAGTGAAGCTCTTTTTGCATTTCATACAGTGCGTCACGGTCAGAGTTTTCGCACAATTGACTGTTTGTCTAGTTTGATCAAAAAGATTTACCAACCTAAATTTTCATCTGAAGCAATTATTTGCAATGTTTTGTCACCTTATGTATTAGAGCAAGTTTCCATTGATTTAATTAAATGCAGTAGTGTAACTATTAGTTTAGATGCTTCAAAAAAAAGAGAACAAACTTTTTCCTGTTGTTGTTCGGTATTTCTTATCAGATAATAGTGTTCAAACTAAAATCATAGTTTGTTTCTTTACCTGGTGAAACATCCGATTTACAATGTAACCTGCTAATTGACGTTGTCAATAAGTATTGTTTGCAAAACAAGATTGTAGGATTTTGTGCCGATAATGCAAACACCAATTTTGGTGGGTGTAACAGAAATAGTCAAAATAATATATGGCGTAAACTTGAAAAAGGACTTGCAAGGAATGTTATTGGAATTGGTTGCGGTGCACATATCATACACAACTGCCTTCAATGTGCTATTGACTGTTTGCCATTTGATGTTGAATGCTTTGCGGTTATAGTTTACAAGTACTTTCACATATATGCAGTTAGAGTTCAGGAGCTAAAAGATTTTTGTAAAATTGCAGGAGAAGATTATTCTAAGTTATTAGAACATGGACACACAAGATTTTTATCCTTAGGACCTGCGATAGACAGAATATTAAAAATGTTTAATGGATTACGTTCTTACTTTCTTTCACAACAAAAGTGTCCAATGATTTTGAAAAACCTATTTGAAGATTCCTGCCTAAAATTATGCTTATCATTTGCGAGAGATCAAATTTCAACATTCAGAAAGCAGTAGAATCTATAAAACTGAACTGAAGTAGCCTTGGGTGTTAAATCTCTTAAAGAAATCCTTATTGCCAGAAATGAAGAAAGTTTTATTACAACAGATGTAAGATTTCAACTTAAGTCACTGGTGGAATCTGAAAAGATAAATGAATCCGAGTTTTATGAAATCATTTCAAATTTTTATTCTACCAGTATTTGTAAAAATGGGAAAAGAGCTTTGGGGTATCTGATAGGTTTGAATGGATATTATTAAAACAGTTACCTCATTGGAAAGAGATACATAACAGTTTGGAAGAAATTAAAGATCATTTCAGTCGCATAGGAGTAGATGAAACCCAACTATTTGACCAATGGGTTTGTATGAGATCCATCATAACTAGAAAGATAGGAATTCAGAACATATATCTACCTCAAATAAATGGGTCGAAATATTTTTGGAAATGAATAGACTCTCTATAGCCTATGAAGATTTGAAAAAATCGTCGAATTGGTGTTATGCCTTCCAGAAAAAACAGCCTCAGTTGAAAGAATATTCTCTCTCATGAACAAAATTTGGTCGAATGAAAATATCGAGAATAAGCATCGATACTATGAAAGCAATGCTAATCGTGCGTGCGAACTTTAAAATGACGTGTAGTGATTTCTATGACAAAATTTAAAAGATAAAAATTCGTTAAAGAAAATAAGCTCGGCAAAAAAATATAACTTAGCTTAACTACTAAACATTGATAATAAGACAATATTTTTTAGTATTTTTTGCTTTAGTTGTCGTTTCTTGTTTAAACTGTATAAAGATAATTATACTTTCTGTATTACTGAAATGCAAGAAATGTAAGTTTTTCTATGGTAAATAAGCAAGAATGAAGAACTTAGAAAAAGGAGTTTTTATGCAGTTCTTATCCTTCGATTTTTATTTTTAGTCAATAAAGCAAATATTTAATTCTATCAAAATGACCCCTAGAATTAGCATGTTATTTATCTAATTTTTAAATAAATTGGTTCCTCAGTGTTTGATTCTATTATATATATTGCTACCGAAATGAGATCAAAAGATCTTATCTAACGGTAATATTTAATTAATAAACCCTATCTGTATCGTAAGTAAAATAATTATTTAAAAATTGTCTTTTTCCTTCTAATAGATTTGTAAAGACTGAGTAGCGTTTCTGTCTTTTTACTTGAAACTTTTAAAAAATAATGTCAAGTTTACGATTAATTTTTATACACTAAAATATTTCGTAAATATAACAACCTTTTGAATATATTAAATAAAAAGATTCGGCAACAAATATACAAGAAGTAGTTTATTATTATATTAAAATTGAGAGCTAAAAAGGAAAGCAAACGTTTTCATAATAAATTTCATTCCTATTAGGATTACTCTTTCCTTGAAAAAACTATGTTGACGTAGCGGAGAATAATTTTTAATTTAAAAAAAGAGCTTTTTGGAATTAAAAACGTAGTGAACTCATTTCAACTTATACTGCTTAGACCATATGAACGCATGAAGTATGGGTATTTTCTCTCTACTTAAGATAAATAAATAACTAAAGATAAATTTCCAATCTACAGAATTACTCCAATTCCTTCAAATCATGTATTTATTGGAGTGATATAAACCACCATTTTTAAAATAGTCGTGCAAAAATATTGTCCCGTTTTGTCCCGTTTTCAACATGGAAAATGCCCCGTTTTCGCCTTGTTGGGATATGGTAAGCCTAACTATAAGGATGATCTAATACTATTGTTCGCACTATTTTCTCTTCAACCTTCAGTTTTCATCTCCGAATGAAGATTTGATGTTGCGGAAAATTATAAACGATGCTACCGTTTGATGGATCGATACATTTTGAAAATGTGGAAAATGAATTTTCTCCTGTGCATGGCAATAGATACGCGGTAGATTCTTTTGAAATTCGAAAAATTGTAGGCGATTTTTAAAAAATTGAATAATTTTCAATCATTTAAGTTCAGGCAATAATCAATTCATTATTGACACTTATTTACTTCTTATATTGTCAAGTTACAAAGGTGTTGAAATTACGTATTATGCATGTTCTCATACAGCTGAAACTAAATTAGGATATTTTAGGAGGAGAAAAATTCTGTACTTGACCGGGAGTCGAACCCGGGTCTCCCCACTAGTGTGACATGCATAATATGTCATTTCAACACCTTTGTAACTTGTTATTTGAAGTCATCTCACTTCATTGGGATAAAGTAAGGGGTTTTTCCGCGATGCCTCGATGAGGACGTTTGTGTTGGAGGTTTACTACTACTTCTTCAACGTAAATACCCCAATTCGAAAAAGGAGAATCAGGCTGGCTTGATAGCTTAGTTGGTTAATGCATCCCGATCAAGTACAGAATTGTTCTTCTTCTAAAATGTCAAAATCTAGTTTCTTATATTGTGATAAGTAACAGTAAACTTCCATTATAACAAATATCTCCAATGTTGTTTCATTTAAAATCAAAGTGAATGTTTTAGTTACTGGAATACATTTAAAATCGTTAAAGTCACTACAATAAGTGGAAGTTGATTATGGCATTTTATCAAAAGTTCTTTAGTTTCAACTAAGAAAAAATTTATAATAATAACTGCGTATTTCTAAAAGTTATCGTTACAATTTTGAAAAAGGAGATAATGTACGTTTTACGAGCCGATACACCTGCACTATTGTCATTCTTCGAAAGTCTTAATAAAGCCTTATTTTGAGAGTATTTAAGTATTATTAAATAAAAAAATCAATGTAAAAGTACTTTTTTGCATTGCAACTTCTCCCTTAGAATATTTGAATGTGTTTCTCAGCATTTAAGTCTTCCGTTTCACTTAATATCCACGGAATGTTTTCTTTAGCTCCCCCTCTCTCTTTCTCTCTCTCTCTCTCCTCACCATTTGCATATCTTTCCCGTTCGCTTCTCCCGCACTGGTTCCCCGGTTTAAGTTTTTTGATTTCCCACTCTCCTTGTCTTTTTCCTTTTCCTCTTTCTCGTCTCTTACTCTCCCTCTTTTTTATCCACCACTCGTTTTGATTTAATCGTTCGGATTTCTCGTTTTGGCCAAATATTTTCCTTTGACCTCAATCTTTCCCATCCGAATCAAATCTCTTACACCAACACCGTTCCCCTTCGGTAGAATGTTCTCTCTCTTTGAATCCCATTTCTTACACACACACGCACTCAAACGCACCCACGCACACACACACACACGCTCACCCTTTTATTCTTCTTCGTCTATCTCTTCTCTTCTCCTCATCTGCCATTCGATTTTTCTCCTCTTTTCTGCCTTCTTTGGTCATTGTCCGATGCCCTGTCATTTCATTTAAGGGTATTGATGGAACATTTCTCATCAATTTCAAATTTAAAATATGGCTGCTTGAATATAATCGTTACGACGCTCCTGTATAGTTCTTGCATAATTCATCACTGTATTAAGTACTACTGGCGTAGAAAAATATGTATCCTATCTTTCGACCTAAAAATGGCATAATTTAGTGGAACGAGACATGCAGAGAAAAATTAGAAAAATATTGATAATAATTTAAATTTATCCGTATTAACTTCTCCTTCGAGGAAAACTGGTTAAATACGTAGCCCAAATCATTCGTCAATGAATGATTTTTTTACTCTCATTCATACGTATATCAATCGACAGCAATCTATCTGTTCGTTTCGTCCAACTTCGCTTTTTCGGTTCCCTTTGAGGTTCCTTTTTCTTTCCCCTTTATCTCATCTTTATCATATAGTTTATCTCCACCCTTTGATGTTTTGGGGAAAAACCAACACGTAGCCCTCTTTCTCTCTCTCTCTCTCTCTCTCACTCCCTCCCTCACCCAAATACGTATTCTTCATTCCTTATCTTGAATTCTCTGTTTATATGTTTCTCGGATTTAAAAACCCCTCCTCGCTTGAACTCACCTCGCGTACACACACACATCCTGCTTTCTCCTTATCCAAATTCCGACCGTTTTTTATTGCCCGCACACACCTCCTTTCGATTGGACTTTTCCCACAACCAATCAGAATGGCTTTTCCCTTAAAAAACCACCTCTTCAGTGATTTCTCGACACGATTTCCTTGTCCTTTAATTAAGTTAATTATCAGCGGAATAAAAATAAATTTCACTCTACATATATTTCCAAATCCCCGAGGCAATACTTCTTATTATTCCAAAATGCATTGATGTCCACTGGAACGGAAAGTCGTGTTAAAAATTATAAGGGAGCTGATTTTTTTTAATAATCCATAATTAATTATTAGCGTCAGATGAATAATTATCCTTTACGGGACCTCCTAATTAGTTTTAGATTGGTGCTTAATATGCCGTGAAATTTTTCCAAAATATATTTAAATAAATGAATAAATACCCAATTAAGGCGAGAACTTACTTTTCCACAGGAATACCCATTTTTTAAATATTCATTTTTTTTCGTCGAGTTTAAGAAAATGTTACCCATAATTTAAAATATTCCAAGACGCGCATGTTTTGAGTAAGTTTTCTTCTTTTGAAGGGGATTCAAAGATTTCTGAAAATAAATAAATAAGCGGGGTTTCGGATTTATCGGAAATCTTTTGACAACTTTTATCATTTAAAATTACGCGGAATCCTTTGGGATCTAGAAAGATATAGGAAGTTGGCGTCAAGTTCTCTCCCAAAGAAGAGTTTGAGGTTGGAATTTTTGGAATGAATTTCGTTCTTTTGACGCCGCTTCTCCGCATATAATTCTTTCTGCCACTCCGACGGTGCCAATAATTTCGAGTCTCTCCGTCTGCCCTCTCGAACGCTTTGTAATTCATCACTTTTCACCTCGACCGAGAGAGAGAGAAAACTCGCCTGAAGTAGAAGTCCTTCCTTCGACGAAATTGGCATATAAAATATTCGATTTTAATTCGCCGAAAAGATTGGGTTTTTCCTTAGTCTGAGGAATTACATAGACGAAGTTAACGATTGCTGTTTACGAGTTCCATTTGATTTTTTTAAGTTTATTACATAGTAATCGTCGGAATCGTTCTGTTTCTCCAATTAATGGAAATAAATTATTTCTCGATAGAGTTAAAATTCTATTTTAATTTTATTATCCCTGTGAATTACCAAGTTATTTCCACAATTCTAATTAAAAGTCGGCAAAAAGGAGATTCGGCCAATATTTCAAAAGATTACTGTATTATTTCAAGTAGTTATTAGAAATAAAACAAAGAAAAAAATGAATTTTAGGTTATTGTAAATAATCATGTAAGCAAAGTTAACCTTATATAATTAGGAATATGTAGTTCTTTATCATTGCCGGCGAACGAGTAGCTTTATTTATTTTAAACGCACACATTTTAATTTAAAAAAGCATATAACCAGCGAAGCACTTTATTCCCTAATTTAGAAACTAGATTTAATTGAATTTATTAATCTGTCGAGGTAAACAGCCGTTTGAGAGGCCTGGGGCAAAGAAATTAGATTTATGCCGTTAGAAGGAACAGACTCACTGCGCAAGATTAGCGGAAAAGTTCAGAAACCTTATATTCCTCGCCACAGCCATTCCTTAGGCCTCAGTGGTTCCCTGATTCCCGAAAACACTCCCGCGGAAGGAAAGCTGGTAAGGGGAGAGAATGAGGGGTGAGAGGGAGAGAATGAGAGGGGAGAGAGGGAGATATTGAGGAAAGGAGAGGAGACTTCGACTCCCTTTTCTTCCTTTCCATTCCACCCACACATTCTCTCCTCCTCCTCCCTCTCCCTCTAATATAAAGTCTTCTGACCAATAGGGTGACTAGAGCATAGGAAGATAGGGAGAGATATTCGGTTTATTTATCCCAACTCCCTCAGCATCGCAGCACAACGGGAGAGGAGGGGGGAGAGAGGGGATGGAGGGAGAAGGTACGGAGGGAAAAAAGGAGAAGACGGAGGTGGATTCCATTGCGGATGACTTGGCCTCAAAAAACGATTGATCTTCCCTCTCTCCATTCCTCCCCCCATCTCTCCCTTTCTGGTCCTCTTTCTCCCTCAAAAGATTCCTCTTTCTTCTTCGCCCCCAAAAGCGGAGAGAGAAGCCTTTTCACGTCTGCATCTCTCTCTCTCTCTCTGCTTATTCCTTCCCGTCAAACCGTATTCTCCGTGCCTCTTTATGGATCTCTTCCTGTCCCCTCACACCCTTACCCGCTACCACTCCTCCACCTTTACCTGATTACTGGCTTTTGGTTCTCAGGCGTCCCCGTTCAACACTCCCTCTCTCTCTCTTCCTCTATCGCTCTTCTCTCTCTCTCTCTCTTTTCCTCTACTATCCTTTTCCATCTCCCTCCTTCCTTTTTACCGATAATCCCCCCTCGTTCATCCGGTGAGGTTAGTTGTGCAAATTGACTCTTTGCTGTTTGATGTGCTCCTCCCGGACTTCTCTTTCTCTTCCTTATCCCGCCTACCTTCCGTGTGTATCACTTCTCTCCAAAAGAGGAAGAGAGAGGGGGGGGGGGGAGTTTCACGAAGCATGCTGGAAACCTTTTCTTTAACCAACAGAAGTATTTTATTCGGTGAGTTTCGGAGAGACTTGGATCATCCAATTCGATGACTGCGCATGTTTTCTAAATGTTCGGAAAACATCGGATTTGGGATTAGGTTCTTCTGTTGGATCTCGATGTCCATGTGACCATTTATAATGTTATTCACGGAAATACTGTGGTTTTATTTTTTAAATTTCTATTGTCTTTAAAGAGGGCCTTTTCTAATTACCGAAACATCATTAGATTATTTAATCCTTTGCAAGACAAGATTCATTATTCACTAATCGGTTGGATCTCCACGCAGAATTTTCTTTCGATCTTTGTTTTTCATTCTCAGGGAATCTTACCTGAAAGTAGTTATCTAAGGAATTGCTACGATCATAGCTTTAAAATTTCCTTAACCTTTACCCTGCAACTTAAAATAGAGCAGTTTTTGGAACTGATAGTAAAAAAATCCACAGCTAAATTTGGCAAAACATTTTGAATCAAAATTTGAATTCCACTATTGCAAAACCCAAAGCACGACAGCAATAATATGATCGTAGTAGGATATTTTTACAAATCTGTATTAAAATTTTATTCATAATGCGTCAATTGAATTACATATATCAAATCCCACTTTGTGCTTTATTAAATCCTGTAAACATTGCTGTAAATTCATCGATTATCCAAACTTATCTTACATTACGCAACTAAGGTTTTTTCTAATTTTCAACAACGAGCTATCTTATGCTCCATTCATTTTCAATGTTACATGTTGGAAGAATATATGTCGATGGCATTAATCAAAATAAGACTTGATGGAATCTCATTATAAGTATTCGGACCTATGTATGCAAGAAATCCATACTTATGAAAGTTTCTACTTTGTTTTATATATATGGTAGAAATGAACTATATTACGATTTAATTATGTTCAGAATATTCCTTCTTATTTAAAAATCCTTCGTACTCTGTCAAACAGGTGATGCCATATATTTTTATCCAATTTTCAGCGTTGCTAAGGAGATGAGCTCGGAATATATTATATCCTACGGAACGCGTGGATACAACAAAGGGAATCGGTAATTATCCGAGTGGAAAAATAAGTTCGCCAGAATCTGCCTTTGAATATTGTTTTGGGATAACATATTTGGGAATAAAAAAATCTCAAAACTTTTCTTTCCGAGACATTGGCGACCTTTCCAATTACTCACGCTGATAAAATGAACAGATACGCTGTTCGAGCAAGGAAACTGCGGAGATGACTCTCTTTCCCCCTCTCCCATCCACTCCTCTTTTCACTCCCACCACATTTGCTGAGAGGCAACATGAATATTTTTTGTTTTCGATGAGCCTCGAGGACCAAGGCTTTAACCCTCCCTCCATCCATCCCACCATCACCGTCAGATGAAAAAATTTCCTTCCTCGTTTTTTTTCGCCCCCAAACCGTACACCCTTTGGTCTCCCTTCATCTGTTTTCTCCTCGCCAGTCCCGATCTCCCTTGTTTATCTCCTCTTCCAATATTTTAGCCGCATTTAGATGCTCTCAGATTATGAGAATATATACCGTTCTTTGATAAAATCACTTAATGTAACATTTAGATCCTCAGTTACTGTTCTACTGTGAGCTAGTAAAGATGAATTCTTCAGATAGGAGGAAAATTAAGTATCGGATATCATAGCATTCCTGACAATGGAAGGTTCTACAGCTATGCAGATGCATGATGGCATGATTGTTTTGGATGGTACAGATTCTCCCTCGTGTGTCAAAGTAACTATTTGGTCAAAGAAGTTTCAGGGGGGGTATCTGAGTAATAACACTCAGCCAGGATGATCACGATGACTGTTGTCCTAGTGGAGACTATGATACTGAATGACCGGCATATAAAGATGAAATGAATATGCGCTGAGGTTGGAATATCATATCAAAGACTGCTGACTGTCATTCATGAACACATGAGCATATCTAAGGTCTTGGCAAGGTGGGTTCTCCTTAACCTATAACCACAAGATCGCTACTAGAATGTCTCTACGGGCCAAGAGTTCCTCGAACTTAACTACTCTGATCCAGACGACTTTCTCACCGTCTGGTTACCTTGGATGAGACCTGGATTCGCCACTGGAATTATGAGACCAAGCAGGGGTTCATGCAGTGTAAGCCCCCGGGATCTTCCACCCCAACGATATTCAGGAGTACTTTGCCTGCAAGATTATGGCCTCTATCTTTTGAGTTTCGAAAGAGATATTGCTCATTGACTATCTGCATAAAAAACTTCGATTACTGAGATTTGCTTTTCTGAGATTACGGTTAGACTTCCTGGTGGCATCGAAAATAAACGGCGGAAATCGTTGAGCAAAGATGAACTCCTGCTTCATGATAACTCGTTAGTCAGGTGGCGCACAGGCTTCGGTTTCGAATATCTTCATCACCCACCATACAGTCCAAATTTGGCTCAAGGATACTGCTATCTCCTCAGAAATCTGTTCTCATCTTCTAGGTCGCCGATTTAGAGATGATACTTTAAGACCTGGTTTGAAAAGAAAGAAGAAAACTTTTTCCATAGTACAGCGAGTTTAATGGAGAAATGGAGACAGGGAGGACTATATTAAAAATTGCAATATACACATTCCACTTTTCTATATTTTGGTCGTATACCCACATTGCAATACTTTTTGACTGCCCCTCGTGCATATATAGACCGGATGATTGAAAAGTTAGATAATGAGTTTACATGTTGTGTATGGAACTTTCGAATCCAAATATTCTCATTGTCGTCCGAAACTTTGAAATATGCACATCCCAATAGGGGACATCCATATAAAATTTACGTGACCATTTTATTATTTGGGAGTTTTCGTTATGCTAAAATTTGTACATTGTATGTTATCGCTGGAAACATTTATGTTCACGATCAGATCTCCCAATAATTAATTTCGAATGTTAGCTGTAGTCCTGCAGTTGATGAAGAAAACATAAGAACTACTCCAGTAAGGGAATGGAAAGGTAATTATAGCGTCTTCCATCATGTATCCTTCCCCGTCTGTTAGGTTTTTATTTTCACTATTATTTCAAACTTTGGTGAAGGGGTGTTTAGCATATCTGACTCTCACATCCTGTGTCACAGGTTCGAATTCTGCTCTAGCCAAGATCGTCTTTTTATCAGCGATAAGCTCGTTTTTCTAGGCATAAACAAGTTGGTTATGAGCTAGTTAAATTTAAAAATACCAAGTTACAAAAGCGTATTCGACCTACGGAAAGAGCAATTAAGTGTATTACAATTTAACCCGAGAGAAACTCATTAACCTACGTTTATAAGGTAGCAATCGGGTGGGAAGGGGGAATTAAAAAAAATCCTATCTCAATCTATCTAGCGCTTGCCTCTCCCTCTATACCTCTTTCCTCTTCCTCTCTTCTCCCATTCAAGAAGAAAGATAAACCATCTAGTTATTAAATTATTGGACAATTCGGGCAACTTTTGTCAATAAGGATTAAAGAGGATGAAGTAAACTATTTTTAGTCGTTTAGTTAAAATGAGGGAAGAGAAAAGAAATAGAAAAAATAATAGGAAAATAAATGACTTGATTATTTTTTTGTCTTACTTCAAGTTATTGTGCGATAGTGGAAATGATAGAAAGATAAGAAATAATGCATAAAATATTGAAGACGAAGCCAACATTAAACGCTGCATTTCTCTCTCTTTTTCTGGATCCCCATGAAATAAAACTAGAAAACAGAACGAGGATTGAGCGGAAGGCTGTGTGGTGTCCGAACGAAAAAAATAGCCTCGACTATACTCGAAATTTTTAAAAAGCGATGACTCCGGAGGTTCCTCCTGTTCTGGTAGGGTTCGACAGAAAAAGAGAGAGAGAGAGAGGGAGTGGTATAAAGGGAGGGAGCAAATGGCCCTATGGAGAGAGGGACCGGAGAAGGGGAAAATGGCAATGGAGAAGGATCGGCTGAAATGCTACGCGGCCGACATCGCCCTTGTTGGGAATGTTTTGGGAAAGTTCTGTAATCAGTCTCATCAGTCTGTAAACATTTCTCGAACTTTGCCCTCCTCCGATCCTCTTCTCCCTCCCCCCTTCCCTCCCCATTATTCCCTCCGCCGTTCGCCTTCTCCCGAAACGAAGCCGCGGCGATATTAATACCCCGAGAGAAGGGGTGAAGGAGGTGAGGCGACGGAGTGGGTGGATGGAGGGAGGAGGAAGGGAGGGAGGGAGGAAGGAGGAGGGGTGTCCCCGATACGAATGGTGGACACACTCTGTTGAAAGCTCTTTGAAAGAAGATAAGGTAATTATCGCGAAAGGAATGGATCGGTAGCGGTAATTAAAACCCATTAAAAATTAAATATTGCAAGTC